>CM069131.1:195030812-195038312 GCA_035221665.1 Okamejei kenojei
AGGCAGAAACTCTACCCCTGCGCCACCATGCCACCCAATCTTTGTTTCTGATATAAGGTACTGCAGATGCTGGTTTTCATACCAAACGATTGACACAAAGTGCTAGAGTTAATCAGCAAAGGTCAGGCAGCATCCGTGGCAGAACATGGATTAGGTGAGTTTTCCTGGTCAGAAACAATTCTTCAGGCTGTATAACGGGCCTGTACCCCACTTGCATGCCGATTTGCAAGCGTTTGGTGCGGTAGCCAAAACGGAAGCGGAGTTTGTTGCTTAGTGTGCGGTAAGTACGCGGTCCCCCCCCAGGTAAATAGTGCTACGTATCGCGCTGAGTTCACGCGTGATGTAATTCACGTCATTATCTCACCAATCAGCCTGGGCGAAGGCGGGCCGACTCCAATTTCGGGCGTCGGGGCGGTGGACAGTCATCACGCAACGCCACGCGATAGGCGTTTTAACCGCCCTCAATGCGGCCTGCAGGCACGACTGGCAGTTGACGTGTGCACATTTTTCCGGACATTGCGCGGATTTTACGGGCCCAGACCCAGCAATAACTCCATATGGCCATCCGCGCTTGGAAAGTGGGGACCGGACCCACGCGGGCCGTACGCCTCAGCGACCACGTTTGGTCGCTCACAAGTCGGCATGCTATCGCATGCAATACAGGCCTTTAGTTCTTTGATTCATGTATGGCCTGCTTTTCTAAAGGTAGCATGAAGTGTATGATGCGAGTTAATGGTGGAGCACAGTGTGTGTGATGCGATCTACGGCACGGTCCTATGAGCTGGTCCATCATAAACTCATTTACTGTGCCATTTCTCCACACTCTTCTACCTGGACTTTCAAATATTTACGCACCTTCACTTTAAATGGTTGTAAAGATCCAGTTTCCACCTCAGCATCTTGTGCTGAAGTGGCATTGGTTTAATGATCACATATCCCAAGGTAGAGTGAATCACTGTGTTTGCCTTCTCTCCAGTCAATTAGCGCTGTATTTGAGTACAACAGCAGAACAAAGAGAAATGTACCCTAGTGTGAAATTCTGTGTTGCAGCATTATAGAGTAATAGGCCTGACCCACTTAAGGGCCTGTCCCACTTGGCAAGTTTTTCAGCGACTGCCGGCAGCATTCACTGACTTCGGTATCAGGTCACCGAAAACGTTGCGGCGTGACGCGGCATAATGCGGCAGTGACGTGGCGTGATGACGTATGGCGCACGGTGTTTCCTCAAGTGTCCTCAACATTTCATTTGTCGCCGCTGGATTTTGAAATGTTCAAAATCTTTTGGCGACTACAGGCGACTAGGCTGTCACCACATGGTCGCCGGGGGGGTCGCTGTATGGCCGCGAGTCGTCTCCTCAGTCGCCCCAAGAGTCGTAGCGTCTTTCTGGTCGCCGCTGGATTTTCAACAGGTTGAAAATTTTTCGGAGACAGTCGGCGACCGTGGGTTTGACGCCAATGAGCGTAGCTTGACTTCGCCTGGTGGAGGTAGCTGTCGTAGGTTGTCGCCAGGTTAACGTAGGTTGTTGCCGGTGCTCACTTTGTTTTTTTTAATTAAAGTAATGATCCTATTTCAAATTCTATGTCGAATAGAATTTGGGGTCCAGCGACCTGCTACGACCAAGACAGTCGCCAGCAGTCGCTTAAAATGTTTTATAAGCCTGCTGAGTGGGGACGATTGCCATGTTGAGTTAACAGACACAAAGTGCAGACTTTTTGCAAAAGTTTGCAATCAGGTGGGTTGGAAGATTGGTACTTCCAAGTTCCAAAGGGGGAACCTGGCATGCCGGGGGGGGGGGGGGGGGGCGATAACAAGAGGGACCTGTGGCAGCGGGGGTGGGGTACAAAGAAGGGGCCAGCAATATTTTAGAGTACTTTATAACTTTGTCTGCACCTTGTGGCGACATAGAATTTCACTGCACCTTCACGCTACGTTTGACAATAAAGTATCTATCTACCCATCTACCATACCTTAGCTTGTGAGTGGACTGTTCAGTATTCCAGGGCCTGTCCCACTTGCATGCGATTGCATGCGTCTGGCGCGACCAAACGTGGTCGCTTGAGGCATATGGGCCGCGCGGGGCCGGTCCCACATCCAAGCGCGGAGGTGGATGGAGTTGTGCGGGACTGGTCTGGACAGCGCGCGGGGCTCCGAAAATCCCGCACTGTCCGAAGATTCCGCACGTCAACGGCCTGTCGGCCCGCAGGCGCTTTGAGGGCGTACGCAGCGTCTCAACGTCGTACGCAGCATCTTGACGGCGTGCGCCTAGCGCCTGGCGTTGCGTGATGACGTCACCGCCCGACGCCGTGCGACGCCCAAATTCAGTCGGCCCGCCTCTTGCCCAGCTGATTGGTAGGTATGATGCAAATGACATCTCGCGCGAACTTAGCGCGTACTTACCGGGAACTTAGCCCAAACTCTGCTTCCGTTTGGTCGGTCCAAACGCATGCAATCGCATGCAAGTGGGACAGGCCCTGGAGTCTGCTAACAGTGAGGAAGAAGTTGTTCTTGAATCTGGTGGTGTGTGTATTCAAGATATTTTTATCTGCTGCCCATCAGTTGATGGGAAAGTGGGAATGACCCAAGTATAAATGGTGTCACAAGGAACTGCAGATGCTGGTTTAAACCAAAGATAAACACAAAGTGCTGGAGTAACTCAGCAGGTCATGCAGCATCTCTGGGGGAAAGAAATATTTGACGTTGCAGGTCAAGGCCTTCTTCAGTCTTCTGAGTCTGAAACATCACCTTTTCTTTCTCTCCAGATATGCTGCCTGACCCGCTGAGTTAGTCCAGCATTTTGTGTCTTTCGTTAGGGTATGAATGGTCCTTGATTATATTGGCTGCTCTGTGACATCTTACAATAGACAATAGACAATAGTTGCAGGAGTAGGCCATTCGGCCCCTCGAGCCAGCGCCACCATTTAATATGATCATGGCTGATCCTCCACAATCAGTTACCCCGTTCCTGCCTTCTCCCCATATCTAGACTCCGCTATCTTTATTTTCTTTCCATTTTAGTTTTTATTGCTTTTATGTATACACAAATAAAACACAAATATAACAACGAAACACACATTACAATAAAACGTACAACAGTGTAGCGGGGGGTTCAGTTTACAATTAATGATGCAGTATACAGAACTATTTTCATATTAAAACATTTTCCAATAACTTACATTATTGTCTATAAAATTATACAGTGTTGATGTCTTTATTTCTATACCTAATCCATTTTTCCCATTTTCTGTTAAATTCATCTTCTTTCACTCTTAGAGAATATGTCATTTTCTCCATGACAAATATTTCCTGTACTATGTCTAACCATTGTCTAAGTCTGGGTGTGTCCGCTGCGAGCCAGTTTCTTGTAATGGCCTTTCTGCCAGCTGTGAGTAGGATTTTAACCAAGTAACGGTCTTCCTTCAGCACCACTGTATTTATATTACCCAGGTATAAAATGGAACACTTCTTGCAGACTATGTATCCTAATACCTCCGTTAATTCTGAATCTTTCTATTTTTGGGCAACTCCAGAAGATATGTGCATGGTTTGCGTCTGTTTGGCCACATTGCCTCCAGCATGTTTGCTGCCTGAGAATTTGCTTGCTTTTTATGTTAGGCGTAATAAAGAAACAAATCAAATTTTTCCAATTAAATTCTCTCCAATTTTGTGAATTGGTGGATGTCTGTAGTGTTACACACGTATGATGCCATTCTTCTTCTGAGATCGTAATGTTCAATTCCTTTTGCCACTTAAATTTTACATAAAATGTAGATTTAGCTTGACATTCCATTAAACTATGATAAAGTTTCGAAATAATCCTTAATGTTTTTTGATGATAGCACTATTCACTTTCTATCACTGGATTCTTTTCTTCTAGTGCCTCCCTTTTTACCTTTTTATTGTAATAATCTCTCAGTTGGAGGTATCTAAACAAGTCTTGGTTCCGAAGTGCAAATCTATCCTTCAAATCTTGAAAACCTCTAAGGTCTCCATTTAAATTAACAGTACAAAATGCAGTCATTCCTTTCTTCATCCACTCTTTAAATGTTGAGTCATACATCCCTGGTTTAAATTCATTATCCAAAGCTATCCATCTTAAAACTTTTTGTCGTTTATTCAGTTTAAGTTGTCTGGTAAGAGTGAACCGGGTTCCTAAAGTAAATATCGTTATTGGATCGATTATACTCCTGATATGTCCAGGAAGTGCTTTTTCTCCCAAAAGTGTTTGGATGTGGAAGTCAGGGATATATGTCTCAATCTCTTTCCACCTAGCTATATAGCTGTCCTCACACCAATTAATTAGTGGTCCAAGTTGGGCTGCATAGAAATATATCTGAAAATTTGGAAGTGCCATTCCACTATCCGCTATTTTTAAGAGTATCTAACTCTCTCTTGAAAGCATCCAGAGAATTGGCCTCCACTGCCTTCTGTGGCAGCGAATTCCACAGATTTACCACTCTCTGGGTGAAAAAGTTTTTCCTCATCTCCGTTCTAAATGGCCTACCCCTTATTCTTAAACTACGGTTCCTGGTTCTGGACTCCCCCCAACATCAGGAACATGTTTCCTGCCTCTCGTGTGTCCAAACCCTTAATAATCTTATATGTTTCATTAAGATCGCCTCTCATCCTTCTAAGTCTAGGGCCGAGCTGTTGCCAAACCAAGCTGCCATGCATCCCGGTAAGCCGTGTTCCGCAGTGCCTGTCTAGAAGCTGTTAAGATTCCTTTCAGCCATGCTGATCTTCCCCAGTCTTCTGAGAAATTTCACTGCCTCTCACTTTCAGACAAATCCTGGCTGCGAGCAAACCTTTAATCACCTGCCCTAATACCTCATTGTATCTGATGTTAATTCCATCTGCTTAATAATGCTCCTGCAAAATGCTTGGCACTTGAAAGCAAAGATCCTATAGCAGAGAAAGATAGACCACTCCTTCTAAATGCAATGGGCTGACGTGTAGTACGCAACGGAGCAGAATGTGGGCCTTTTTTCATCCATTTCAGTAACCCGACCCGACCGACCCGACCCGACCCGACTCGACCCGACCCGACTCGCAGTGTAATCAACGTTGCGGGGGAACAGTTTGACTTAATAAATTATAATTCTGAAAATGAGAAGATTTTTACCAAAGAACTGTTATTTTTACGAGGATGTTTCCGTAACCGGCTTCCGTCTCCGCGCTAGTATCTTTGCTCCGCTACGGGATCTTTGGTGCGGAGACGGAAGCCGGTTACGGAAATGGGGCCGAAAATGACCCGTGAATCTGCCCATGACCGCACTACGCCTGTTTCGTCGAGCGGACTATCTTGCTCGCTGTAGGATCTTTGCTTGAAAGGCATGAGATGGAGGTGAGTTGCTTTTTTTTTGTTCATCTCACTTTCAAATCATTTGCCATTCTGAGGTCAATGCCTGAGCTGTGTGCATCTGCTAGAGCTCAGGTGAAGGCCCATGTCTTCAGGCTGTGAATCGGCACACTGAATGGAAATGACAAACTGCCTCTGGCCCAACATAGCAATTTAAAATTATTTCAATAAACGTTTTGAGCTGCTCCAATGGGTCAGATGGGCCTAGTCTAGGCCCCAGGCCTGCCCAAGGTTACCCGCTGCATTGCATTCTGGGATGCCTCCAGGGCTGACTATGCCAAGCCCACCCTGGGGCCATGGACACCAGTTGTAGACATTGCTTCTGCGCTTGTGTGGGAAGGAACTGCCGATGCTGGTTTACACTGAAGAGAGACACAAAATGCTGGAGTAATGGGCCTGTCCCACATAGGCTATTTTTAGGCCACTGCCGGCGACTGTCATAGTCGTAGCAGGTCGCCGGGAAACCGGCGACTGGACCCCCCTTCGACATTAACTTTGAAATAGAATCATTACTTTAACAACAAAAAAAAACAAAGTCATCACCAGCAACAACCGACGTCTCATGGCGACAACCTACGACAACACCTACGCCAAGTGAATCAAGCTACGCTCATTGGCGCCAAACCACCGTCGCCGACTGTCTCTGGACATTTTTGAACATGTTGAAAATCCAGCAGTGACCAGAAAGACGCTACGACTCTCTGGGTGACTGAGGAGACGGCTCACGGCCATACAGGCGACACCCCGGCAACCATGTGGTGACAACCTAGTCGCCTGTAGTCGCCTAAAAAGTAGCTTAAGTGGGACAGGCCCATAACTCAGTGGGACTGGCGACATCTCTGGATAGCAGGAATGGCTGGCGTTTCGGGTCGAGACCTGAAAGGAGAAATGACCTGAAAGGTCTGAAGATAGACAAAAAGCTGGGGAAACTCAGCGGGTGAGGCAGCATCTATGGAGTGAAGGAATGGGCGATGTTTCGGGTCGAGACCCTTCTTCGGACTGAAAGGTCTGACGAAGGGTCTCGACCCGAAACATCACCCATTCCTTCTATCCAGGGATGCTGCCTGTCCCGCTGAGTTACTCCAATATTTTTTGTGTCTTGCTTCTGGCACTTGGAGTCATAGAGTCATACAGCACGGAAACAGGACCTTCGGCCCAGCTTGCCTGTGCTGACCAAGGTGCCCCATCTACACGCGGCCCATTTGCAGTCATTGCTCCTGCACTTACGAGCCACAGAGCCAAACTGCACGGAAACAGCCCCTTCAGCCCGCCTTGCCCAGGCCGGCCAAGTGCCCCATCTACATTAGTCACACCTCCTTTCTGGTGTCCATATCCCTCTAAACTATTCCCAACCATGTGCCTGCCCAAGTACCTTTTAAAATGTTGTCATAGTACGTGCCTCAACGAGCTCCTCTGGCAGCTCGTTGCCAATAGGCCCCACCCTCTGTGTGAAGAAATTGTCCCTCGGATTAAATCCATCCCCCCTCACCTTAAACCTATGTCATCCGATATTTGAGACCCCTACACTGGATAAAAGACTTTGTGCATTACCCATCGATTCCACTCATGATCTTATACACACCTCTAGAAGATAACTACTCATCATCCTGCATTACAAAGAATAAAGTCCTAGCCTGCTCAACCTCTCCCTATAGCAAGGGCCCTCAAGTCCTGTAAAAGCCACATAAGTCATAGATAGTCATACAGTCACACAGCGTGGAAACGGTCCTATTTGCCCTCACTGACCAACATCTAGTCCCACCTGCCTGCATTTGGTCCATATCCGTTATCTTCTTCTATCCACTTACCTGCCTAATTGTTTCTTAAAAGTTTCTGCCTCAACAACCGCCTCAGCTCGTTCCATACACCCCGCACCCTCTGTGTGAAAAAGTCACCCCTCAGATTCCTTCATCTTTCCCCCTTCACCTATCCGCACCCTTCCTAGCTTAACAACATCTTTCTTAGAACAGAGTGACCAAAACCAAACACAATACTCCAAATGTGACCTCACCAGCGTCTCGTACATCCGTATCATAGCATCCCAAGTAATGCAGCATCAACTCTTCGACTTAGGCAATAGACAATAGGTGCAGGAGTAGGCCACTCGGCCCTTCGAGCCAGCACCGCCATTCAATGCGATCAT
>CM069131.1:195043312-195130812 GCA_035221665.1 Okamejei kenojei
TGTCCCTGAATCTGGAGGTGTGCGTTTTCACACTTCTGTACCTCTTGCCTGATGGGAGAGGGGAGAAGAGGGAGTGGCCGGGGGTGCGACTGGTCCTTGAGTACGGTCCACAGCCGTCCATGCCTTGACAATTCAAGAGCTTGTCCACATGATTCTTGAGAGTTGTGAGAGTTTCTGCCCCCAACTATCTCATCAGAAAGCGCACCCCGAATTCCAAACACTGGAATTGGCCGGCAACACGGAGACAGGGCCTTTGGCCAAACCTGGTTGACCGTGATCAAGATTCAAGTCAAGAGAGTTCTATTGTTGTGTGTCCCAGATAGAATAAGGACATTCTTGCTTGCTGCGGCACAACAGAATATGTAAACATCTATCTATACTACTACTACTAAAACTCACATCTTGACCACATCCAGTTTGCTTTCTTTTAAATTTGCGTACAAACTGTGGCAATTATCGATCGGATTCTTTTGCCGCCTTACTCAACGTTCTCCTCTACTCCAACCCACCAAGTTTTGTTCAGATCGGTGGAATTATACAAAAGGTTTGAAGGTTTAAAAAATCGTGAGATCAGCAGATTGGTCTTCTCGCCTGTCAGTCACCATGAAGCTAACGCCTCTTCCGGCACCCGCTGGGGAATAAATCCCCGGAGGCAGGGCTGAGTCCGCAAGTAGTCCTGATTGAGTCCGCAAGAGGAGTCGAGAAAGCCGGCTGTGTTGAGTCGGAAAAGCTGGTTGTGTGGTCGGGAAAGCCGGCTGCGTTAAGTCGGAAAAGCTGGTTGTGTGGTCGGGAAAGCGCCCCCCCCCCCCCATACCACACCACCCCACCCCCCACACCACCTGTGGCTGGGACCCCACTCCAAGTGGTCAAAGGGAAGTGTACATCATGTGCTGAGTGCAGTGTTCAGAGGTGCGTGCTGTTCATCCGTCTGAACATGTCGCCTGTTTCTGCCTTCACGGATGCTGCCTGACCTGCTGAGTGTTTCCAGCATTCTCTGCCAGTGTTTACAGTGGACTGGACTCTGAGTAAAATTATCTCTAAAGAATAGGTTAGTTCTGACCAGCAGACCTTGCGAATGGATATTAAGTAATTGAAGTATTTAGGTTTACCAGGATAATGCTGATGCATTAAGCTAGGATTACACTCCTTTAAGCAGGAAAGATTCAAGAGAGATTTAACAGAGATATGAAGGGGTTTTCATATTTCCTAAACTGGTGGATTGGTAAACAGATTGTAAGTACTTCTATGAAAATATTTAAAAGGAAAAGAGTAATGCGATCATTTTGCAGAACACGGTGGAGTCGCTGCCTTACAGTGAGTGCAGTGCCGGAGACCCGGGTTCAATCCCGACTACGGGCGCTGTCGGTACGGAGTTTGCACGTTCTCCCCGTGACCTGTGTGGGTTTTCTCTGAGATCTTCGGTTTCCTCCCACACTCCAAGGACGAACAGTTTTGTAGGTTAATTGGTAAATGTAAATATTGTCCCCAGTGGGTATAGGATAGTGTTAATGTGCGGGGAACGCTGGTCAGCGTTAAAGTAACCTAAACGCAACTCATCCCACTGCGGTTTGCAAGAGATGGTTGTGGACAGAAATACAGCCGTTTTGTTTCAATAACAGCATTGAACCCGCTTGATACCTACATCATATGATCATAAGAGACAGGCACAGGATTGTGCCATTCGGCCCATCAAGTCTACTCCGCCATTCAGTCATAGAAACATAGAAAAATAGGTGCAGGAGTAGGCCATTCGGCCCTTCGAGCCTGCACCGCCATTCAATATGATCATGGCTGATCATCCAACTCAGTATCCTGTACCTGCCTTCTCTCCATACCCCCTGATCCCTTTAGCCACAAGGGCCACATCCAGCTCCCTCTTAAATATAGCCAATGAACTGGCCTCAACTACCTTCTGTGGCAGAGAATTCCACAGACTCACCACTCTCTGTGTAAAGAATGTTTTCCTCATCTCGGTCCTAAAGGAATTCCCCCTTATCCTTAAACTATGACCCCTTGTCCTGGACTTCCCCAACATCGGGAACAATCATCCTGCATCTAGCCTGTCCAACCCCTTAAGAATTTTGTAAGTTTCTATAAGATCCCCCCTCAATCTTCTAAATTCCAGTGAGTACAAGCCGAGTCTATCCAGTCTTTCTTCATATGAAAGTCCCGACATCCCGGGAATCAGTCTGGTGAACCTTCTCTGTACTCCCCCTATGGCAAGAATGTCTTTCCTCAGATTTGGAGACCAAAACTGTACGCAATACTCCAGGTGTGGTCTCACCAAGACCCTGTACAACTGCAGTAGAACCTCCCTGCTCCCTGACACCCGTACCAATCATGGCTGATCTATCTCTCCCTCCTAACCACATTCTCCTGCCTTCTCCCAATAACCCCTGACACCCGTACTAATCAAGAATCTATCTATCTCTGCCTTAAAAATATCCACTGGCTTGGCCTCCTCAGCCTTCTGTGGCAATTTATCCCACAGATTCACCACCCTCTGACTAAAGACATTTCTCCACATCTCCTAAAAGAATGTCCTTTATTTCTGAGGCTATGACCCTCGCGTGCTAGACTCTCCCATTAGTGGAAACATCCTCTCCACACCCACTCTATAACCATATAACCATATAACAATTACAGCACGGAAACAGGCCCTCTCGGCCCTTCCAGTCCGTGCCGACCATTTGTTTTCCCCCAGTCCCATCTACCTGCACTCAGACCATACCCCTCCATTCCCTTCACGTCCATATACCTATCCACTTTACTTTTAAATGTTAAACTCGATCCTGCCTCCACCACTTCTGCTGGAAGCTGATTCCACACAGCCACCACCCTCTGAGTAAAGAAGTTCCCCCTCACGTTACCCCTAAACTTCTGTCCCTTAATTCTCATGTCATGCCCTCTTGTTTGAATCTTCCCTACCCTCAATGGGAAAAACTTATCCACGTCAACTCTGTCTATCCCTTTCATCATTTTAAAGACCTCAATCAAGTCCCCCCTTAACCTTCTGCGCTCCAAAGAATAAAGACCTAACTTGTTCAACTTTTCTCTGTAACATAGTTGCTGGAACCCTGGCAACATTCTAGTAAATCTCCTCTGTACTCTCTCTATTTTGTTGACATCCTTCCTATAACTAGGCGACCAAAATTGTACACCATACTGCAGAATTGGTCTTACCAATGCCTTGTACAATTTTAACATTACTTCCCTACGCCTATATGCAATGCTCTGATTTAAAAAGGCCAGCACACCAAAGGCTTTCTTTACCACCCTATCTACATGCGATTCCACCTTCAGGGAACTATGCACAGTTATTCCTAGATCCCTCTGTTCCACAGCATTCCTCAATTCCCTACCATTTACCATGTACGTCCTATTTTGATTTGTCCTGCCAAGATATAGCACTTCACACTTAAACAGCATTAAACTCCATCTGCCATCTTTCAGCCCACTTTTCCAAATGGCCCAAATCCTTTGAAAATCTACTTCATTATCCACAACACCACCTATCTTAGTATCATCTGCATACTTACTTATCCAATTTTCCACCCATCATCCAGATCATTGATGTACATGACAAACAACAGTGGACCCAACACAGATCCCTGAGGCACCCCACTGGTCACCGGCTTCCAACCTGACAAACAGCCATCCACCGTTACTCTCTGACATCTCCCATTCAGCCACTGTTGAATCCATCTTGCTACTCCGCCATTAACACCCAAAGATTGAATCTTCTTAACCAACCTTCCATGGGGAACCTTGTCAAAGGCCTTACTGAAATCCATATAGACAACATCCACTGCTTTACCCTCATCAATTTCCCTAGTTACCGCTTCAAAAAATTCAAGAAGGTTTGTCAAACATGACCTTCCAGGCACAAATCCATGTTGACTGTTCCTGATCAGACCCTGTTTATCCAGATGCTTATATATATTATCTCTAAGTATCCTTTCCATTAATTTGCCCACCACTGACGTCAAACTAATAGGTCTATAATTGCTAGGTTTATTCTTTGAACCCTTTTTAAACAATGGAACAACATGCGCAGTACGCCAAACCTCCGGCACTATTCCCGTTTCTAATGACATTTGAAATATTTCTGTCATAGCTCCTGCTATTTCTACACTAAACTTCCCTCAATGTCCTAGGGAATATCCTGTCAGGACCTGGAGACTTATCCACTTTTATATTTTTCAAAAGTGTCAGTACTTCCTCCTCTTTGAATCTCATAGTTTCCATAGCTACTCTACTTTTTCCCCTTAACTCACAGAGTTCAATAACCTTCTCCTTGGTGAATACCGAAGAAAAAGAAATTGTTCAATATCTCCCCCATCTCTTTTGGCTCTGCAGATAGCTATCCATTCTGGTTCTCTAATGGTCCAATTTTATCCCTTGTTATCCTTTTGCTATTAATATAGCTATAGAAACCCTTTGGGTTTACTTTCACCTTTCTTGCCAAAGCAACCTCATATCTTCTTTTAGCCTTCCTAATTTCTTTCTTAAGATTCTTTTTACATTCTTTATACTCCTCTAGCACCTCATTTACTCCATGCCTCCTATAATTATTGTAGATATCTCTCTTTTTTCGAAACAAGTGTACAATTTCCCTTGAAAAACCATGGCTCTTTCCAATTTTTACTATTTCCTTTCAACCAAACAGGGACATAAAAGATTCTGTACTCTTACAATTTCCCCGTTAAATGTCCTCCATTTCTCTTCTACATCCTTCCCATGAAACAAAGTGTCCCAATTCACTCCTTTTAAAATCCTTACGCATTCCCTCAAAGTTAGCCTTTCTCCAATCAAAAATCTCCACCCTAGGTCCAGTTCTGACTCTCTCCATAATTATATTGAAACTAATGGTATTGTGATCATTGGTCCCGAAGTGCTCACCAACGCATACCTCCGTCACCTGTCCTGCCTCATTTCCTAACAGGAGGTCCAGCACTGCCCCTTCTCTGGTCGATACCTCTATGTACTGCTGCAAAAAACTATCCTGCACACATTTTACAAACTCCAAACCATCCAGCCCATTTACAGAATGTGTTTCCCAGTCTATTTTTACCCAGGCATTTCACTATTCTGTACGTTTCAATGAAGGTCCCCCCCTCATTCTTCTAAACTCCAGCGAGTACAGGCCCAGTGCTGACAAACGCTCATCATAGGTTAACCCACTCATTCCTGGGATCATTCTTGTAAACCTCCGCTGGACCCTCTCCAGAGCCAGCACATCCTTCCTCAGATACGGGGCCCAGAATTGCTCACAATGTTCCGAATGCGCCTGACCAGCGCCTTATAGAGCCTCAGCGTTGCGTCCCTGTTTTTGTACACGAGCCCTCTCAAAATAAATACTTGCACTCACTGACTGAAAAATGTTTTGGGATGTGTTAATCTGTTACTTAAGAAATCTCCTATTACCAGACTAGATGGAAAGGTATAGAAAGATTCAGTTTAATATGGGCAAATGGTAAAGAGTGGATTGAAGGCCGAACGGCCACACCAGTGTGAGGCTGAATGGAAATTGGAGGAACAACACCTCATATTGGGTAGCTTACAATCGCCGAATATTGATTTCTCTAACTTCAAGTAACCCTTGCTTTCCCTCTATCTCTCTCTCCATCCCTCCCCACACCCTGGTTCTCCGACTAGTTTCACTGTCCACCTAATCACGTTTACTGTTTCTGTGCCTCGTTGTCACTTTCCCCTCAGCCAACATTTCCTTCAGCATCTTCTGCTTTGATCTGTCATTTGCACACCTTACCCTTCCATATCTCTAGTTTCGCTCTCCCCTGACTCTCAGTCTCACGGCCCGAAAAGTCACCAATCTTTCTTTGCTGTAGTCGCCCCAGCATTTTGTATCTGCCTTCAGTGTATAACCGGCATCTGCAGTTCCTTCAACGCATTCTGCCTGCTCCTCTGTGAAATCTCCTCAAGGTATGCCTACTTTGAAGAAGTTCTCCTCCTCACTCCGATGAGGGTTCTGCAACGCCCTCTCTCACTGCTCCCCCTCTGTGATTCCTCCTGCTCTCTAGCTCATTGACTACTTTTCATCTGTCATTTTCACACCCTACCCTTCCACATCTCGAGTCTCCCTCTTCCCTGTCGCTCAGTTTGAAGAAGGGTCTCGACCCGGAACGTCACCCATTCCTTCTCTCCAGAGATGCTGCCTGTCCCGCTGAGTTACTACAGCATTTTGTGCCTATCTTCAGCTAAAAGGACAGCATGGGCGTGCTAGGCCGAAGGGCCCACTTCTGTGCTGTTTAACTCCACAACAACCTTCCAACCTGCCAACAGGTTACATGCCCCACACAGGCACCCCAATTCCTCCACCACCTACTACGCCACAGCGTACAGATAGACATGCTATTACAGACGGACACTTTGAGAGCCAACATCATTTACATTGTAAAATTAAAACACTGCTGTGTTTTGGTACTGTTCCTCTTGAGGGCCTGAGCTACATGGAGAAGTCGGACAGGCTAGCACTTTAGTCTTTGGAGCGCAGGAGGCTAAGTGGTAATCTTATAAAGGTGTATAAGATCTTGAAGGGAATAGACAACAGACAATAGGTGCAGGAGTAGGCCATTCGGCCCTTCGAGCCAGCACCGCCATTCAATGTGATCATGGCTGATCATCCACAATCAGTACCCCGTTCCTGCCTTCTCCCCATATCCCCTGACTCCGCTATCTTTAAGAGCTCTATCTAACTCTCTCTTGAAAGCATCCAGAGAATTGGCCTCCACTGCCTTCTGAGGCAGAGAAGTAAGTAAGTAAGTAAGTTTATTGGCCAAGTATTCACATACAAGGAATTTGCCTTGGTGCTCCGCCCACAAGTAACAACATGACATACAGTGACAGTTACGAATGACTCAGAAAACACTAAACATTAATAATAATAAAACATTAATGATAAAACACCATTGATCAAGCATGTGAACCAACAAAATACCAGATCAAAGGGAGGCTACAGATTTTTGGCTGTTGAGTAGAGCAGCTACTCGTGGATAAAAACTGTTTTTATGTCTGGCTGTGGCAGCTTTGACAGTCCGAATTCCACAGATTCACAACTCTCTGGGTAAATATCTAGGGTGAATGCACACTTTCACCCAGAGTAGGGGATTCAAGAAGCAGAGTACCATTGGTTTAAGGTGAGCGGGGAAAGATTTAATAGGAACCTGAGGGGTAACGTGTTCACGTGAAGGGTGGTGGCCAAGCACACAAATCAAAACATGGGGGAGACACAATTTCTGGGTGGCCACGCGCACGCACGCACACACACACACGCACGTGTGCACGCACACGAGGCTTCGGCCGTGGGCCCTGTGGACGGTAACAGATGGTTGGTGACCAACTCTGAACTCCAGCTCGGGCTCCATCGATGGGGATGAAGTCCATCATGGGGCTTGGATCGGCCCGTTCGCGGGGTCTCTCATCGGCCGGCGGGGGCGTCAACATCGGGAGCCTCGATGGCCTCGATGCAGCAGTTTGATTTTAAGCCGCGTCGGGCGCTGAAAGGCCCCGTGAAGGGGCCAATTCAGCCCTTAGAAAGCGGCTGATAAAATCCGGATTACAAAACGAGGGGGGGATTGTCCCCCACCTCTCAAAGCAGGGAACACATGTCCCCCCCAGAATTTCCACACGTGGTGGTGGCTACACACAACATGGTAGTTGAGGCAGGTACTAGAGCAAGATTTAAAAGACATTTGGACAAGTACATGGATGGGAAAGGTTTAGACGTATATGAGCCAAATGCAGGCAGGTGGGACGCGTGTAGATGGGGCTTCTAGCTCAGCAGGGGCAAATTGGGCTGAAGGGCCTGTTTCTCTGCTGGATGAGTCTGTGATTTATTGACACTCAAATTTTTCTGGATATCATAAGTGTTGAAACAGAAAATACTGTAGATGCCCAGCAGGTCTGCGGGGAACGACAGAGGTCACAATTCAGGTGAATGAATTTTAATTGGAACTGATCAATCTTTGTTTAATAGATGCTTAACCTTTACCGGTTAAAAGCAGCTGACCTCAAAATATCTCCAGTCTGTGCATGACCACTTCAGGGACTGAAAGTCATCTAGCTTCTACCTTCAGTATCTTTCATGCCCATTCATGCAAATGATATTGCTGCCTCACCTGCTGAGTTTCTCCAGCACTTTTGTCTATCTTGAGAACCAAATTTATGGGGGAATTTGACTCAATGTACAAACACACAGAGGTGATAAACTGCCGTAGTAATAACATTATGTATCGAGAGGGATTTTAATTTTGAAGTTGGTTCAGGAGAACCTTCTTGACCAGTATCTTTGGTCCATTTAAGAAGTTAGGTTCACAAGGTTAATTCCCGGGATGGCGGGACTGTCATAGGCTGAGAGAATGGAGCGGCTGGGCTTGTACACGCTGGAATTTGGAAGGATGAGAGGATATCTTTTTTAAACATATAAGATTATTAAAGGTTTGGACACGCTAGAGGCAGGAAACATGTTCCCGATGTTAGGGGGGGGTCCAGAACCAGGGGCCACAGTTTCAGAATAAGGGGTAAGGCATTTAGAACGGAGATGAGGAAACACATTTTCACCCAGAGAGTTGTGAGTCTGTGGAATTCTCTGCCTCAGAGGGCGGTGGAGGCAGGTTCTCTGGATGCTTTCAACAGAGAGCTAGATAGGGCTCTTAAAAATAGTGGAGTCAGGGGATATGGGGAGAAGGCAGGAACGGGGTACTGATTGGGGATGATCAGCCGTGATCACATTGAATGGCGGTGCTGGCTCGCAGGGCCGAATGGCCTCCTCCTGTAACTATCGTTTATTGTCTGTATCATTACTGGGCCTATTTCTAGCAAGTAAACCCAGATAAATCAAAGCGAGGGCGGCACGGTGACAGCGGTAGAGTTGCTGCCTCACAGCGCCGAACTCGGTGGGCTGAAGGACCTGTTTCCGCACTGTGTCTCTAAACTAAACTAAACTATAAAATGCGTCATTGAGAGATTATCTAGGAGACAACGAGGGTAGCCTAATTTAAATAATTTCTAGATGTTTTCTGGTGGTGGTCTATTTAGGGTTAAGGGTGGCCAGTAAAAGGTCAGAACTGGCCAACTGACTTGTTGGGAGGTTAGGGTGCCTGAGAGTTCATGTTCATTGGACACTGGAGCAGAATCGGGCCATTTGGCCCATCGAGTCTGCTCCGCTACTCAATCAGAGATCTACTTTTCCCTCTCAACAACAATCTCTTGCCTTCACCCCATAACCCCTGACAGCCTTAGTTATCCGGTCATACACGGAAATAAAGCTTCTCACTGCACCTTGGCACATGACAATAAACTAAACTGAACACTCAAAATTTAAAATAAGCCTTACGACTCTCAATGCCCCGAATGCCAACGTGACCAGCATGGACAAATTGGGCCGAATGGCCTGTTTCCATGCCGTATAGCTTAATGACTCAATACCAATACCATTCTCTTTGGAAAACAAAATATTGACCACAAACTGAGGTAAAACAACTGGAAAAAAGACCACTTTTACCAAGTGAGAACAGATTTGGCCTAGATAAATCTGAATCAATGTTTGTGAGGCAAAACTCTGACTGAGCGTATTTGGCCTTTGATGTGCTGCTGTTTTATCTACATTCTAGGCACATTCCCATGAGTAAGAAAGGTAGGGAAGCTGAAAATACTGTGGAATGGAAGGAGATTGTTTTTCTGTGCTGGAGGGAAGTGTACGGTAATGCTCCCCCAGGGTTCGATGCAAGGCCACTGATTTAATTTGGACTGAGAGGCCCAAAGCACATTTTCCAAATTTGCAGATGACGCAAAATTTGAAGATGTGGTGAGCTGTGTGGAGGATAATTTAAAAAAAAACTGGTATTTGTGCACAGGATGCTGGGAAGAGCAGTTACCTGGGAGTCAAGAGTCATTGAGACAGAGTTGAGTTGTACAGTGTGGAAACAGGCCCTTCAGCCCAACCTTCCCACGCTGAGCAACACATCCCATCCACACTAGTCCCACATAGACAATAGGTGGAGAAGCAGGCCATTCGGCCCTTCGAGCCAGCACCGCCAATCAGTGTGATCACGGCTGATCATCCCCAATCAGTACCCCGTTCCTGCCTTCTCCCCATATACCCTGACTCCGCTATCTTTAAGAGCCCGATCTAGCTCTCTCTTGATCTAGCGTGTCCATACCCTTAATAATCTTATATGTTTCAATGATATCCTCTCATCCTTCTAAACTCATGCCTGCGTTTGGCCCATATCCTTCTAAACCTATCTTATCCATGTACGTGTCTAAATGTTTCTTGAATGTTGAGATAGAACCTGCCTCAACTACCTCCTCCGGCAGCTCGTTCCATACACCCAGCAACCTTTGTGCAAAAAAGTTACCCCTCGGGTTCCTATGAAATCTCCCCCCCCCCCCCCCCCCACCTTAAACCTATGTCCTCTGATGTCCTACTCGATTCCCCGACTCTGGGTAAAAGTTGCCCACACCGGCCAACATGTCCCAGCTACACTAGTCCCACCTGCCCACATTTGGCCCATATCCCTCCAAACCTGTCCTATCCATGCACCTGTCTAACTGTTTTGTAAATGTTGGGATAGTCCCAGTCTCAACTACCTCCTCCGGCAGCTCGTCCCATACACCCACCACCCTTGGTGTAAAACAGTTACTCCTCGGGTTCCTATTAATTTTTCCCCTCTCATCTTAAACTTATGTCCTCTGGTTTTTCATGCACCGACTGTGGGTAAAATACTCTGCATTTATCCGATCTATTCCTCTCATGATCCTATATGCAGGCCCCCCTCGGTCATGACTGAGCATGGGTGATGCATCCTAGTTGCTGGCCGCTTGCTCCAAACCTCGGCTGGAGCAGCGTCGCTTGTGGCTGAAGAGACCAATGCGGGAGTGACAGTCTCTGTCACAGAGGTCACATTTGTGTGCGAGGTCACTGGTTTGTTCAAGTTCCTGCGCTCCTTTCTTATACACCACGATAGGATCGCCCCTCATCCTCCTGTGCTCCGAGGAATAAAGTCCTAGTCTGCTCAACCGCTCCCTATAGCTCAGGCCCTCAAGTCTCGGCAACATCCTCGCAAATTCACTGGAGTTTAGACGGATGAGGGGGAATCTTATAGAAACATATAAAATTATGAAAGGACTGGAGAGGCTAGATGCAGGAAAGATGTTCCCAATGTTGGGCGAGTCCAGAACCAGGGGCCACAGTCTTAGAATAAAGGGGAGGTCATTTAAGACTGAGGTGAGAAAAAACTTTTTCACCCAGAGAGTTGTGAATTTATGGAATTCCCTGCCACAGAGGGCAGTGGAGGCCAAGTCACTGGATGGATTTAAGAGAGAGTTGGATAGAGCTCTAGGGGCTAGTGGAGTCAGGGGATATGGGGGGAAGGCAGGCACGGGTTATTGATAGGGGATGATCAGCCATGATCACAATGAATGGCGGTGCTGGCTGGAAGGGCCGAATGGCCTCCTCCTGCACCTATTTTCTATGTTTCTACGTTTCAAATCTTCTCTGCGCCCTTTCTAGCTAACAGCATCTTTCGTAACACTTTGAAGAAGGAATCTGACCCGAAACATCGCCCATCCATTTTCTCCAGAGATGCTGCCCAACCCGCTGAGTTACACCAGCACTCTGTGTCTTTCTTCGGTATAAACCAGCATCTGCAGTTCCTTCCAACCCAACATGCCTCCTATCACAGGGTGACAAAAACTGAACACGACACTCTAAATGTGACCTCACTCATTATATTGTCCAAAACACTCTATCCAAGTCACCTTGCAGCCTCCTGGCATCCTCCTCACACCTAACACTGCCCCCCAGCTTCGTGTCATCTGCAAACTTGGTGATGTTGCATTCAATTCCCTCGTCCAAATCATTAATATATATTGTAAATAGCTGGGGTCCCAGCACTGAGCCTTGCGGTACCCCACTAGTCACTGCCTGCCATTGTGAAAAGGACCCGTTTACTCCTACCCTTTGCAGTAGGGTTTAGTTTTATTAGTTTAGAGTTACAGCATGGAAACAGGCCTTCGGCCCACCAAGTCCACACTGACCATTATTCACCCATTCACACTAGTTCTAGGTAATCCCATTTGCTCATGCATGCCTTAAAGGGTAAAGTGTAATGAGCTGGAGTACCTCAATGGGTCAGTCAGTGTATCTGGAGAGAATGGACAGAGATGTCTTGTTTCAGGACGAAGGGTCTCAACCTACAAATGTCACCCGTCCATTCCCTCCAGAGGTGCTGCCTGACCCGCTGCATTACTCCAATACTTTGAGTTTTACTCAAGATTCCAACATCTGCAGTTCCTGGTGCCTCAACCTTAAAAGGGGCACTGGATCAGAGAGATCTGGGGTTATGCACACATATTTTATTGATGCGTTTATTGGCCAAGTATTCACATACAAGGAATTTGCCTTGGTGCTCCGCCCGCAAGTGACAACATGACATACAGTGACAGTTAGGAATGACACATAAAACATTAATGTTATTGTTTTATGTGTCATACCTAACTGTCATTGTATGTCATGTTGTCACTTACGGGTGGAGCACCAAAGCAAATTCCTTGTATGTGAATATACTTGGCCAATATACGTGTTCATTCGAATAGAGTGGTACAGTGTGGAAACAGGCCCTTCAGCCCAACTTGCCCACACCAGCCAACATGTCCCAGCTACACTAGTCCCACCTGCCAGCATTTAATTCCCGGGATGGCGGGATTGTCATATGTTGATAGAATGGAGCGGCTGGGCTTGTATACTCTGGAGTAGAAGGATGAGAGGGATCTTATTGAAACATATAAGATTATTAAGGGTTTGGACAGGCTAGAGGCAGGAAACATGTTCCTATTGTTGGGAGAGTCCAGAACCAGGGGCCACAGTTTACAAATTAGGGGTAAGCCATTTAGATCGGAGATGAGGAAAAACTTTTTCACACAGAGGGTTGTGAATCTGTGGAATTCTCTGCCTCAGAAGGCAATGGAGTCCAATTCTCTGGAGGCTTTCAATAGACAATAGACAATAGGTGCAGGAGTAGACCATTCGGCCCTTCGAGCCAGCACCGCTGTTCAATGTGATCATGGCTGATCATCCACAATCAGTACCCCGTTTCAAGAGAGAGTTCGATAGATCTCTGAAAGATAGAGGAATGAAGGGATATGGGGAGAAGGCAGGAACGGGGTACTGATTTTGGATGATCAGCCATGATCACAGTGAATGGTGGTGCTGGCTCGAAGGGCCGAATGGCCTACTCCTGCACCTATTGTCGATTGTCTATTTGGTCCATATCACTCCAAACCTGTCCTATCCAAGTACCGGCCTAACTGTTTCTTAAACGTTGGGATAGTCCCAGCCTCAACTACCTCCTCCGGCAGCTCGTTCCATACACCCGCCACCCTTTGTGTGAAAAGGTTACCCCTCAGATTCCAATTCAATCTTTTCCCCTTCACCTTAAACTTATAATGGCAGGATAGATTGAAAAGCGGTTAATATGCTTCCAGATGTCTGGCCTTTATTAATAGAGGCATACAGCACAACAGCAAAGAGACCATGATGAATCTTTATTAAGTACCAGCTCAGTCATGGCTGGAGTATTGGATTGTGTTCAATTCTGGGTGCCAGAGTTAAAGATGGATAGAAGGATTTTGGAGGAGCTGCTGAAGGGATTTAGATTAGTTTAGCTTAGAGATGCAGCGTGGAAACAGGCTCTCTGGTCCACGAGTCTGCGCCGACCAGCGATCCCCCTGTACACTAGTTCCATGTTATCCCTGTTTCGCATCCTATTTACTAGCGGCAATAAACAGAAGGCAATCAATCTACAGACCTGCACATCTTTGGAATGTGGGAGGAAACCGGAGCACCAGGAGACAACCCACGCGGTCACAGGAAGAATGTACAAACTCCGTACAGACAGCACCCATAGTCAGGATCGAACTCTGGTCTCTGGCTATGTAAGGTAGCAACTCTGGGGTGAATGATTCCAGTGATGTGGGACTTTAGTTAGAAACAAAGAAAATAGGTGCAGGAGTAGGCCATTCGGCCTTTCGAGCCTGCACTGCCATTCAATATGATCATGGCTGATCATCCAACTCAGTATCCTGTACCTGCCTTCTCTCCATACCCCCTGATCCCTTTAGCCACCAGGGCAATCCCTTTAGCCACAAGGGATGTTATGTTATGTTAGCCACAAGGGATACACATCCACTAGTTATGTGGATAGATTAGAGAAAATGGACTTGGTCTCCTTGGAACAGAGGATAAAATATGTCATGACGTGTACAGAGACATAAGGAACTGCAGATGCTGGAGTCCTGAGCCAAACACAAAGTACTGGAGGAAGTCAGCAGGCCAGGCAGCACCTGTGATGGGAACAGACAGACGGCATTTCAGGTTGGGTCTGAAGAAGGGTCGGGACCCAAAATGGCGGCTGCCCACTCCCTCCACGGGACCCACTCCGTTCCTCGAGCACTTTGTGTTTTATTCAAAGATGCGTCCAGACTCGACAAAAAAAACTGTTTCCAGCTGCGGAGAGGTCAAGGTGAGATAGATTTGCAAGGGAATCAAAAGCAACGTTAACTCATTTATTTTTACCCAGAGAGCGATGTTGTTGTGGAATACATCGCCAGTGATTATCGGCGACGCAGGCTGCATTGAAGCCTTCTAAAGGGAGTTGAGTAAGGTTCTGAGCTTGTAGGTGTTGGCATGTTCAGCACAGGCATTGTGGGCCGAATGGCCTGTATGTGTGCCCCAACTATGGGCTGAGGACAGGACGGTTTGTTTCTGGGCCAGATTCCACCATCTGCAGTCTCTTCTGCCCGCTCAGAATGCTAAGTTAAGCCCCTGTCCCACATAGGCGATTTATTTCGGCGACTACAATCGACTAGGCCGTCGCCACGTGGTCGCTGGGTGACGCCTGTATGACCGTGAGTCGTCTCCTCAAGTCGCCCAAAGAGTCGTAACATTTTTCTGGTCGCCGCTGGATTTTTAAATGTTCGAAACTTTTCGGCGACTGTGGGCTTGACGTGGCTTGTCTTCTCCTGGCGTAGGCGCTGTCGTGGGTTGTCGCCAGGATGACGCCGGTTGCCGCCAGGTGACGTTGGTTGTCGCCGGGCGCTGACTTCGGTGAATTCCATTGGCGACTACCTACGTCAACCGGCGACAACCGGCGACTGAATTGTCTTCAGTTGTCTTCAATTGTCGCGGACAGGGTCGTTGCTTGTCGCAGCTCGTCGCGGGTGGACGTAGGCTGACTTTGGTTGTCGTAGATTGTCGGAGGTGTGGCCGTAGGTTGTTGTAGGTGTGCTCGTAGGTTGACGTCCTAATGGATCACCGGCTGTCGGTAGCTTGCCGTCGACTAGGTGGTAGGTTGTCGTAGACATTGTCGTGGGGGGGGGGGGTCCAGTCGCCGGTTTTTCGGCAAACTGCTACGACCGTGGCAGTCGCCGAAAAAATCGCCTAAGTGGGACAGGCCCATTATGCTTCAACCAAGTCTGCTCTCATTTTTCTGACCTGCAGTGAACGCTGGTCTCTGAGGGCTTGTGGAGACAGACCGCGCAGAAACTGGTCCTTCAGCCCACCGTGTCCGTGCCGACTACCGATCACCCCGCACACTTGCGCGATCCCGCACACACTCGGGACAAGTTGCAATCTTTACCAAAGCCAGTCAACCTACCAACCCCACGTCTTAGGAGTGCCGGAGGAAACCGGCGCACCCGGAGAAAACCCACTCCGGTCACAGGGAGAACGTACAGACTCCGTGCAGACAGCGCCGAAACTGGGGCTCTGGCGCTGTAAGTTAATAAGTTTATTGGCCAAGTATTCACATACAAGGAATTTGCCTTGGTGCTCCGCCCACAAGTAACAACATGACATACAGTGACAGTTATGAATGACTCAGAAAACACTAAACATTAATAATAATAAGATATTAATGATAAAACACCATTGGTCAAGCATGCGAACCAACAAAATACCAGATCAAAGGGAGGCTACAGATTTTTGCCTGTTGAGTAGAGCAACTACTCGTGGATAAAAACTGTTTTTATGTCCGGCTGTGGCAGCTTTGACAGTCCGGAGTCGCCTTCCAGAGGGAAGTGATTCAAAGAGTTTGTGGCCAGGGTGAGAGGGGTCAGAGATGATCTTGCCCGCTCGCTTCCTGGCCCTTGCAGTGTACAGTTCATCAATGGAGGGAAGGTTGCAGCCAATAACCTTCTCTGCTGATCGGACGATTCGCTGCAGCCTCCGGGTGTCGTGCTTGGTGGCTGAGCCAAACCAGACCATGATGGAGAAGGTGAGGACAGACTCTACGATGGCCGTGTAGAATTGGACCATCATTGCCTGTGGCAGATTGTGCTTCCTCAGCTGCCGCAGGAAGTGTTGTGTCTTAAGGCAGCAACTCTACCACTGTCTTGATCATGCGGGTTCACAGATAAAAATCTCGCAATTTAAATCTATTTTGAAAATGATGTAATCCCAGGTTTGTAGATGTAATCCCAATCTCATGACTTGAGACGAAGAGAGTCAGAGAGAAAGAAGGAAACACATTTCTGCGTGAATATAAATGCGATAGAAAAGGAGACAAGGAGACAAAGATAAGAAAATATGGGAACTGGAGAAAATCACTCAACTCCTTGACTTGGACCCACCATTCAATTTTAATCACACAAAGTCTACAGACAATGGAAATATAAAATGAAAAACAGAGAATGCTGAAAAAATCCAGCAGGTCAGATAACATCAGTGGAAAGATGAGGCAGAGGTATGCAGCGCGATAGGGCCGCGTTTGGAGTATTGCGTGCAGTTCTAGTCGCGCGGAGCTGGAGGCTTTGGAGAGGGTGCAGAGGAGGTTCACCAGAATAGACAATCGACAATAGGTGCAGGAGGAGGCCATTCGGCCCTTCGAGCCAGCACCGCCGCATTCACTGCGATCATGGCTGAGCATCCCCAATCAGTACCCCGTTCCTGCCTTCTCCTCATATCCCCTGACTCCGCTATCTTTAAGATCTCTATCTAACTCTCTCTTGAAAGCATCCAGAGAACCGGCCTCCACTGCCCTCTGGGGCAGAGGATTGGATGAGAGGGTTTCTGCTAACCCAAGTGGTTTTTGGGAGGTGGGAGCAAACCAGAGCACCCGGAGGAAGGCCCACACATGTAAACTCCACGCGGGGAGCAAACACCCAAGGTTAGGATTGAACCCCGGTCACTGGAGCTGCGACAGTGCACCAATGCAGTCATAACCCCGGGATGACGTTGCCTATCTCCTTCGCTCCATAGATGCTGCTGCACCCGCTGAGTTTCTCCAGCACTTTTGTCTACAACCTCTCCTGCCAACATGCAATGTTGTTGCCATTGTTGGGCGTTGCCTATGGTTCACCACATTGGGATAAGTAGTTAGAAGCAGTTTATTTAAGTCGACAATATGCAGTACATAGAACGTAGAACGGTACAGCACAGGAAGGGGCCCTTCGGCCCACAACGTCTGTGCCACACATAATGCCCAACTAAACTGATCCACATGATCCACATCCCTCCATTCCCTGCGCTTCCATGTGCCTGTCTAAAAGCCTCTTAAATGCCACCATCTTATCACCCTCCACCACCACCCCTGGCAGCATGTTCCAGACATAGAAACATAGAAAATAGGTGCAGGAGGAGGCCATTCGGCCCTTCGAGCCAGCACCGCCATTCAATATGATCATGGCTGATCGTCCACTATCAATAACCCGTGCCTGCCTTCTCCCCATATCCCTTGACTCCACTAGCCCCTAGAGCTCTATCTAACTCTCTCTTAAATCCATCCAGTGACTTGGCCTCCACTGCCTTCTGTGGCAGGGAATTCCACAAACTTCACAACTCTCTGGGTGAAAAAGTTTTTTCTCACCTCAGTCTTAAATGGCCTCCCCTTTATTCTAAGACTGTGGCTCCCTGGTTCTGGACTCGCCCAACATTGGGAACATTTTTCCTGCATCTAGCTTGTCCAGTCCTTTTATAATGTTATATGTTTCTATAAGATTCCTCCCTCATCCTTCTAAACTCCAGACCCCCACCACCCTCTGAGTAAAATACTTGCCCCGCACATCTCCACTGAACGTTCCCCCTCTCACATTATAGCTATGCCCTTCAATGTTTAGCTTAAGTTTAGTTTGGAGATACAGCGAGGAAACAGGCCCTTCGGCCCACCGAGTCCGCGCCGACCAGCGATCCCCGCTCACTAACACTGTCCCGCCACACCTGCTCGGGACAATTTATACCAAGCCAATTGACCTCCAAAATTGTACGCCTTCGGAGTGTGGGAGGAAACTGAAGATCTCGGAGATAACGCACGGAGTGGAGTGTTGGCCACTTCCACCCTGGGAGAAAGGTTCTGACTGTCTACCCTGTCGATGCCTCTCGGACACACGCACATAGACTGGCAGAGCGGAGAAGGCAAACAGGGAACTAAATAGTTAAATGCAGATGGAATCAGACAATTTTGAACTAGTCATGACTATCTTGCAGCCGATCTTACAGTCGATATAAATGTTGCTGCTGCTGCTAATTGATGTGTGCGAGCGTGATTCTTTCACGCCTGGTCTACTGATACTCTGGCATTCAGAGACAGCTTCTTTTAAATATCAAAAACAAAATTCATTAGCGCGAATGACAAAACAAAATAGTTGTACTTGCACAGATCAAATATTTCCCCCAAGCAAATTGAAAATGCACTAACATATTCATCACAGCCCAGAGAATGCCTTGGAAATCCTGCACGCAATGGAATGCCAAGCAAAATAATGATCACAGTGATCAAATAGAGGTCATAAGGTCATAAGGTCATACGTGAAAGGTCATACGTGAGTTAGGCCATTCGGCCCATCAAGTCTACTCCATCGTGGCTGATCTATCTCGCCCTCATAGCCCCATTCCCCTGCCTTCTCCCCATAACCCCGGACATCCCTACTAATCATAGTGCATTGGAGTTCAAGTCTATACAGTAGTACATAGTACTATGTAGAACATAGAACGTAGAACAGTACAACACAGGAATGGGCCCTTCGGTCCCACAATGCCCATGCTGAACATGGTACCTAGCTGGACTTATCTCACCAGCCTACACATAATCCATATTCCTCTATTCCCTACACTTCCTTGCGCCAAACGAACAGACTCTTAAATCCCACTTTCCTATCTGCCTCCACCACCACCTCCCCCCACTACACTCTGTATAAAAAACTTGCCCCGCACATCTCCCATCTCATAGTGATGCCCTCCAGTGTTGGACATCTCCAGCCTGGGAAAAAAGGTTCTGAATGCCTACCCTATCTATGCCTCTCATCATTTTATACAGTAAGGAGTTGAGTATAGGAGCAAAGAGGTCCTTCTGCAGTTGCACAGGGCCTTGGTGAGACCACACCTGGAGTATTGTGTGCAGTTTTGGTCTCCTAATTTGAGGAAGGACATTCTTGCTATTGAGGGAGTGCAGCGTAGTTTTACAAGGTTAATTCCCGGGATTGTTTGTATCCTCCTTAGTGAAGACAGATCCAAAGTACCTGTTCAACTCATCTGCCATTTCCTTGATCCCCATAATAAATTCACCTTTTTCAATTATCAAGGTTCCAACTTTGATCTTAACAAATGTTTTCCTCTTCACATACCTAAAGAAGCTTTTACTATCCTGCTTTATATTCTTGGCTAGCTTACCTTCATACCTCATCTTTTCTCCCCGTATTGTCTTTTTGGTTATCTTCTGTTGCTCTTTAAACATTACCCAATCCTCTTTTGAGAATGTTTTCAAAGACTGCCATTATAGACAGAGGTAGGAAGAGAGAGACAGAAAGCGAGTGACAGGGAGTGGCATGGAGTGATAGAGTCACACAAACGTTGAAACAGCCCCTTCGGCCCAACTTGCCCACACTGGCCAACATGTCCCAGCTACACTAGACCCACCCGCCCGCGTTTGTCTCATATCCTTCTAAACCTGTCCTATTGCAACGGTTAATGCAGATATTATCGCAATGTTTAAGAAACATTTAGACAAGTTTCTTAAACGTTGCGATTGTACCTTCGTTAAACATCGCAATAATACCTGCTAGAGAGGGAGAGAACTATATTCAAACTATATGAAGAAGGATCTCAAACCGAAATTTCACTTATCCTTTATCTCCGGATATCTGCTGTCGGACCCGCTGAGTTACTCCAGCACTTCATGTCTACCTTTTATATAAACAAAAAGCTGGAGAAACTCAGCGGGACAGGCAGCATCTCTGGAGAGAACGAATGGCCGACGTTTCGGGTCAAGACCCTTTTTCATACTGAAGAAGGGTCACGACCCGAAAGGTCACCCATTCCTTCTCTCCTGAGATGCTGTCTGTCCTGCTGAGTTACTCCAGCTTTTTGTGTCTATCTTTGGTTTAAACCAGCATCTGCTGTTCCTCCTGACACATCTGTGGTTCTTTGCTTCTACCGTTTCTGATAGTTATTTTCTCTCGATCTGCATTCTGATTTGGGACGGTTCCTGGAGAAGTGAGATGAGCTTTTGTTGTTCGCTCAGAGTCTTTCCCAAGTAAAGGACCTGTCCCACTTGGCCGTCATTTGGGTGCCATTTACGCGACCTTGTAGCGTGTGGGTAGAACATAGAAACATAGAAACATAGAAAATAGGTGCAGGAAGAGGCCATTCGGCCCTTCGAGCCAGCACCGCCATTCATTGTGATCATGGCTGATCGTCCCCTATCAATAACCCGTGCCTGCCTTCTCCCCATATACCTCAACTCCACTAGCCCCTAGAGCTCTATTTAACTCTCTCTTAAATCCATCCAGTGATTTGGCCTCCACTGCCCTCTGTGGCAGGGAATTCCATAAATTCACAACTCTCTGGGTGAAAAAGTTTTTTTCTCAGCTCAGTCTTAAATGACCTCCCCTTTATTCTAAGACTGTGGCCCCTGGTTCTGGACTCGCCCAACATTGGGAACATTTTTCCTGCATCTAGCTTGTCCAGTCCATTTATAATTTTATATGTTTCTATAAGATCCCCCCTCATCCTTCTAAACTCCAGTGAATACAAGCCTAGTCTTTTCAATCTTCCCTCATATGACAGTCCCGCCATCCCAGGGATCAATCTCGCGAACCTACGCTGCACTGCCTCAATCACAAGGATGTCCTTCCTCAAATTAGGAGACCAAAACTGTACACAATACTCCAGATGTGGTCTCACCAGAGCCCTGTACAACTGCAGAAGAACCTGTAGCGTGTGGGTAGTGCGGGACGGGCGCGTGGTGTGGCGTGGAGGAGTGTAGAGCGCGGTATCGCGCAGCGCTCCAGGATTTCATTCTGCACTAAATCTTCACGTTCACCGGCCTGTCGCGTAAGTGACGGCCAAGTGGGACACCCTGGCGAGGCGCAATGTCTCACCTCCAACAGCAGCAGAAGCAGGCAAGCGATCGCCGAGCTCGGCCTGGGGCTCACGGCCGTTGCGGATCCGGATCCGCCTCCCACTCCTACTCCCAGAGCGGGGGCAAGACGATTGGAGAGAGACACAAAATGCTGGAGTAACTCAGCGGGACCGGCAGCATCTCTGGAGAGAAGCAATGGGTGACGTTTCGGGTCGAGACCCTTCGTCAGCACGATGACGCGCGCGACTGTCGCGCGTCAGTCACCACCGGCCTGTCGCTTAAATGGCGACCAACTGGGACAGGCCCTTTACACACTCCAGCACCGTGTCTATTTTAAGATGAAATGGGAGAAAGCAGGTATTTTTCCAAGTTTGTAATAATCTGAAAATAAAAACTGTAGGAAGATGAAGCTTTATTATATGCAATTACTGGGAGGGTTATTTTCTTAATGAGACGTTAATTATAGAGGAAAAAAAGATTTTCTTGTTACATCGAGGAAGGATTATTGTGTCTTCAGGGCAGAAATAACTTACTAATGAGGTGGTTTTGTTTGTATTGCTAAGGTAGATTGCAGATTCACCGACCTTGTTGGTACTTGGATCGCGTGCATGAGGGGAGAGGCATGGGATAACAATCCCACTGAGTGGCTTGAATAATGTAAAAAGGAGTAAAGCCCCTGTCCCACTAAGGCAATTTTTTTGTCAGCTATAGGCAGCTACAGGCTGTCGCCACATGGTCGCCAGGGTGATGCCTGTACGGTCGTGAGTAGTCTCCTCGAGTCAACTAAAGAGTCGTAATGTTTTTTCTGGTCGCCGCTGGATTTTGAAATGTTCAAAACCTTTCAGCGACTGTGGGCTTGACGTAGCTTGTGTCCTCCTGGCCACTGGATTGTCTTCAGTTGTCGCCGACAGGGTCATTGCTTGTCGTAGCTCGTCGCGGGTGGACGTGGGCTGCATTGTAGGCGACCTGCTACGACTGTGACAGCCGGAAAAGTCACCTAAGTGGGACAGGCCCTTAAGAGTGAAGCTGGCGTCTATTCTCGATGCGTAGGAAGGAACTGCAGATGCTGGTTTACACCGAAGATAAGACACAAAATGCTGGAGTAATAACTCAGAGGGACAGGCAGCATCTCTGGAGAGAGGAATGGGTGACGGGAGAAAGGAATCAGTCTTCCAGCATGTTGTCCCTATTTTAGGTGTTATATGATTCACTGACTGCCGGCTGGTGTTGGAACATAGTGCAATGGGGCACTTTAAAATGGAGTCACAGTGAAATTCGTTGCTTGCGTACCCAATGTATGCTAATAGCCGCCACATAAAGGGCACTGACAGAGTTACAAAGCATCCCCACGTCGAGTCCCACACTGTTCTCCACCCCCCCCCCCCCCCCCCCCCCCATCCTCCCCCACGCCAGATCTTGGTTTCTTGGTTTTCCTGGTCCTCCAAATTATTCCAAATGGAATTTAAGCTGGAGGTGGATCCTCCATTGTTCTTCCGCCTCTCCCCCTCACGGTGGATCTCCCGCGCCCTCATCGACAGTGGAGACGTCCAGGCCTCTGCCGCGAGGCCCCACTGCCGCCGCCGAGACTCCACCGTCGCCGAGGCTCCACCGTCGCCGAGACTCCACCGTCACCGAGGCTCCACCGTCACCGAGACTCCACCGCCACCGAGGTTCCACCGTCACCGAGGCTCCACCGTCACCGAGGCTCCACCGTCACCGAGGCTCCACCGTCACCGAGGCTCCACCGTCACCGAGGCTCCACCGTCACCGAGGCTCCACCGTCACCGAGGCTCCACCGTCACCGAGACTCCACCGTCACCGAGGCTCCACCGTCACCGAGGCTCCACCGTCACCGAGACTCCACCGTCACCGAGGCTCCACCGCTGCCGAGACTCCACCGTCACCGAGGCTCCACCGCTGCCGAGGCTCCACCGTCGCCGCCGAGGCTCCACTGCTGCCGAGGCTCCACCGTCGCCGCTGAGGCTCCACCGCTGCCGAGGCTCCACCGCTGCAGAGGTTCCACCGCTGCCGAGGCTCCACCGCTGCCGAGGCTCCAGCGCCACCGAGGCTCCACCGCTGCCGAGGCTCCACCACCGAGGCTCCACCGTCGCCGAGGCTCCACCGCTGCCGAGGCTCCACCGCCATTGAGGCTCCACTGCTGCCGAGGCCCCACCGCCGTTGAGGCTCCACCGCCGTTGAGGCTCCACCGCTGCCGAAGCTCCACCGCCGAAGAGCGGGCACAGCACATTGGGAGCCGGCACGGGGGCGCAGCAGTAGAGTTGCTCCAAGCAGAGTCAGAGTCAGGGTTCGGTCCTGACTACGGGTGCTGGCTGTACGGAGTTTGTACGTTCTCCCTGTGAACGCGTGGGCTTTCTCAGGGATCTCCAATTTAATCCCACATTCCAAAGAGGTACAGGTTTGTAGGTTGCTTGGCTCGGGTAAAATTGTAAACTGTCCCTAGTGTGCGTCGGGTAGTGTTACTACACGGGGTGATCGCTAGTCGGCGCGGACTCGGTGGGCGATGGGGCTATTTCCGCGCTGTATCTCTACGGTCTAAAGTCTAAACAGAGAGCAGTACAGCAGGGGAACAGGCCCTTCAGCCCACATTGCCCATGTTGAACATGATGACGTTAATCTAATCACCATGTCCCCCAGGTGTTCTAGCCATCTCTAAAGTGAAGTTACTTAAAGTTATAGCATTCAACGTTCATTCTGTTGGGCTGTCAGCTACTCGAACAAAACATGAGGATTATTTATTTAGCGATACCTTGCGTCAATCCTAAAATTAGGCAGATGCAATTATAACATCAGGAATGAGCCTGGTTTTTGTAAAGATTGAAGGACATTCGGGTTAATCCATAGAAACAAGGAACTGAAGATGCCAGTTCACAAAAAAGTCACGAAGGCTGGAGAACTCAGCGGGTCAGGCAGCATCTCTGGAGAGAACATGAGTAGATGGCGTTTCGTGTTTCGATCCTCAAACTGAAACTGGGGCTATGGGGAGAAGAAGGCAGGAGAATGGGGTGAGAGGGAAAGATAGATCAGCTGTGATTGAATGGTGGAAAGACTCGGCTTGTACACGCTGGAATTTAGACGATTGAGGGGGGATCTTATAGAGACTTACAAAATTTTTAAGGGGTTGGACAGGCTAGATGCAGGAAGATTGTTCCCGATGTTGGGGAAGTTCAGAACAAGGGGGAAGTCTTTTAGGACCAAGATGAGGGGGAAGTCTTTTAGGACCAAGATCAGAAAATAAATTCACACAGAGAGTGGTGAATCTGTGGAATTCTCTGCCACAGAAGGTAGTTGAGGCCAGTTCGTTGGCTATATTTAAGAGGGAGTTAGATGTGGCCCTTGTGGCTAAAGGGATCAGGGGGTATGGAGAGAAGGCAGGTACGGGATACTGAGTTGGATAATCAGCCATGATCATATTGAATGGCGGTGTAGACTCGAAGGGCCGAATGGCCTACTCCTGCACCTATTTTCTATGATTCTATGTTTCTAGACTCGATGGTGCGAATGGCCTAATTCTGCTTCTATAACTCATGACCTGCTTGTGGTGAGGGTAACGATTAAACACTCTTGATTCTGTCTTCTCAACTTTATCTTGTAATTCTGAAGGGGGAGATCGATCCTTTTTATGTGAGGTTGGAGAGGTCTCCATCAATAAAAAAAATCCAAGGGAGGAACTGACCTTGATCTTGTCTTCATCGTATGCACAGAATACTTAACATAGTGGCGTCATCACCAGGAACTCCCATTTGAAAATTCTACGTTATTGAATTCAATAGAACTGGATCTCGGAAGGAGAGTGCAATGACTTATTGTGTGGACACATTTGTCAACAGCAGAAGACGGACTATGATTGTAACTCCAAATTGTGTTCGAAGGTCATTACTCAAAAGTGTTCTTGTTGGACCTTTCGCAGAGTGAAGGAAGCCCTTTAGATGAGCATCCAATTTTTAAGAACATGAAAAGGTTTATGGTGAGTGATGGAAAGGTTTAACAGGAACCTGAGGGGGCAACCTTTTCACACAGAGGGTGGTGGGTATAGGGAACTAGCTGGCAGAGGAGGTCGTTAATAAAGAAACTAAACTCAAACTAAACTAAACAGCATTTAAAAGATACTTGGACATACTGTACCTGGATGGAAAAGGTTTAGAGGGATATGGTCCAAATGCAGGCAGCTGGGACGAGTGGTGATGGGGCATCTTGGCAGCAGGGATAGGTTGGGCCGAAGGGTCTGTTTCTATGCTTTATGACTCAATGACAATAATTTTGATTTAGTTTGTATTGAAGGAGGCCATTTGGCCCAATGAGAAAGTGCGAGCTTTCTCAAATGCAATACTTTAGTTTAGTTTAGAGATACAGCATGGAAACAGGCCCTTCAGCCCATCGATAAACCGTTCGCCCAAGTTCTATGTTATCCCACTTTCTTACCCACCCCCCCCCCCCCCCAGCCATTTTACAGAGGCCAATCACTGTTCTATTGGGGGAAATATATGGGGGAACCCGCTGACAGAGACCCAGGTTCAATCCTGACCTCGGGTGCTGTCCGTGTGGAGTATGCACGTTCTCCCTGTGACTGCGTGGGTTTCTTCCGGGTGCTCCGGCTTCCTCCCACATCCCAAAGACGTGCGGGTTTGCAGGTTCATTGGCTTGCTGTAAATTGCCCCGTGTGTAGGGAGTGGATGAGAAAGTCGGATAACACAGACCTAGTGTGTAGGAAGGAACGGCAGAAGCTGCTCTATAGCAAAGACAGACACAAAAGGCTGGAGTAACTCAGCGGGACCGGCAGCATCTCTGGAGAGTTGGAATGGGTGACGACCCTTCTTCAGACTGGTTAGGGATAAGGGAAACGAGAGATATAGACGGTGATGTGGAGAGATAAAGAACGATGAATGAAAGTTATGCAAAAAAGTAACGATGATATAGGGAACAAGCCATTGTAAGCTGCTTTTTGGGTGAAAACAAAAAGCTGGTGCGACTTGAGTGAGGGAGGGATAGAGAGAGAGGGAATGCCGGGGCTACCTGAAGTGAGAAAAATCAATATTCATACCACTGGGCTGGAAGTTGCCCAAGCGAAATATGAGATGCTGTTCCTCCGATTTGCATTTATCCTCACTCTGACAATGGAGGAGACTGAGGACAGAGAGGTCAGTGTGGGAATGGGAAGGAGAATTAAAGTGTCCAGCAAACGGGAGATTAGGTTGGTTCAGGCGGGGTGAGCGAAGGTGTTCCGTCAAACGATCGCCCAGTCTGCGTTTGGTCTCGCCGATGTGTAAGAGTCCACATCTTGAACAACGGATACAGTAGATGAGGTTGGAGGAGATGCAAGTGAATCTCTGCCTCACCTGAAAGGACTGTCGGGGTCCCTGGACAGAGTCGAGGGAGGAGGTATATCGACAGGTGTTGCATCTCCTGCGGTTGCAGGGGAAGGTACCTGGGTAACCATATAACCATATAACAATTACAGCACGGAGACAGGCCCTCTCGACCCTTCCAGTCCGTGCCGACCATTTGTTTTCCCCTGAAGGGTAGAGGGTGGTTTGGTTGGGAAGGGATGAGTTACCAGGGAGTGGCGGAGGGAACGGTCTCTGCGGAATGAGGAAAGGGGTGGAGATGGGAAAATGTGGCTAGTGGTGGGATCCCGTTGGAAGTGGCGGAAATATCGGATGATTATGTGCTGTGTGCGACGGCTGATGGGGTGGAAGGTAAGGACTAGGGGGACTCTGTCTCTGTTGCGACTAGGGGGAGGGGGAGCAAGGGCGGAGCTGTGGGATACCCAGGAGATACGGTGAGGGCCTCATCTGTGGAATCCCCGTTCCCTAAAGAATGAGGCATTTGGATGTCCTAGTATGGAACACCTCATCTTGGGTGTAGATGCAGCGTAGATGGAGGAATTGGGAGTAGGGGATCGAGTCTTTGCAGGAAGCAGGGTGGGAAGAAGTGTAGTTGAGATAGTTGTGGGAGTCAGTGGGTTTGTAATACACATCAGTCAATAGTCCTGTGATTGAAACTGTGAGATCAAGAAAGGGAAGGGACGTGTCGGAGATGGTCCAAGTGAATTTGAGTGCATGAGTTCTGCGGGAGGTAGCATCAATGCAGTCATCAATGTATCGGAGACAGAGTTCGGGGATAGGGCCGGTGTAGGCCTGGAACAGGGATTGTTCGATGCACCCTACAAAGGGGCAGGCATAGCTGGGGCCCATGCGGGTGCCCATAGCTACACCTTGGATTTGGAGGAAGTGGGAGGAGTCGAAGGAGAAGTTGTTGAGGGTGAGGACCAGCTCCGCTAGGTGGAGTAGAGTGTTAGTAGAGGGACATTGGATGTTTCTGTGGTCAAGGAAGAAACAAAGGGCCTTAATGCCTTCCTGGTGGGGGATGGAGGTGCAGAGTGACCGAACGTACACAGTAAAGATGAAGGAGCGGGGGCTCGGAAAGCGGAAGTCATTGAAGAGACGAAGGGCTTGCAAAGTATCTTGGACATGGGTCGGAAGAGATTGGACCAGGGGGGATAGGATGGAGTCGAGGTACGTGGAAATCATGTCTGTGGGACAGGAACAATGGGTCTGCCAGGGCAGTTGTGTTTGTGGATTTTGGTGAACCAGTGTGTACGGGTGTTCGAAGGTCAGCGTTGACTTGCTGGGCTGAGAGGCCTGTCGCCACGCTGTGCCTTCCACTCAATCAATTGATTCCAGGAATTTGCACGAAGCACTCAAAGAGATTGCTGACCAAATAAACAGTTTTTGTGACAATAGCTGAGGGATAGAGACCCGGGGAATATTGCCTTCATAATTGTGTTGCTGGATCTAGGAGGCCGGACAGAGTTGAAGTCTGAAACCTCCACAGCCAAGCGAAGGAAGAGAGTTTTAGAATTCATTATTTCACTTGCACCTCTCCACATGAAAGGTCTTGCTCTTAAATAATTTGGAAGTTATATTATAGACAATAGGTGCAGGAGTAGGCCATTCGGCCCTTCAAGCCATTCACTGTGATCATGGCTGATCATCCCCAATCAGTACCCAACCTTCACCCCATATCCCCTGACTCCGCTATTTTTAAGAGCTCTATCTAACTCTCTCTTGAAAGCATCCAGAGAACCGGCCTCCATCGCCCTCTGAGGTAGAGAATTCCACAGACTCACAACTCTCTGTGTGCAAAAGTGTTTATCCGTTTCCGTTCTAAATGGCTTACTCCTTATTCTTAAACTGTGGCCCCTGGTTCTGGACTCCCCCAACATCGGGAACATGTTTCCTGCATCTACTGTGTCCATACCCTAAATAATTTGATGTGTTTCAATAAGATCTCCTCTCATCCTTCTAAATTCCAGAGTGTACAAGCCCAGCCGCTCCATTCTATCAACATATGACAGTCCCGCCATCCCGGGAATGAACCTGGTGAACCTACGCTGCACTCCCTCAATAGCAAGAATGTCCTTCCTCATATTTGGTGACCAGAACTGCACACCATACACTAGGTGTGGTCTCACTAGGGCCCTGTACAACTGCAGAAGAATCTCTTTGCTCCCATACTCAACTCCTCTTGTTATGAAGGCCAACATGCCATTAGCTTTCTTCACTGTCTGCTGTACCTGCATGCTTACTTTCAGTGAGTGAGGAACAAGGACACCCAAATCTCTTTGTACTTCCCATTTTTTTAATTTGACACCATTCAGATAATAATCTGCCTTTGTGTTTTTGCCACCAAAGTGGATGACCTCACATTTATCTACATTAAACTGCATCTGCCATGCATCTGCCCACTCACCAATATTGCTATTGATATTGATTTATTCTTGTCACATTTGGCAAAAAACGGTGAAACGTTTGCTGGTATGGTATCCAGTCGTCATAATATGTGTTTAATTTCAGAGATACAGTGGGGAAACAGGCCCTTCGGCCCTCCGAGACCGTGCCGACCAGCGTTCGCCCGTACACTCGTTGTATTGTAAACAAGAGTGCCAACTTACAGAAGTGAACTAACATACAAACCTGCATGCCTTTGGATTGTGGGAGGAAACCGGAGTGCCCGGAGAAAACCCACGCGGTCCCGGGGAGAACGCGAGTACAAGCAAGTCGTACACAAGTGTAACTGTTAGTGCAAAGAGAAAAATACCCGACAGCAGATTATTCGTCTTATAACTTTATAGTATTAACGTTTAGTCTTTAGTTTTGGAGATACAGCATGGAAACTGGCTCTTTGGCCCACTGAATCCGCACCGACCAGCGATCACCCGTACACAAGTTCTATCCCACACACTAGCGACAATTTGTAGAGGATAATTAACCTACGTCTTTTACGTGTGGCAGGGGAAAACCTGGAGAAAGCTCACACTGTCACAGGGTGAACGCACAAACTCCACACAGAAAACACGCATAGTCCGGATCGAACCGTGGTCTCTGGCGCTGCATTACCCTAGCTATAGGAAATATATCCAAGGTTCACAACAAGATTGGTTGAATGATCTGGAGTACACCCTTGCTAATGGAAGTTGCTGTCTCACAGCGCTCGCAGCGCCAGAGACCCGGGATCGATCCCGACTACGGGTGCTGTCTGTACGGAGTTTGTACGTTCTCCCCGTGACCTGCGTGGGTTTTCTCCGAGATATTCGGTTTCCTCCCACACTCCAAAGACGTGCCAGGTTTGTAGGTTAGTTGGCTTGCTATAAGTGTAAGTTATCCCCAGTGTGTGGTAATGTTGTGTGTTAGTGTGCGGGGATCGCCGGTCGGTGCGGACTCGGTGGGCCGAAGGGCCTGATTCCGCGCTGTATATCTAAACTAAACTAAGACTGTTCAGTCGTGCGGTAGCAGTGAGGAAGAAGCTGTTCTTGAGTCAAGTGCTGCAGGCTTTCAAGCTTTGGGATCTGCGGCAGAATGGACGAGGTGAGAAGGAGGAATGACCATGGTGAAAAAGATGCTTGACTATGTTGGCAGCAGAGAAGGTTGTTGGCTGCAACCTTCCCTCCATTGATGAACTGTACACTGCAAGGGCCAGGAAGCGAGCGGGCAAGATCATCTCTGACCCCTCTCACCCTGGCCACAAACTCTTTGAATCACTTCCCTCTGGAAGGCGACTCCGGACTGTCAAAGCTGCCACAGCCGGACATAAAAACAGTTTTTATCCACGAGTAGTTGCTCTACTCAACAGCCAAAAATCTGTAGCCTCCCTTTGATCTGGTAATTTGTTGGTTCACATGCTTGATCAATGGTGTTTTATCATTAATGTTTTATTATTATTAATGTTTAGTGTTTTCTGAGTCATTCGTAACTGTCACTGTATGTCATGTTGTTACTTGTGGGTGGAGCACCAAGGCAAATTCCTTGTATGTGAATACTTGGCCAATAAACTTACTTACTTTCCCAAGGTCATGTGAAGTGGAGATGGAACCGACGGTGGGGAGGTCTGGACTCTCTGGTGGACTGGGTGACATCCATGACTTTTTTTAAATTTTGGAGATTGATATGCTCTTGCTTTGTACTGGTGTCGGGGGTTATGGGGAAAAGGCAGGAGAATGGGGTTGAGAGGGAAAGGTAGATCAGCTATGATTCAATGGCGGAATAGACGTGTTGGAGACTTAATTCCACTCCTGTGTCTGGTTTTGATCCGTGTCTGGTTTTGCTGCTGACCTGATCCGTAATCCATGTCAGGTTGTGATATATAATGACTCTGTATCAATAGTAAGTCGACAAAAATGCTGGAGAAACTCAGCGGGTGAGGCAGCATCTATGGAGCGAAGGAATAGGTGCCGTTTCGGGTCGAGACCCTTCTGCAATATCAATATTCAATATCCACCAATAGGACTTTGCACAGACTAATCTTTAGGAATTTTTTGAGAATGTAACTCGGAAAATGGACGAGGATGTAGTGCACCTGGACTTTCAAAAAGCATTTGATAAGGTCCCACTTAGGAGATTAGTGGTCCCACATAGGAGATTAGTGGTCCCACATAGGAGATTAGTGGTCCCACATAGGAGATTAGTGGTCCCACATAGGAGTTTAGTGGGACAAATCAATCAGTTTTAAACCAGAGTAAAATCAGAGTTGCTAAAATTCACATGGTATTGGAGATAGAGTGCTGCATTGGATAGAAAATTGGTTGGCAGACAGGAAACAAAGAGTAGGGATTAGCATAAAGGCTTAATTCTACTCCTATAACTTCTGAACTACTGAATTTATAATTGTACAGGTTGTCTAGGGAACTTTGAAAGGAGGTGGTTTATTGACTTGTAGACGGGCCTACACTTTGTCATTCTATGTTGCTAAAATTGCTGTTTAATGCAGCCATTGGCAATGCAAGGAGCCTGGAGTGACATTTGGGAGAACAGCTTGCATCAGATCGTGAAAGTGATGTGAGAGTTCGGCCGGTGTTGATCATCCCAGCAGAGTGTTCACATTTAATTTCCTAATTTGAGTAAATCCAAAGCAAGCTCTCTGTCACAGATGGATCATCTGTCATATTGGCTGGCGTGTTGGTTTTCAAGTGCAAATGTTTAACAGTTTTCCTGAAGACATGCTGCTCTAATACGTGCATTCAATTTGTCTGCGTTAGTAACTCGTGCAATTACTGGTGGCAGCCGATGAAAGACTCAACCACCACTGATATCTCACACCGCATGGAACAGGACGTAGAACAGGAACAGGCCCTTCGGCCCACATTCGCCGTGCTGAACATTATGCCAAGATGAATGACACTTATCTGATTGCATGCGATCCATATCCCTCCATTCTCTGCCTACCTATCTAAAAGCCTCTTACATGCCAGTATTGTATCTGCCTCTGCCACCACCACCACCCCTGGCAGCCCGTTCCAGACAGGTTCACACGTGATAGGAGTAGAATTAGGCCATTCGGACATCGAGTCTAGACTGCCGTTTAATCATGGTCGATCGCTCTTTATCTCACAACCCCATTCTCCTGCCTTCTCCCCTTGACACGCATACTAAGCAAGAACCTGTCAATCTCTGCTTTCAAAATATCCGATGACTTGGCCTCCAGAGTGACTGTGACAATGAATTCCACAGACTCATCACCCTCGACCTAAAGGAATTCCACCTCATCGCCCTTCTAAAGGTATGTTCTTTTGTTCTGAGGCTCTGGCCTCTGGTCCCCGATGTCCTGGCTAAATCCTCGTAAATCTTCTCTGCACCATATCCAACTTGACAGCATCTTTCCTATAACTCGGTGCCTGGTACTGAACACAATACTCTAAATGCGGTCTCACCAGCGTCTTATACAACATGACCTCCCAACTTCTACACTCAATGCTCTGGCCGGTGAAGACCAACGTGTCAAAAGCCTTCTTGGAATAGGAATAGGAACACTTTATTGTCACATGCGACTAGGCACAGCGAGATTCTTTGCTTGTTTACACAATGTATACAAATAGCGGCCACCTACGGCACTGACAAAGTTACAAAGCACACCGGCTTCCCACCTTGTCCCCCCTCCCCCCCTCCCCCCACCACAGCTGTTCCCCCACGCCGGGCCCACCTTGTCCCCCCTTCTCCCCCCCTCCCCCCCCCACCACAGCTGTTCCCCCACGCCGGGCCCCCATTGTCCCCCTTGTCCCCCCCCCCCCCAATCGTCCCATTGTTCTTCCCCTCCCCCTCACGGTGGTTCTCCACGGTCTCGTCAACCGTCGACCACGTGTCGACCCGCGAGGCCCAACCCAGGCTTCTACCCACGAGATCCCCGGACGGGCCCCGACCCGGGCTTCCTCGCGGAGATCCGGGAGGCTTTGAGAATGTGGCGCCTTCCCAGCCCACAGCTGCAGCCCCACCATCGGGAAGCCTTCTGGTGCACTACCTGTGACGCCACTTTCAACAAACTATGCACCTGTACTCCTACATACCACTGCTCTACAACACTCCGCAGAGGCCTACCATTCACTGTGTAGGTCCTGCCCTTGTTGGACATCCCACAATGCAACACCTCACACTTCTCTGTATTAAATTCCATCAACCATTCCTCCGCCCACCTGGCCAATCGATCCAGATCCTGCTGCAATCGTTCACAACCATCTTCACTATGCACAATACCATCTGATTTTGTATTATCTGCAAACCTACTAATCTTGCCCTGTACATTCTCATCCAAATCATTGATGTAGATGACAAACAGTAACGGGCCCAGCACCGAACCCTGAGCCTCACCACTAGTCACAGGCTTCCTGTCCTAGAAGCAACATTCCACCATTACCCTCTGCTTCCATCCATGAAGCCAATTTTCGATCCATTCAGCTATCTCTCCTTGGATCCCATGGGACCTAACCTTCCAGAGAAGCCTACCATGTCAAATGCCTTACTGAAGTCCATATATACAACATCTACAGCTCTGCCCTCATCAACCTTTTTTGTCATCGTCAAAAAGCTCACGTATAAAAACATTCTGAAAATTCAATCCCTAATCAGCCCTTGTACTGGAGTTGGGCGTTTCAATGGCAGCGTGTGGAGATGGGGGCTCCGCCAGAGCCCAGCCTGTGAATGGGGAGCAGAACAACAGACAGCCAACCATGTCATCTCTGGGTGCCCGCTCTACCACCCACCAAATGGAGCTCCGTCAGGGCCTGGCAGACATCGACACCAACAGAGACAACAACCTGGCTGCTCAACACCCGGCTTGAGATCTAACTATTCCTTTGGTTAATGTTTCATTCGCAAGAAGAAGAAGCCCTTGTCCATCTAAATTCCTGCATTTCCTATCCCTCGGATTACTTCCCTCGTAACGTTCCGGCCACTGACGTTAGGCCCACTGGCCTGTAGTTCCCTAACTTTTCCCTGCAGCTCTCCTTGAATAACGACACAATATTTGACACCCTCCAGTCTTCCAGCACCGGGCCCGTTTTTAATGACGATTCGTGAATCACAGCCAGGGGCCCCTGCAATTTCCTCTTTAGCTTCCCACAGTGTCCTTGGACATATCTGATCAGGCCTGGGAGGTTTGTCTTCACAGAGACAGTAATATAGGTGGAGGGGGAGGGGAGAAATAGGTGCAAGTCTAGGTGTGACACAGGGGAGATGGGGTTGTGGGGGCGGGGGGGGGGGGGGGGGGGAGAGGGGGGGCTGTGGGGGAGAAAGGGGAAGGGGAGGGGAGCAATTGCTGCCGGTTATCTAAAATTGGAGAATTCAACGTTCATGCCTGAAGAAGGGTTTCGGCACGAAAAGTTGCCTATTTCCTTCACTCCATAGATGCTGCTGCACCCGCTGGGTTTCTCCAGCACTTTGTCTGCCTTCAACGTTCATGCCATTGGGTTGTAAGCTACCCGAGCAGAATATGAGGTGCTGTTCCTCCAGATCGCGTGTGGCCTCACTCTGCCAATGGAGGAGGCCCAGGACAGAAAGGTCAGTGTGGGAATGGGAAGGGGGGTTAAAATGGTTGCGAACCGGTCGATCCAGTAGGCCTTGGTGGACCTTGTTGTATGGTATCCAGGACTTTGCTGTCATCAGATTCAGGGACCACCTAACATTGGGGCGGAGCGGCGGCATTGCTGCCTCGCAGCGCCAGAGCCCCGGGTTCGATTCCCACAATGGATGCTGTCTGTACGGAGTTTGTCCGTTCTCCCTGTGAACGCGGGGTTTTTTTTTCTCCGGGTGCTCCGGTTTCCTCCCACACTTCGAAGAAGTTTTGTTGGTTCACTGGCTTCTGTAAATTGTGCATTGTCCCCAGAGCATAGGATCACGCTAGCGGGCATGATGGTCGCTAGTTGGCATGGCTCGATGGGCCGAAGGGCCTGTTTCCATGCTATATCCCAAAAGCCTAAATCACTCACTCAGCCAATTAAACGTTTTATAAGGTCATAAGATATAGGAGCAGAATTAGGCCATTCGGCCCATCGACCCTAATCCATCATTCGATCACGGCTGATCTATCTTTCTCTCTCAGCCCCCTTCTCCCCATAACCCCTGACACCCGTATAAATCAAGAACCCATCAATCTCCGCCTTAAAAATGTCCATTGACTCCACAGCCTTCTGTGGCAATGAATTCCACAGATTCACCGCCCTCTGGCTGAAGAAATTCCTTCCTCATCTCTTTCCTAAAGGTACGTCCCCTTATTCTGAGACTGTGACCTCTGGTCCTAGACTCTCCCACTGGTGGAAACATCCCCTCCATGTGAATGAATGAATGAATAAATTTATTGGCCAAGCATTCACAAACAAGGATGGCTTGGGTGCTCCGCCCGCAAGTGACATGACATATAGTGACATTTAGGAAATGACACATAAAACACTAAATATTAAACATCCAGTCCATTTCTACCCCACATAGAAACATAGAAAATAGGTGCAGGAGGTGGCCATTCGGCCCTTCGAGCCAGCACCACCATTGTTTGTGATCATGGCTGATCGTCCCCAATCAATAACCCGTGCCTGCCTTCTCCACAATTTAACAGGAACCCGAGGGGTAACTTTTTCATTCAAAGGGTAGTAGGTGTATGGAACGAGCTGCCAGAGGAGGTAGTTGAGGCAGGTACGATCGCAACATTAATAAACAATTAGACAGATACATGGAGAGGAGAGGTTTAGAGGGATATGGGCCAAATGCAGGCAGGCGAGACTAGTGCAAATGGATGGCGGTGTGGGCAAGTTGGATCGACGGGCCTGTTTTCACGCTGTAAGGGTCTATGACTCCCACGCAGTGGGTCAGGCAACATCCGAGTGCTGGAGTAACTCAGTGTGTCAGACTCCAAACCAAACCAAAACGCCTTGAGTCCATCCACCACAAAGATGCTGCCTGATCCGCTGAGTTCCTCCAGCAATTTAATTTTTACATGTAAACGTCACGACCCCCCCACCCCCCAAGATTGGTTCTCCTTTGAATCAAAAACTATTTATGGAAACCGTCTGTGTATCCACAGATGCTGCCTGACCCACAGAGTCCCTTCAGCGCTTTGTTTGATGTTATTCACTCAGGGACAGCGCCAGTAGTTAATGCCCATCCTAATCAGGTAGTGGGGGGAGAGATCTTTTGAACCTCCATGGCGACATGTTTAAAGATGCTATTGGTGTTATTCCTCAACACAACTTTTAGTTTGGTTTTCGAGATGCGTCGCGGAAACAGGCAGTTCATCCCACCGAGTCCGCACTGACCAGCGATCCCCTAACACTTGCTATTTTGATTTGTCCTCTTGGCAGGACAAATCAAAATAGGACGTACATGGTAAATGGTAGGGAATTGAGGAATGCTGTGGAACAGAGGGATCTAGGAATAACTGTGCATAGTTCCCTGAAGGTGGAATCGCATGTAGATAGGGTGGTAAAGAAAGCCTTTGGTGTGCTGGCCTTTATAAATCAGAGCATTGAATATAGGAGTAGGGAAGTAATGTTAAAATTGTACAAGGCATTGGTAAGACCAATTCTGGAGTATGGTGTACAATTTTGGTCGCCTAGTTATAGGAAGGATGTCAACAAAATAGAGAGAGTACAGAGGAGATTTACTAGAATGTTGCCAGGGTTCCAGCAACTATGTTACAGAGAAAGGTTGAACAAGTTAGGTCTTTATTCTTTGGAGCGCAGAAGGTTAAGGGGGGACTTGATTGAGGTCTTTAAAATGATGAAAGGATAGACAGAGTTGACGTGGATACGTTTTTTCCCATTGAGGGTAGGGAAGATTCAAACAAGAGGGCATGACATGAGAATAAGGGACAGAAGTTTCGGGGTAACGTGAGGGGGAACTTCTTTACTCAGAGGGTGGTGGCTGTGTGGAATGAGCTTCCAGCAGAAGTGGTGGAGGCAGGATCGATTTTAACATTTAAGAGTAAAGTGGATAGGTATATGGACGTGAAGGGAATGGAGGGGTATGGTCTGAGTGCAGGTAGATGGGACTAGGGGAAAACAAATGGTCGGCACGGACTGGAAGGGCCGAGAGGGCCTGTTTCCGTGCTGTAATTGTTATATGGTTATATGGTTATATGGTTAACACTATCCTGCACGCACTAGGGACAATTTACGTATACACCAGGCCAAGTAACCTACAAACCTGCACGTCTTTGGAGTGTGGGAGGAAACCGAAGATCTCGGAGAAAACCCGCGCAGGTCACGGGGAGAACGTACAAACTCCGTACAGACAGCGCCCGTAGTCGGGATCGAACCCGGGTCTCCGGCGCTGCATTCGCTGTAAGGCAGCAACTCTACCGCTGCGCACCGTGACCGGCCACCAATATGCGCTCACATATGAATTCAGGCTCAGTTGAATAAGCCCAGTAAATTCGGGATGTACAAATGGAACATGAACCATCAATGCATTTTATATTTCTCAGTGCCCAGTTTAAAGAAGATTATCCTGGACAGTGAAATGGCCCAGAATCCTTTATCACAACGGCTGCAATTTCAGAAATGTAATCTCCAAAGTATTTGATGGCTAAGCTGATTTGTGTTGTCAGCTCAATAAACTAAACACAAGACAAATGCATTTAAAAGCTGTAATCCACAGACTGTAATGGGGGCATAGTGATTGAGGAGGTTGTCAGCATTGTATCTGGGATAGAGGTCAGGTCATTCAAACAGTCACAGCCACACAGCACGGAAACAGGCCCTTCGGCCCAACCTGCCCATGCCAACCAAGACGTTCCAGATACGCTAGTCCTTCCTGCCCGCATTTGGCCCACATCCCTCTAAACCTTGTGTGGGAAGGACCTGGTTTAAACCGAAGTTAGAGGCAGAGAATTCCACAGACTCACAACTCTCTGTGTGAAAAAGTGGTTCCTCGTCTCCGTTCTAAATGGCTTATCCCTTATTCTTAAAACTGGACTCCCCCAACATCCTACCTCTAGTATGTCCAAACCCTTAATAATCTTACGAGTTTCAATGAGATGCCCTCTCATCCTTCTAAACTCCAGAGTGTACAAGCCCAGGTTTACAGAGTATCAATCAACCCACAAACCCGCACGTCCTTGGGATATGACCACTAGGGGGCGCCGCACGATTGGCAGCCTCGCTAACAGTTTGTCTGTTTTTTTGTCTTTGTTTGTTAGTTTTAGTGTTTTTAACGTTTGTGTTAATGTTCTCTGGTTTGTTTTGCGATAGTTTTCCCGGTCGTATCTTCGGTCGCTCTGCGCCCTAACATCGTGGAGCTGGCGGCCTCGCTCGGGACTGACTTTGAGCCCCACCGCGGGGACGTGAACTTTTACCATCAGGGGCCAATACCTTGCCTGGGATCGACGCTCCAACCGTGGCTTGCAGATTTTACCATCGAGAGCTCGCAATCTCGGGCAGAGACCGATGTCGGGAAGCTCCAACGACGCAGAAGGTTTCGACCAGCCCCGACCCGGGGTCCGATCGCCCGGCGCGGGGGAGCTGAGATTACACCCGATGCAGGAGCTCGATCGCCCCAATGAGGAGGGCTCCACCGCCGGCTACGGGAGCCAAGATCGCCCGTCAACGGAAGGCTCGAGGCCGCCGACCGCGGGAGAACAAACAAGGGAAGAGATTGAACTGTTTTTCACCTTCCACCACAGTGAGGAATGTGGAGGAGTCACTGTGGTGGATGTTTATGTTAAAACATATTTTGTGTGTTTTGTTGCTTTTTATTTGTATGACTGACTTGGCAAATGAAATTCCTTGTGTGTTGCAAAACATATTTGGTTAATAAAGTATTATTGTATTGTATTGTATTGTAAACTGGAGCAACCTGCAGAACCCTTGCAGTGACAGGGAGCAGGTCGGGAACGAACCAGTCCGCTGTGAGACAGCAGCTCTACCTGCTGCGCCACAGTGCAGCTGCGACTAATCTCCAGGTTATTAATATGGAGATACATTCACATAACATCACAACATCTGTCAATTTTACTTCCACAAAATCTGCCATAGGAAGCTTACACAAGTAATGCCAGCTTCAAAACAACTACACTGTCGCTTAAAACCACAATGTCATTCAGTGAAGAAAATATCCTTATGTGTCCCTACCAAGAACATATGGCGGTGACCAGAAGATTTGGAGCATGGTTCTGAAATATATTAGCAAACCATTCAGGTCAAGGATCACCTAGAGATGACCAATAACAGATGGCATGGTTGGAGTTTTTTTCACACAAAGGGTGGTGGGTGTATGGAACGAGCTGTCAGAGAGGGTAGTTGAGGCCGGGACTATCCCAACGTTTAAGAAACAGTTAGACAGGTACATGGATGTTGCTGCCTCACAGCGCCAGAGACCCAGCTTCGATCCTGACTACGGGTGCTGTCTGTACGGAGTTTGTATGTTCTCCCGGGGTTTTCTCCGAGTGTTCCTCCCACATAGGTTTAAAGTGAATGGGGATAGATTTTAAAAGGAATCTGAGGGGTAACTTTTTCACACAAGGGGTGGTGGGTGTGTGGAACGAGCTGCCAGAGGAGGTAATTGAGGCAAGGACTACCCCAATGTTTAAGAAACAGTTAGAAAGGTACATAGATAGGACAGGTTTGGATAGATATGCTCCAAGCGCAGGCAGGTAGGACTGGTGTAGCTGGAACATGTTGGCAAGTTGTGCCGAAGGGCCTGTTTCCACTCTGTATCACTATGACTCTATGATTAAATTTACTAGGCCTGCTCTCTATTTTTCAGTGCAAAATTCCTAAGTTTATTCCTTTTGCTGACATTGCAGAGAAATCCCCACTAATCGTGTTTATTATAATATTGACGTGTACTATGCTTACATATTCTGCTGTGCTGCTGCAAGTAGGAATTCCATTGTTCTATCTGGGACACACGATAATTAAACAATCCTGCTCATGCCATTTTGGAATAGGTTGACATGGGTTGTAGATGAAGTAACGTCACATCCAGATGTAAATAAAAGAAGCCACCTACCATGAGGTCCCGCCGCGTCTGGAAGGTGTTGATATAGTTGACGTAATGTGAGACTTCCATCTGGCTGAGAATGGCTGTCATGCAGGCCACATAATTGCTCTGGAGAGAAAAGAGAACATATTCACATTGAGAGCTCGCCATCATCACAATGAAAGAACAACTGGATAACCAGGGGGCCCACGGCCCGTTGCAGGACCACCCTCGACCATGGCCGCCCTCGACCATGCCTGCGCGCCTTCCGGTAGCAGGTGAACGCGCTCTATCCCTTCTCGCCTGTGGGTTTACGAGTTTTGGCTGCCGGGTTTCATCAGCCTGCTCGTTTTCTTTCCTCCGGTTCTGGGGGGGGGGGGTCCTGCGGCGTCACCAGGTGGTCAGACCACTTACTGTCGAACCCTCGTCAGTAGTTAGGAGGACTGTCTCGTGACGTCATGGGTTAAGCGGAGTGTCCTGCCACATCAGCAGATTTTGCCGAGAGATCGTTAGTCAACAGGAGGCTGAGCTCGAGTCAACTCCCTCACTCAGCAGCAGCAGCAATGGCTCCGATGTTAGAGAGTCCCAAACGCACATGTTTGTTAAACTTATCTTGCTAATAACGTAACCGTTTGATCATGAAGTTTGGACTCGCTACAATATGACATTTGGGAAACAGTACATTTCACAAGAAATTTTAAGTCATCGAGTCGCACCATGGAAACAAGTCCTTCTGCCCAACTCACCCATTCCCACCAACGTGCGCCCCCCCCCCCCCCCACCCAATGTAAGCTAGTCTCACCTGCCTGCAATTGACCCATATCCCTCCAAACCTTTCCGATCCATGCACCTGTCCAAGGACGGAGCGTTTGTGGGTCGGTGTGTCTGGATGGAGGGGTTGATGGAGTAGGCCGCTGGAGCAGCCTGGGGCTCCATTAGACACAAAGGCCGAGCACGTGGGTCGGACGCGGCCTGCAGCGGCACGGAGAGGTGGAGCAGCGGCGAAGGACATCAACATCATCACCAGGCCAGGCCGATAACAAATGTTGTTATTGTACCAGCTTCAACCACCTCCTCCGGCAGGTTGTTCCATATACGCTCCATCCTCTGAATGAAAAGATGCCTCTCAGGTTCCTACTCGATCTTGCCTCTCCCAATACTTCTTTCCCAAAGTCCCTTGCCCCCCCCCACCCAAGTCCGTACCGACCAGCGATCCCTGCACACCAGCACTATCCTACACACTAAGGACAATTTACAATCAGATGAAGCCAATTGACCTACAAACCTGCACATCTTTGGAGCGTGGGAGGAACCCGGAGCTTCCCGGGAAAAATCCACGCAAGTCATGGGGAGAACGTAAAAACTCCGTACGGAGAACACCCGTGGTCAGGGTCAAACCTGGGCTTCTGGCGCTGCGAGGCAGCAACTCTCCCGCTGCGCCACCATGCAACATGTTCCCGATGTTGGGGGAGTCCAGAACCAGGGCCACAGTTTAAGAATAAGGAGTAAGCCATTTAGAACAGAGACGAGGAAACACTTTTTCACACAGAGAGTGGTGAGTCTGTGAAATTCTCTACCTCAGAGGGCGGTGGAGGCCGGTTCTCTGGATTCTTTCAAGAGAGAACTAGATAGGGCTCTTAAAGATAGCGGAGTCAGGGGATATGGGGAGAAGGCAGGAACGGGGTACTGATTGGGGATGATCAGCCATGATCACATTGAATGGCGGTGCTGGCTCAAAGGGCCGAATGGCCTCCTCCTGCACCTATTGTCTATTGTCTGTTGTGCTGCCCTATTTGTGAGTGAGTTTGCTCGGCCAGCCAACCTGTCGTTGCACACAAATCCCAGACATATCCATTCCCGACTTCTGTTCCACATACGTACCACCCTCTCATGTGAAAAAGTTGCCCCTCATATTCTGAGTAAAACCTTCCCCTCTCAGCGTAAGTCAATGAAATCAGTTCTTAAGAAAAGAGTGCAACACCCATGTGTGTTTCTGCTGCACTACATCACCTGTGCAACAGTGGATTCATGTCCATCCCAATCAGTTGCTGAAGCGCTCGTTGTATTGGTAGAGGTTTATTATTGTCGAGATGCAGTGAAAAGCTTTCAGTTCTGTCTTATCCCATTGTGATACCCCACAATGCTTGACCAATGGTGTTTTATCATTAATGTTTTATTATTATTAATGTTTAGTGTTTTCTGAGTCATTCGTAACTGTCACCGTATGTCATGTTGTTACTTGGGGCAGAGCACCAAGGCAAATTCCTTGTATGTGAATACTTGGCCAATAAACTTACTTACTTACTTACATCAGATAATATTATACACGAACAATGTATAATCGGGTCAAACACAAGTACCAGAGCCAGAGCCAAAAAAATAAATATCAGAGTGCCGAATATAGACTTTAGAGATACAGCATGGAAACAGGCCATTCAGCCCACCGAGTCTGTGCCCACGGCCAATCACACGTACACTAACCGACACACACCAGGTGGAATTTTACAACTTACCAAAGCCAGTTAACCTACAAACCTGTACGTCTCTGGAGTGCGGGAGGAAACCGGAGATCCCGGGAGAAAACCCACTCAGGTCACGGGGAGAACGTACAAACTCCGTACGGACAGTGCCCGTGGTCAGGATCGAACCCGGGTCTCTGGCGCTGTGAGGCAGCAACTCTACCGCTGCGCCACCGTGCCATCCCTGGGAAAAAGGCTCTGACTCTCTACCCTATCTATGCCTCCCATAACTTCATATACTTCTGGGTGCATGTAAAGTTCAGGTGTGCAAGAAAGAACTGCAGATGCTGGTTTAAATCGAAGGTAGACACAAAATGCTGGAGTAACTCAGCGGGACAGGCAGCATCTCTGGAGAGAAGGAATGGGCGACGTTTTGGGTCGAGACCCATCTTCAGACTTAAACTTCAGGTGTACTCTTAAATAAAAAGGGTTTGGGGGGGACTTAATGGAACTCTGTGAAAATAGATTTGTTCTTCATCTTGAACAATTTTTTTGTGCCCTCAATCCATGTGTCAAAGGAAAAGTAAATGGTGATTGATTCCTCTGACTTCATCCATCATTATGGGTAATGATCCTTCAGTCTGTCAATTGATATAAGACATTTGTCAGGAAATGCATTCAGAATGATCATGAGTGAGGCAAGACCTTCATCCACAGAGACCCACTATTGTATAAGATCATTCCATTATTTTCACACTGGATAGTTCTTTCAAAGTAACAAACTGCAGGAGCATCTCTGGAGAAGACGGATGGGTGACCTTTCGGGTCGAGACCCCTCTTCAGACCCTTCTTCCCGACCCGACACACCAACTATCCAGCAAGAAAGAAAGGTCCCAAACTGAAACATCACCTATCCATAGAAACATAGACACATAGAAAATATTTGCAGCAGGAGGTCATTGAACCAGTACCGCCATTCTTTGTGATCATGGCTGATCATCCCAAATCAATAACCCGAGTCTGCCTTCTCCCCATATCCCTTGATTCCACTAGCCCCTAGGGCTCTATCTAACTCTCATCCATGTTCCCCAGGGATGCTGCCTGACCTGCTGAATTATTGACCTCCAATTTCAGGTCGTCCCTGCTTTCTCCCTCCTTCCCCTCCCCTTCCCAGCTCCCCCACAGCCCACTGTCTCCGTGTCTTCCTTTCTTCTTCCCCCCCCCCCCCCCCCCCCCCCATCCCCACATCAATCTGAAGAAGGGTCTCGACCCGAAACGTCGCCTATTCCTTCGCTCCATAGATGCTGCCTCACCCGCTGAGTTTCTCCAGCATTGTTGCCTACTGCTGAGTTACCCCAGTATTTTGTGGATTTTTTTTGTAAACCAGCATCCGCAGTTCCTTGTTTCTACGTGTTACAAATTACAGAGTCATGGAGAAATATAGGACAGAAACAGGCCCTCCAGCTCATGGACCAAGATGCCCCATCGAGTTCAGTTTTCTTTGTAAACCAGCATCTGCAGTTCCTTGCAAGCACAGTTCTTTCAAGTTTATTGTCTCGTGTACCAAGATACAGTGAAAAGCTTTTGTTGATAATCGAGTCATTCATAGTATACAGATACAGGATAAAGTGAATAATGTTTAGTGCAAGATAAAGTTCGGAAAAATCTGATTAAAGATAGTCCGAGGGTCTCCATTGAGGTAGATAGTAGCTCAGGACCGCTCTCCGGTTGTGGTGGGATGGTTCAGTTGCCTGATAACAGCTGGGAAGAAACTGTCCCTGAATCTGGAGGTGTGTGCGTTTTCACACTTCTATACCTTTTGCCTGATGGGAGAGGGGAGAAGAGGGAGTGGCCGGGGTGCGACTGGTCCTTGATGATGCTGCTGGCCTTGCCGAGGCAGCGTGAGGTGTAGATGGAGTCAATGGAAGGGAGGTTGGTTTGTGTGATGGTCTGGGTTGCGTCCACATTTCGCTGCAATTTCTGGTGGTCCTCGATGGGGCTGTTTCCAAACCGTGCCGTGATGCATCCCGATAAAATGCTTTCTACGGCGTATCTGTAGACGTTGGTGACCTGTTGGGGACCTGCCAAACTTCCTAAGCCTGCTTCCTAAACTTACTCCTAGGAACTTGAAGCTTTCAACTGTGATTGAAACATATAAGATTATTAAGGGTTTGGACACACTGGAGGCAGGAAACATGTCCCGATGCTGGGGATATCCAGAACCGGGGGCCACAGTTTAAGAATTAGGGGTAGGCCATTTAGAACGGAGATGAGGAAAAACATTTTCACCCAGAGAGTTGTGAATCTGTGGAATTCTCTGCCTCAGAGGGCGGTGGAGACCAATTCTCTGGATGCTTTCAAGAGAGGGTTCGATAGGGCTCTTAAAGATAGTGGAGTCAGGGGATATGGGGAGAAGGCAGGAACGGGGTACTGATTGGGGATGATCAGCCATGATCACATTGAATGGCGGTGCTGGCTCGAAGTTGTCAAATTGCCTACTCCTGCACCTATTGTCTATTGTCTATTGTCTATTGTATATCATGATGGAATGAGTGGTTGTTTCTGTTGCCTGAGAGTCCTTTAATCAAAAAATCCTTCATTGTGGTGACCATCTGCCTCCACTGCAAATCTATCTGATTAAAACAATGCACATCCTTATTCCTTTTGTGTTGCAGAACCTGTTGTTGCCAACCCCTGATGAAAATGTCAATGCTTTGTGTTTGCATCCACACGGTTTATTGCAAAGTGTAGAAAGTGTTGCAAAACATGTACCTCACAGAAATGGACCCTGAACTCAACAGCTGGAGGCCATACTGCATTTAAATTCCTTCTCGTAAAACTTTATGGGGAAAGGTCTTTGAAAACTCACTTCATTGGAGGCGGGGCGCGGCGGCGCAGTGGAAGTATGGCTGCTGGGCAGTTTGTAAGAAAATAATTTCACTGTGTGTTTGACACATGTGATAACAGAAGCATCACTGAACCATTGAACCACCCGATTGAAATATGATTGAATGAATGAATAAGTTAATTTACAAGTATTCACATACAAGGAATTTGCCTTGGTGCTCCGCCCGCAAGTGACAACATGACATACCTGGGTTTCTGGCGCTGCAAGGCAGCAACTCTACTGCTGCTTCATCGTACTGCCCTATTTGTGAGTGAGTTTGCTCGGTCAGCCAACCTGTCGACGCATACAAATCCCAGACATATCCATCCCTGACTTCTGTTCCGCCTACGTGCATCTATATAATTAAAAGTCTCATCTTGACCACTTCCTGTCTGCACTATATATTGATTTTTTTTTAAATGCTACCATATATCGCTATTATTTTTGGCCATCTTACTCACAGTCCTCCTCCGCTGGGCAGTCTCCGAGGATTTTTCCCATCAATGAAAGATAAAAAATTTATGAGTGTTTAAAAAACCTTGAGATCCTCTCACCTGTCAATCACCGCGATGAAGGTAATGTTCCTTCCAGGGGGGGGGGGAGGGGCGAGGGGGGCAGGATTATAAAACCCCAGATGCCTGGACTCACTCTGCAAGATCACGAGGGAGAGGCCACAACTCTCATTCTAAGCTGTGAATCAACTGAACTGTGTCTGCAATGTACTTGCAATAAATTATTTGTTAGCCCTTAATGACAATGCCATGAGTTGTTTGGCCTGCTGCCCTGCCTGTGCTTGAAACTGCAATGCTTTACAGGTCTGACTGTGTTTGGAAGGAATAAATAATTTATTAGGTCCCACTGTGATTGGTTCAAAAGTCCCGCTCATTTTGTGACTTCCGCTTAGTGGACAGGTCGCACTGATTGTGTAATTTCCGGTGAGTGAAGAGGTCGCGCTGATTGCATCATTTTCGGTAAGTGCAGAGATCACACTGATTGCGGAAGTGCTGCTGACTGCGGAAGCCCCAAAGTGGAGAGGCTGCGCTCAGCCGTGTGAGTATTCAAGAAAGTTTACTGCCATAGATATGGTGTGTGAGTCAAGGAGTGTGTGCGTATGTGTATTTAATATGGGCCAAACACAGGTAGATGGGACCAACTCAGGTGGGCAACTTGGCCAGCATGGATGAGTTGACCCGATTCCATGCGGGATGACTCTTGACTGAAGCGAATCTTTGAGAATTCCAACCGTTCTCCTCAAGCAAAAACTAAAACTAGGCTGGTGAATGTGTGGAGGCCATGTCATTGGGTATTTTTAAGGCGTAGACTTACAGATGCTCTATTAGTACGGTTGTCAGGGGTTATGGGGAGAAGGCAGGAGAATGGGGTTGAGATCGATCGGCCATGATTGAATGGCAGAGTACGCTCGATGTGACAAATGGCCTAATTATGCTCCTATCTCATGATCTCAAACCTGTGCCCTCTTGTATTGTTCTGCTTTCTCTCATTAATGGAAATAGTGCCGAAGGGGCCGACTCGAAGGGCCAAATGACCTACGTCTGCTCCTATGAACTTATGAACTGCTCCCTCTGGGACAAGGCAGCAGTGATTAGGAAGCCATAGTACAGGCGGGAACCTGAGACATCATCATCATCATCGTTGAAAACATCAATGGGCATGGGTGCCTTACAATGCCGTGTACGACAGTGATCGCAACTTCTACTGAAGTGTAGATGACCACTGGCTCACTAGGAGCTCATCCGCCCTTTGACGGGTCTTGTTTTTGGTCCTGCTGGGGGTCCACAGCCCCCTCCTCACCTGGCAACCCAGTGGGGGAGACGGTTTAGTGTGTGACTATGTGACCATGGTAGCACGGGGTTACATGGTACCTGTGGCGGGGGGCGGGGGGGGGGGGGGGGGTGGGAACTCCCCCCGACCAGACCTGAGATATGAGACCTCTAAAGCTGTAGGTCTCAATGCCGCAGAATGCCCATTATGTTTTCTCTGAGAAACTGGAATGAAACTAGACTCATAGCAACATAGAAAAATAGGTGCAGGAGTAGGCCATTCGGCCCTTCGAGTCAGCACTGCTATTCAACATGATCACGGCTGATCATCGAAAATCAGTAACCCGTTCCTGTTTTCTCCTCACATCGCTTGATCGCTTAAGACCTGAGAGCTAAATCGAACTCTCAGACCAAAGTGTAAAGTTTGTAACTGTAACATACTGCGTCGAATGGAGGGATGGGGGGGGTGGGGAGATGGGTCATGTTTTTTCACACAGAGTGGTGGGTGCCGGGAACGTGCTGCCGGGGGTGGTGTTGGAGGCTGATACCAAAGTGGCATTGAGAGACTTTCACATAGGCACATGGACATGCAGGTAATGGAGCGATGTGGACTATGTGCTGGCAGGGGGAGATTAGTTTAACCCGGCATCATAGAAACATAGACAATAGGTGCAGGAGTAGGCCATTCGGCCCTTCGAGCCTGCACCGCCATTCATTGTGATCATGGCTGATCATCCACAATCAGTACTCTGATCCAGCATTTTCCTCATACCCCTTGATTCCATTAGCCTGAAGAGCTAAATCTAACTCTCTCTTGAAAGCATCCAGTGAATTGGCCTCCACTGCCTTCTGTGGCAGAGAACTCTCTGGGTGAAAATGTTTTTCCTCATGTTCAGCAGGGATAGAAACATAGAAACATAGAACATATGTGCAGGACGAGGCTATTCGGCCCTTCGGCCCTTCGAGCCAGCACCGCCATTCATTGTGATCATGGCTGATCGTCCCCTATCAATAACCCGTGCCTGCCTTCTCCCCACATCCCTTGACTCCACTAGCCCCTAGAGCTCTATCTAACTCTCTCTTAAATCCATCCAGTGACTTGGCCTCCACTGCCCTCTGTGGCAGGGAATTCCATGAATTCACAACTCTCTGGGTGAAAAAGTTTTTTCTCACCTCAGTCTTAAATGACCTCCCCTTTATTCTAAGACTGTGGCCCCTAGTTCTGGACTCGCCCAACATTGGGAACATTTTTCCTGCATCTAGCTTGTCCAGTCCTTTTATAATTTTATATGTTTCTATAAGATCCCCCCTCATCCTTCTAAACTCCAGTGAATACAAGCCTAGTCTTTTCAATCTTTCCTCATATGACAGTCCCGCCATCCCAGGGATCAATCTCGTGAACCTACGCTGCACTGCCTCAATCACAAGGATGTCCTTCCTCAAATTAGGAGACAAAACTGTACACAATATTCCAGATGTGGTCTGATATTTTGGGTTGAAGGGCCTGTTCCTGGGCAGCACTGTTCTACGTTCTACATACAAAGGACGGGTGGGGGAGGGGGGGGGGGGGGGGGGGGGGGGAACACGACCTGTACCTCAGTGTGGCCTGTAAAGCCAAATTTGGTTTAGTTTATTGATGCAGCGTGGAAACAGGCTCTTCGGCCCATCGAGTCCGCGCCGACCAGCGATCTCTGCACATTCACACTATCCTGCACGCACTAGCGACAAGTTACATTTACACCAGGCCAATTAACCTACAAACCCGCACGTCTTTGGAGTGTGGGAGGAAACCAGAGATCCCAGAGAAAACTCACGCGGTCACGGGGAGAACGTACAAACTCCGTACAGACAGCACCCGTGGTCAGGATTGAACCCGGGTCTCTGGCGCTGTGAGGCAGCAACTCTACCGCTGCGCCACCGTGTCAAGTGGATTTTAAATTGAGAAGGGGCATTTTAAAAACAGGAAAGCAGACTATTATTTAAATGGTGGCCGATTAGAAAAGGGGAGATGCAGCGAGACCTGGGTGTCATGGTACACTAGTCATTGAAAGTAGGCATGCAGGTGCAGCAGGCAGTGAAAAAAGCGAATGTTAGCTTTCATAGCAAAAGGATTTGAGTACAGGAGCAGGGAGGTTCTACTTCAGTTGTACAGGGTCTTGGTGAGACCACACCTGGAGTATTGCGTACAGTTTTGGTCTCCAAATCTGAGGAAGGACATTATTGCCATAGAGGGAGTGCAGAGAAGGTTCACCAGACTGACTCCTGGGATGTCAGGACTGTCTTATGAAGAAAGACTGGATAGACTCGGTTTATACTCTCTGGAATTTAGGAGATTGAGAGGGGATCTATAGAAACTTACAAAATTCTTAAGGGGTTGGACAGGCTAGATGCAGGAAGATTGTTCCCGATGTTGGGGAAGTCCAGGACAAGGGGTCACAGCTTAAGGATAAGGGGGAAATCCTTTAAGACCGAGATGAGAAAGACTTTTTTCACACAGAGAGTGGTGAGTCTCTGGAACTCTCTGCCACAGAGGGTAGTTGAGGCCAGTTCATTGGCTATATTTAAGAGTGAGTTGGATGTGGCCCTTGTGGCTAAGGGGATCAGAGGGTATGGAGAGAAGGCAGGTACGGGATACTGAGTTGGATGATCAGCCATGATCATATTGAATGGTGGTGCAGGCTCGAAGGGCTGAATGGCCTACTCCTGCACCTAATTTCTATGTTTTTCTACTATTTTCCTGAAATTGAAATCCTCGAAAGACTGCCAGAATGTTAGGGGTTGAGAACAGCTTTTACATTGTTGTAGATACACAATGCTGGAGTAACACAGCTTCTCTGGATAGAGGAAACAAATGGGTGACTTTACTGGGTCAAGAGGTTCAGACGCTCACTCTGAAGAAGGGTCTCAACCCGAAACGTCACTCGTTCCTTCTCTCCAGAGATGCTGCCTGTCCCGCTGAGTTACTCCAGCTTTTTGTATCTATCTGCGGGTTTAAACCAGCATCTGCTGTTCCTTCCTGCACCTTATACATTGGTGTGGCACATATACGGACTGTATGGTAATACCACGTAAATTGTAAATGCTACATCAAATTCCCCAGCTGTGTGTTAGTTATGAATGATGGTAGGAACTCAGATGAGCCTTGTATTCTTTTTATCAATGAGCTACCAAATTGTTCCTTGCAAACTTCTCTTTTTATGAGCCTATAAATCAGGTTTCAGATCTACTATCACCACTTACTTTATGGTTGCTGCCAACTTTTTTTTATTAAATTCATCCTGAAAGATTGTTTCGGCCTGTGCCCAAGTGATGCAGTCATAACGTTGTAGGGCATGGAAATAGGCGTTTCGGCCCACTGTAAGCTCCCAGCTTCAGTGCATTCAGAAAGTATTCAGACCCCTTCACTTTCTCCACATTTTGTTACATTACAGCATTATTCTAAATGGATTAAATTCAATTTTTTAAATCATCATTCTATACACAATACACAGTAGAGCTCATCAGCGCCTCTACTTCCTGAGAAGACTACGGAGAGTCGGTCTGTCAAGGAGGACTCTCTCTAACCTCTACAGGTGCACAGTAGAGAGCTTGCTGACCGGTTGCATCGTGGCTTGGTTCGGCAACTTGAGTGCCCTGGAGAGGAAAAGACTACAAAAAGTAGTAAACACTGCCCAGTCCATCATCGGCTCTGACCTTCCTTCCATCGAGGGGATCTATCGCAGTCGCTGCCTCAAAAAGGCTGGCAGCATCATCAAGGACCCACACCACCCTGGCCACACGCTCATCTCCCCGCTACCTTCAGGTAGAAGGTACAGGAGCCTGAGGACTGCAACGACCCGGTTCAGGAATACCTACTTCCCCACAGCCATCAGGCTATTAAACCTGGCTCGGACAAAACTCTGAACATTAATACCCCTCCATCTGTTATTTGCAGTTTATTAATTTATTAATCAATGTGTATAATTTATTAATTTAAGTATATAATTGTAGTCAATGCCTACTATGTTCTGTTGTGCTATGCAAAGAAAGAATTTCATTGTCCTGTCAGGGACACATGACAATAAACCATATAACCATATAACAATTACAGCACGGAAACAGGCCCTCTCGGCCCTTCCAGTCCGTGCCGACCATTTGTTTTCCCCTAGTCCCATCTACCTGCACTCAGACCATACCCCTCCATTCCCTTCCCGTCCATATACCTATCCACTTTACTCTTAAATGTTAAAATCGATCCTGCCTCCACCACTTCTGCTGGAAGCTGATTCCACACAGCCACCACCCTCTGAGTAAAGAAGTTCCCCCTCACGTTACCCCGAAACTTCTGTCCCTTTTGACTTTGACTTGACGTTGACAATACTCCATAAAGATAAAGTGAAATCAGGTGACGTGTCGCGGGGTGAAGCCTGTATGGCAGCGAGTAGTTTGCCAAAGAGTCGTACCTTGTTCTGGCCGCCGCTTTATTTTCAACATGTTGAAAAATGTCGGAAACCTGTAACGACCTGTGACGGGTGCCGGCAAGTCACCAAAAAAGTCGGACAGGCCCATTACTACAGAAGGACTCAAACAAAATATCTTCACACCAAAGAGGGTGGGTTTGCCATATGAGGAGAGATTGAGTATTGAGTAGACCAGCGTTTCTCAACCGGGGTTCCCCGGAACGCTAGGGTTCCACGAGGGTTCTGAGAGAGATAGTGATAAACTAGACCAAGAGAGGGACCTAACCCTCCCCCAACGCAACATTCCCCCAATAGCGCTCCCCTTATACGCCACGCTGGATGCTAAAATGGCAATCCTCCCCCAACGCTTCTGCTTCTTGCGTTTGAGGCAGCAGAGGTTACTCTCTGGGCGGCTCTTTGGGCGACTACTCACGACCATGCAGGCTTCACCCCGTGACATGTCGCCAGGGTGTCGCCTGTATGGTCGTGAGTCGTCTCCTCAGTCGCCCAAAGAGTCGTAGCGTCTTTCTGGTCGCTGCTGGATTTTCAACATAGTTGCCAAAAAAGTCGCATAAGTGGGACAGGCCCATTAGTATATTCTTTCTCCAGCATTTTGCGTCTATCTTCGGTTTAAACCTGCATCTGAAGTTCCTTCCTACACAGATCCTTTCTATATGTAGAAATCAGGAACTGCAGATGCTGCTTTGCACAAGAGGACACAAAGTGCTGGAGGAACTCAGCGGGTTCTCTGGAGAACACAGATAAGTGACGTGTCGGAACGAGATCCTACTTCAGGCCATTTCCAACATATCAGGTTCTCACCAAGAGACTGTGCAGTCCAGCCATGAGGAACACATTTCTTCATTGCCTTAGAGTGGGAAAACTCACAACGCGCAAAAACATTCCAAGTTTAATGAGTAAATGCCCCAGGGCTCTTTCTCAAACCCAAATCAACGCCAAAACCAATTGAGGAGAGATTTAGTCAAGCAGCTCAATGCTGAGTCATCAAAATGGGTTTTACAAAGTTTCTTGAAGAAAACGTGAGATGGGGAGTGGCAGCCCAGGGCTTTGTGCTTGGCAGGTGTGGGCAAGGTTGTGGGCGAGGGAACTGAATCAATGTGTAATAGCAAAACTGGGAGAACCTGAGATGCTGCAGGACATAGTACAATACAGATATCAGAGTCTCAGGTTCTTGATTAGTGCGGGCGTCAGGGGTTGTGAGGAGAAGGCAGGAGAATGGGGTTGAGAGGGAAAGCTGGGTCAGCCACGATTGAATGGTGGAGTAGACTTGATGGGCTTGATCTGCCGCTAGAACTTATGAACTTATGAAGAATAGCACGCAAACAGGCCCTTCCGCCCACATTGTATGTGGTGAACATGAAGCCAAGACCATTTCTTTTCGACCTGTGCGTAGCCCTTATCCCTCCATTCCCTGCATATCCACGTGACAATCCAAAAGTCCCTTGCAGGCATAGAGTCATGGAAACAGGCCCTTCGGCCCAACTCTTAAATGCCACTATTGTAGTGGTGGTGTAAGGATAGTATTCAGGTTGAAGGTCTGTAACCATTCTTTAGGGGTCTGAAGAAAGATCCCTACCTGAAGCATTATTTATCTATCCAGGGGGGGGGGGGGGGGCGGGGGGGCAGCGGTTGAGTTGTTGACAATCAGCATCAGAGATCCGGCTTCCTTCCTGACTACAGTTCACAAAACTGCATAAAGTTGTGAAAACTGCCCAGTCCATCACCGGTTCTGACCTCCCCACCATCGAAAGGATTCATCGCAGTCACTGCCTCAAAAAGGCAGCCCGCATCATCAAGGATCCACACCATCCTGCCCACACACTCATCTCACCGTTGCCATCGGGAAAAATGTACGGGAGCCTGAAAACTGTAACGTCCAGGTTCAGGAACAGCTGCTTCCCCACAGCCATCAGGCTATTAAACACGACAGCAAATACGCTCTGAGCTACAACAGACTATTATTATTATTGCAGTATATTTGTTTATTTATTGAGTATGTGTGTGTATATACACACACTGAACTTTTTCTCTCTCCCGTTTTGTACTATGTTTACATATTCTGTTGTGCTGCAGCAAGCAAGAATGTCATTGTCCTATCTGGGACACACGACCATAAAACACTCTTGACTCTTGTGTCGTCTGTACGGAGTTTTTACGTTCTCCCCGTGACCTGCGCGAGTTTTCTCCGGGTGCTCCGGTTTCCGCCCACACTCCAAAGACGTGCAGGTTTGTAGGTTAATTGGCTTTGGTAAAAATGTATATTGTCCCTAGTGTGTGTAGGATAGTGTTAGTGTGTGAGGATCGCTGGTCGGCGCAGACTCGGTGAACCGAAGGGCCTGTCTCTGCGCTGTATCTCTAAACTAAACTAACAGGGTTTCGGCCCGAAACGTTGCCGATCTCCTTCTCTCCATAGATGCTGCTGCACCCGCTGAGTTTCTCCAGCGTTCTGTGTACCCTCAACTAAACTAAACATGTTCTCCAGGGATTAGTTTATAGTTTAGAGATACAGCGTGGAAACAGGCCCCTCGGACTAGCGATCCCCACATACTAACACTATCCTACACACACTAGGAACAATTTTACACTTAGGCCGAGCGAATTTAGCCTACAAACCTTACGTCTTTGGAGTGCGGGAGGAAACCGGAGATCACGGAAGAAACCCACGCAGGTCACGGGGAGAACGTGCAAACTCCGGACAGACAGCACCGGTAGTCGGGATCGAACCCGGGTCTCCGGCGCTGTGAGGCAGCGGCTCTACCGCTGCGCCACGGTGCTCACGCCCCCGTGTGCCGTGGGTACCGGCACCTTTAAATCTACAAAGAAAGTAGTGGTTGAAACGATCATCTCACAACAGACTGGTATTTCCGGAGATTTTGTGTGGCTTCGGTTTAGTTTAGAGATACAGCACAGAAACAGGCCCTTCGGCCCACCGGGTCCGCGCCGACCAGCGATCCCCGCAGCCTAACACGACCCTACACCCACTAGGGACAATTTTTACATTTACCAAGCCAGTTAACCTACAAACCTGCACGTCTTTGGAGTGTGGGAGGAAACCGTAGGCCTTGGAGAAAACCCTCGCAGGTCACGGGGAGAGCGTACAAACTTGGTACAGACAGCGCCCGTAGTCGGGATCGAACCCGGATCTCCGGCGCTGCACTCGCTGTGAAGCAATAACTCTACCGCTGCGCCGCCGTGCCTTCTCTGCAGATGCGAGCTTCAAGGGGAGCATTAATGTTGAATCAACAGGGACAGGATCGCAGCTTGTAATGAGGAAAGCCGCACACATGCTGTGGTCTATCACTGCAGTGTTATCTGCTCTGCGGGAGGGTATCCTATGTATTGTCATCTTTGGAACACCTCATATTCCGCTTGGGTAGCTTATAACGCAAAGGTACGAATGTTGAATACATCAGTGAGACCTAGCGTAGGCTAGGTGATCGCTTCGCCCAACACCTCCGCTCGGTCCACAATAACCAACCTGATCTCCCGGTGGCTCAGCACTTCAACTCCCCCTCCCGTTCCAAATCCGACCTTTCTGCCCTGGGCCTCCTCCATGGCCAGAGTGAGTCCCACTGCAAATTGGAGGAGCAGCACCTCGTATTTTGCTTGGATAGTTTATACCCTCGCGGTATGAACATTGATTTCTCCAATTTCAGGAAGTCCCTGTGTTCTCCCTCTTTCCCCTCCCCTTCCCAGCTCTCCCACAGCCTCCGCGTCTCCCGTTCTTCTTCCTGCCCTGCCCCCCTAACATCAGTCTGATGAAGGGTCTCGACCCGAAACGTCGCCTTTTTCCTTCGTTCCAAGGATGCTGCCTCACCCGCTGAGTTTCTCAAGCATTTTTGTCTACCTAACGTTGAATGTTAAATAACTGCATAACCTTCTACCCCTCCCTTCATTCCCCATATACCCTCCCCCCTTCTTTCCACCCATCTACACTGGACTTACATCTAAATCTCTCCCCTCCCCCGATATTCCTTCCTCTAGCTTCACAATCTACAGCTCTTCAATCCTTTTGTCTCACACCTTTCATGTATCCACCCATTGCCTTCCAGGCTTTGCCTAAACTAAGCACAAACATTCCAGGAATGAGTGGGTTAACTTATGAAGAGCGTTTGACGGCACTGGGCCTGCACTTGCTGGAGTTTAGAAGAACGAGGGGGGACCTCATTGAAACTTACCGAATAGTGAAAGGCTTGGATAGAGGAGATGTGGAAAGGATGTGAAGGGAATGGAGGGGTATGGTCTGAGTGCAGGTAGATGGGACTAGGGGAAAACAAATGGTCGGCACGGACTGGAAGGGCCGAGAGGACCTGTTTCCGTGCTGTAATTGTTATATGGTTATATGGTTATATGGTTATATGATGTTTCCACTAGTCGGAGAGTCTTGGACTAGAGGTCATTGCCTCAGATTTAAAGGACGTTCTTTTAGAAATGGAGATGAGAAGAAATGTCTTTAATTAGAGGGTGGTGAATCTATGGAAGGCTGTGGAGGCCAAGTCAGTGGATATTCCCCATCACCTCTGACACCCGTACTAATCAAGAATCTATCTATCTCTGACTTAAATATCCATTAATTATTTTGGCACTGGTGTCTTTCACTCCCTTCTATCGTTTAGGAATTCCTACATGTAATTTATGTGTATTTTTTTTACGTGTCTGAGCCTGTTTGGTGCTGCTGCAAATTTACCAGGATGATGCCAGGATTCGAGAGCCCGAGCCACAGGGAGAGGTTGGGCAGGCTTGGACTTTATAACCTAAAAGCGCAGGAGGATGAGGGTGTGTAGGTTAATTGGCTTGGTGAAAATGTAAAAACGGTCCCTAGTGGCTATAGGAGAGTGTTAATGTGCGGGGATCGCTGGTTGGTACGGAACCGGTAGGCCGAACGGGCCTGTGTCGAGTACGAGGCTAGAACGAGGCTCAATTGAGGCCAGTTCATTGGCCATATTTAAGAGGGAGTTAGATGTGACCCTTGTGGCTGAAGGGATCAGGGGGTATGGAGAGAAGGCAGGTACGGGATACTGAGTTGGATGATCGGCCATGATCATATTGAATGGCGGTGCAGGCTCGAAGGGTCGAATGGCCTACTCCTGCACCTATTTTCTATGTTTCTATGTCCGCACTGTATCTCCAAACTAAACTAAAAATAAATTAAACTAAAGTCTGAAGAAGGGTCTCGACCCGAAACATCACTCATTCCTTTGCTCTATTGATGCTGCCTCACCCAGTTTCTCCAGCTTTTTGTCTACCTTCGATTTTTCCAGCATCTGCAGTTCCTTCTTAAACTAAACTAAACGGGTGTCAGGGGTCATGGGGAGAAGGCAGGTAAATGGGGTCAGGAGGCAGAGATCAGCCATGATTGAATGGCGGGGTGGACTCGATGGGCCGAATGGCCTAATTCTACTCCTATACCTTGTGAACTCGTGAGAAGGGGAGGGGTGGAAGAAAAGAGGAAGGGAAGGATGCCACAGGTTGCTTGTTAGCCCCAGCTGCCAGGAGCATCTGCAGTCTCACGTCTGCTCTGCCTGTCCTCTAGGCAGGCGTCGGAGGTCCCGTCACAATATGTCAGGGTGTTTCGGTGGCTCCTGAGAGCAGTGTGACAGGTGCTTTGCAAATGCGTGGCAAAGAAAAGCCAGCTCTCGCCGTCACAGCAGCCGAGAACTCAAGCGGGTTGTCAGACTTTGTTGTCGGAAATAAATCAATGCGACTGAGTTGGCGTTAATTGACAAGCGGTTTTTTTGAAGTGACATCCCTTTCCGTCCCAGGTTACTGCTTCAAAACATTTCCCGTCTCTGACACCGAACGACCAGCCGGGCTCATCACACTTATTTCCTTTGATCAGAGCAACAACACCTCCAACCCTCCGGTCCCCTGCATCCGCCCTCTCGTTCCAAGAAGACTAAAAGGCTGAGACTGAATTCCTCAGCCGAGATTGGATCTTTTACAACAGAATGACAAAGCGTAGAAACAGGCCCTTCGGCTTACATTGCCCACACTGGCCAACATATCCCATCCACACTAGTCCCACCTGCCTGCATTTGGCCCATAGATACATCGAAAATAGGTGCAGGAGGAGGCCATTCGGCACTTCGAGCCAGCACCGCCATTCATTGTGATCATGGCTGATCGTCCCCTATCAATAACCGTGCCTGCCGTCTCCCCATATCCCTTGGCTCCACTAGCCCCTAGAGCTCTATCTGACTTGGCCTCCACTGCCCTCTGTGGCAGGGAATTCCATAAATTCACAACTCTCTGGGTGAAAAGGTTTTTTCTCACCTCAGTCTTAAATGACCTCCCCTTTATTCTAAGGCCCATATTATTTAAGCAATAATATTTTATTATTCATGTTTAATGTTATATGTGTCATTCCGAATTGTCACTGTAGGTCATGTTGTCACTTGCGGGTGGAGCACCAAGGCAAATTCCTTGTATGTGAATACTTGGCCAATAAACGCATTAATCAATTAATTAATTAATTAATTAATCAATTCTTGGTTTCTTGGTCCTCCAAAATATTCCAAATGGAATTTAAACTGGAGGTGGTGGAGGGAGGACTTAAGCCAGAAATGTTTTTTGGGAAGAAAGAGCTACCTTAAATTTAGTTGGATCTGGTTGGGTAACTAAAGTAGGGTGGAGATTATTCCATCCTTTAATTGTGCGGGGGAGGAATTAATTGCTGTACACATCTGTCTTGGTAGCTGTTATCTCACATTGGATCGAATGCCCTCGTCTGCTCCTAATTGGTTTGGGGTTGGTGTAGGTCTTGTGATCTATATCGAGCTGGCCATTAAACATTTTGTAAAAATAGGTCAAACGGTGAGCTTCACGTCTGTCTTGGAGAGGGTTCCACCCCGACCAGTGAATTCAGAAGTTTGGTGACACTCGCTTCTCTCTCATAGATGTTAGTAACAAATCGAGCTGCCTGTCTTTGGACACGTTCGATGGAAGAAATGTTTTTATTTGTGTGTGGGTCCCAAGCTGCAACTGCGTAGTCCAGATGAGGTCTAACAAGGGTGAAATACAGCTTCTCCTTGACAGAAGCTGAACAATGATGGAAGTTGCGCCTCAGGAAGTTTAGGACACCTGTTGCTTTCGCTGTTGCATGATGAGTCTGACCGTTCCAACGTAGATCATTCTGCAATTTGATGCCAAGATACTTGGTTTGTTTGGATTCTTCAAGGGTGACACCAAGTATGTTGTAAGATGTTTCACCTGGATTCCTCTTTCTGGTGACACGCATGGGTTTCACATTTGGAAGGGGTTGAACTGCGTGCCCCATTGTTGTGACCACTCGACCATAGTATCGAGATCTTTTTGGAGAGCATCTTCATCATCAGCTGACTTAATTGGACGGTACAGCAAACAATCATCAGCAAATAGTCTGGTCATGCTTGCATGGATGTCATTGATGTAAAGCAAAAACAGATGTGGGCCAAGTACTGTGCCCTGGGGTGTACCACTCAACACTGGATGCCAATTGGAGCTCTTTCCGTTCACACACACACACGTGCTGAAGACGTTTTGTTAGGAAACTGGAAATCCATCGTTTTGTGTTGGAAGAAATACCATAGAAGTCAAACTTCCGAAGCAGTCTCTGGTGTGGGACGATATCAAATGCTTTAGAAAAGTCCAGCAATACTAAATCCATGATGACGTTACCATCAAGGTGCTTGGCCAGGTCATTTGTCGTCAGGATAAGCTGAGACTCGCATGATCTATGCCTCCTAAACGCATGCTGGTTGTCAGCAAGAATGTTATGTTTGCTCACGTGACGCATCAGATTATTATCAATTAAATGCTCCAGCAGTTTGCAGCAAGTACTTGTTAATGAAACAGGTCGATAATTCGCTGGGTTGCTGGTTGAACCCTTCTTAAAGAGAGGAGTGATGTTGGCCTTCCTCCAATCCAGCGGAATATCACCCGAGTCAAGCGACTGTTGGAAAATGAACTGCAAAACTGGAGCCAGTTCTTCGGCTGCGATCTTGAGGGCTTGATTCTGTCTCCGATCTGGTCCAATTGCTTTTGTGGTATTGGTGTGCAGCAATAACTTCTTGACACCTTCAGCCTCAATTTTAATAGCGGCATATCCGCATACGGGCTGGGCGGTAGATCTGGAAATGATGAAGGCTCCGTATCTTCCCGGGTGAAAACGTGTTGAAATTGGTTTGCAAGAGCTTCTGCTTTCGCCTGGTCCTCAGTGATCAGGCAGTTGTCCGCTTTAAGCATCTGGACACCAGTGTTGTCTGTCCGTCTGGATTTCACATATCTCCAAAAAGCCTTGGCTTGCTCTCCCCCAAGAATGGAAGAAACATGTTGTCTATGAGCACTCCTAATAGCAGGATCGACTTGCTTGCGCACTCTAGTAATATTGCCCAGCATCTGCAGTTCTTTCTTAAACAGGTCGACAGTCAGAACCTTTTGCCCAGGATGGGAAAAAAACCCCAAATGTTAGAAGGCATGACTTTAAGTGAGAGGGGCAATTGTTTACAGTGTGGGCATGCTGCCAGGGTTGGTGGTGGAGGAAGACACAATAATGGCATTTAACGAGCTATTGGACAGGCACATGCATATGGAGGGACATGGATTCTATGCAGGCTGGTAGGAGTTGAATTTGGCATCATGTTCAGCCCAGGCCAAAGGATCTCTTCCCATGTTGTCCTATTCTACTGCCCAGTCCATCACGGATTCTGACCTCCCCACCATCGAAGGGATCTATCGAAGTCGCTGCCTCAAAAAGGCAGCCAACATCACCAGACCCACACCACCCTGGCCACGCACTCATCTCACCCCATGGCATAGGGAAGAAGGTACAGGAGCCTGAAAACGGAGTCTAGGTTCAGGAGCAGCTTCTTCCCTACAGCCAACGGGCTATTAAACACGGCAACCTCTGAACTACATGGACTTTTTAATTTTGGCCCCCTTGGATCATGGCTGACCATGGGTGCTATTCCCGATATGGAGGACGCCTGCGCGTGACTTTGTTTTACGTGGGGAGACTGGGGCACAGACAGCCACCCCACGGTCCTTGACATAGTGAGGATCGAAGCCCGGTCTCTGGCGCTGTGAGGCAGCAACTCCACCGAGATGAAGATGCGACGATACTACAGAGTGGCCTAAGACTTTGTGTCGAACATAAAACTTTCCCGAAGTTTGCCCGCCTGTTGCCGAGACTCCACATTTGATAGAGTGAGCAATTGCTTTAATTACAGGAAATGCTATTTTATGAGCGTATTAACCATTGTGCGTTGACATTTTCAGAGCAGCCCATATGTAGCTCTGCGGTGCAATGGTGAATATAATTTGTAATTTTACAAATGATTCAGCCACGAGACTTGTGTAGCAAACATCACCCACGCTCACTGAACTAACCCAATCTCTTCCTGTTCCCGCACCCTCCATGCAAGTTCCTGTTCCGCCTCTTCCCGTTCCACCCCCCCTCCCTACAGTAGCAAACCCACTTCCCAAGGAAAAATCTTGGCAAAATCCCTATAATCCGGCACTGTTCGGAGACGCAAGAAACTGCAGGTGATGGAATCCTGAGGAAAACACAAAGTTCCGGAGCAACTCAATGGGTCAGACAGCGTCTATGGAGAATGTGGATTGATGACGTTTCAGGGTGGGAATTTTCTTCTGACGGGTTGTAGAAGGGAGTGCTTTTGATAAAGTTTCTTTTTAAGTTTAGCGTGTAGAGATACAGCGTGGAAACAGGCCCTTTCGTCCCACCGGGTCCGAGCCACCGGCAATACCCCGCACACTAGCGCTGTCCTGCACATTAGGGACAATTTCCAATTTTTACCGAAGACAAATTAACCTTCAAACGCGCACGTCTTTGGACTGTGGAAGGAAACCGGAGCTCCCGGAGAAAACCCACGCAGGTCACGGGGAGAACGTGCAAACTCCACCCAGGCATTCATTCCATTGCCTTCCATCACAGTGAAGAATGTTGATTCCACTGTGGTGGATGTTTGTGTTGAATTCTATTGTGTATTGTGCTCTTTTTGATGGTGTGGCTGCATGGTAACTCATTTCACTTTACCTTAATTGGTGCGTGTGTCAAATGAACCTGAACCTTGAACCTTGAACCCAAAGTCAAGATCGAACCAGGGTCCCGGGCACTGTGAGCAGGAGGCGGCTCTGACTGCTGCGCCACCATCCCGCCCAATGTGTGTTTTACGACTCCAAAAGCCCTGTCCCACTTACTCATGAACTCTCCCGAGTTTCCCCCTTGATTCGAACTTGGAGAGTTACGCTAATAGCCGTTTCGTAGGTACTCGGGATATTTTTTTAAACTCATGGACATTTTTCAACATGTTGAAGAACACGTCCCGAATTACCTGATGCCCCGAGCTCCTACGGCTGGCATTACGAGCCACTATGGAACATCTACGGATGCCTACGGACGCCTACGGACTCGCTACTGACTTTCCCCGACATTCCCCGAGTTCGAATCAAGGGGAAAACCCGGGAGAGTTCGTGGGTAACTCAGGAAAGTGGGACAGGCCCTTTCCCAGACCCACAAAGAACAGCAAGTCCGTGGTTGACTCCGGACTGTCAAAGCTGCCACAGCCGGACATAAAAAAGGTTTTTATCCACGAGTAGTTGCTCTACTCAACAGCCAAAAATCTGTAGCCTCCCATTGATCTGGTATTTTGTTGGTTCGCATGCTTGATCAATGGTGTTTTATCATTAATGTCTTATAATTATAATGTTTAGTGTTTTCTGAGTCATTCGTAACTGTCACTGTATGTCATGTTGTTACTTCTGGGTGGAGCACCAAGGCAAATTCCTTGTATGTGAATACAATAAACTTACTTACTTACTTGGAATGGGAGGAGGCAGGGTGGGCATTGTGAGGGGCAGCAGGTTCATTCGGCAGCAAGATCTGCCCCCACTTTCAAGGAGATTTCACGAGGTTACTGATTTCTAACTCAGAGAATGCAAGACTAAAGATGACATTTTGCAGGCTGGGGCGAGCTGTGTTTTAATGAGCTCGCAGTAATCCAGGTTTCAAGCTTTCCAATGCAGCACAGCTGAGCTCTCAAAGCAGCAAGACCAGCCCGGGTGACACAGTGAAATATAAAACGCCCTGTAGAAATGGCAGGATTTACATAAAGCAATTTCCTCCATGTCTTACATGTTTTTCAAAATTAATATATATTGACAGAGAACTTATCCCTTCTGATGTCTTCCTGAACTGTGCGGGAAGCCAAAGGTGCTCGTGCAGCTCACACATCAAATGGAAATGCAACAAGTATTCTGAAGCGTTGCTAAAAAGATTAAGAAAAGGCTTTCCTAAAGGTGAAGAGAAAAAAACAAACTCCGATCGCATATCTCTCAAACCCCCATACAAGTGTAAGCTTTCCGTAAAGATCCAGATGAAAAAATCGCATTTGTCGTGCTTTTCGGTAGCTGGGATACGGGGAAATGTGGGATGAAAACAGCAGTAAGCGAGATAACTATTGTATTAGCATCGTGGCTCATTCTCAATCCAGACCAGCTGCCTCTCTAATCACTATATCCATCATTTCCCTCGGCATCCAAAAAATGTGCCAATAGACAATAGACCACAGGTGCAGGAGGAGGCCGTTCGGCCCTTCGTGCCAGCACCGCCATTCACTGTGATCATGGCTGATCATCCCCAATCAGTACCCCGTTCCTGCCTTCTCCCCATATCCCCTGACTCCGCTATCTTTAAGAGCCCTATCTAACTCTCTCTTGAAAGCATCCAGAGAAGCGGCCTCCACCGCCCTCTGAGGCAGAGAATTCCACAGACTCACAACTCGAGAGATTTTTTTTTTTTACAATTCAGTCAGATTTTGATCGAGAAGGGCCCAATTTTGAACTGATAGAATATTCATGTTGAAAAAACACATGGAAGACGTGGAGGGAAAAGGTTACGGACAGATGTCAGGAGAATGTGGTTGAGCGGGAGAGATAGACCAGCCAAGATTGAATGGCGGAGTAGACTTGATGGGCTGAATGGCCTAATTCAGCTCCTCTTCTTACGGCCTTAAAAGGACACAAAGTGCTGATGAAACTCAGCGGGTCAGGCAGCGTCTGTGGAGAACACGGATAGCAGACGTTTCTGGTCACGATCCTTCTTCAGAACGGAGAAGAGTGTCGACCTGAAACGCCACCCATTCATGTTTCTCCACAGATGCTGCCTGACCCGCTGAGATACTCCAGATCTTTGTGTCCTTCTCTGTAACACAACATCTACAGTTCCTTGTTTCTACATTAAGGCATGGAATAAATTGCTTAAGACTTGTCCCACCATGTTGTAAACATGCTAATCACCCTGACTCTCCTTACCTGCCTTTAAGATTGGTTTTCAGTTTATGTTTAGGTTTATCATTGTCACGTGTACTGAGGAACAGTGAAAAGCTTTGTTTTGCATGCTATCCAAACAGATCAGATAATACAATCTCAGGTCAGGTCGGGGGGAGTTCCCCCCCCGCACGGGTACCATGTAGTCCCCTGCTACCCGCTCCATGGTCGGATAGTCGGTGACTAAACCGTCTCCCCCACCTGGTTTGCCAGGTGAGGAGGGGGCTGTGGACCCCCAGCAGGACCAAAAACAAGACCTGTCAAAGGGCGGATGAGCTCCTAGCGAGCCAACGGCCACCTATACTTCAGTAGAAGTTGTGATCACTGTCGTACATCGCATCGTAAGACAATAGACAATAGACAATAGGTGCAGGAGGAGGCCATTTGTCCCTTCAAGCAGCACCGCCATTCAATGTGATCATGGCTGATCATCCCCAATCAGTACCCCGTTCCTGCCTTCTCCCCATATCCCCTGACTCCGCTATCTATAAGAGCTCTATCTAACTTTCTCTTGAAAGTATCCAGAGAATTGGCGTTCACTGCACTCTGATTGCGAGAATTCCACAGACTCACAACTGTCTGTGTGGAAAAGTGTTTCCTCATCTCTGTTCTAAATGGCTTACCCCTTATTCTTAAACTGCGACTCCTGGTTCTGGATTCCCCCAACATCGGGAACATGTTTCCTGCCTCTAGCGTGTCCAATCCCTTAACAATCTTATATGTTTCAATGAGAATCCCTCTCATCCTTCTAAACTCATGCCCAGCCGCTCCATTCTCTCAGCATATGACAGCCCTGCCATCCCGGGAATTAACCTTGTAAACATACTCTGCACTCCCTCAATACCAAGAATGTGTCCTTCCTCAAATTAGGGGACCAAAGGAATGATGATAAAGCACACACGCACCAAAATCCTAGACTTCCAGCGGGGGAAGTCCGCAGGAGCTGGAGGACAGAGACGTGTGGTGCGTCCGTCACCGTTCCCGTCGGAAACCAGCGCCACTGCGTCGCTGATGTTTTCTACGATGATGATTGGATGAATGAATACAATCGAATCAAACTCCAGTACAGCAGATAGAGCAAAGGGGACGATACAGATTGCAGAGAATCTAGTTCTCAGCATTGTAGCGCATGGCCAAAGTCCTATGTCCAGCATGGGGTAGATGTGAATCACACCGTACTCTAGCTTATGGACACACTGTTCAGAAGTCTGAGAACAGTGGAGAACGAAGTTGTTCCTGAGACAGGCGTAGCACGCTTTTAGACTTCTGCATCTTCTACCCGACAAAAGCAGGCAGCGCAGTGGCGCAGTGGTAGAGAGCGCCAGGGACCCGGGTTCCAACTTGACTATGGCCGCTGTCTGTGTGGAGTTTGTACGTCTTCCCTGTGTCTGCTCTGGGAGGAGTTTTTTTCCGGATGCTCTCCGGTTCCCTCCCGAAAATCCAAAGATGTACAGGTTTGTAGGTTAATTGGCTTTGGGAAACGATCTGAGGATCAGATCAGATGTTTAAGAAAAAAACTGCAGATGCTGGAAAAATCGAAGGTAGATAAAAATGCTGGAGAAACTCAGTGGGTGAGGCAGCATCTACGGAGCGAAGGAATAGGTGACGTTTCGGGTCGAGACCCTTCCTCTCATCCGAAACGTCACCTATTCCTTTGCTCCATAGATACTGCCTCACCCACTGAGTTTCTCCAGCACTTTTGTCTAAGATCAGATCAGACACATGAAGAAGGGTCTCGGCCCGAAATGTCACCCATTTCTTCTCTCCAGAGATGCTGCCTGTCCCGCTGAGTTACTCCAGCTCTTTGTGTCTATCTTCGGTTTAAGCCAGCATCTGCAATTCCCTTCCAAACAAAACTATTGGTGGTGTCCTTGGAGCAAGGGGGTATGCTGATGAGAAACTGACTTGGATAATTGTGTTCAATTCTGGTCACTCTGCTATAGAATGTTGCTCAGCTGGAGAGAGTGCGGAGAAGATCTATGACAATGCTGCCGGGAATTACTGGTAGGGAAAGTTTGGGTAGGCAAGGACTGCCGACCAACATGTTCCAGCGGGACCTGGGTGTCCTTGTACACCGGTTACTGAAAGTTGGTGTGCAGGTACAGCAGGCAGTGAAGAAAGCTAATGGAATGTTGGCCTTCATAACAAGAGGATTTCAGTACAGGAGTAAAGAGGTTCTTCTGCAGTTGAATGGGGCTCTGGTGAGACCACATCTGGAGTACTGTGTACAGTTTTGGTCTCCTAATTTGAGGAAGGACATCCTTATGATTGAGACAGTGCAGCATAGGTTCACGAGATTGATCCCTGGGATGGCGGGACTGTCATATGAGGAAAGATTGAAAAGACGAGGCTTGTATTCACTGGAGTTTAGAAGGATGAGGGGATACTTACATGTGAGGTATAAAGTGATTAAACCCAACTATTGTAAGGGTTCAGGAGAGGATTCTAACCGATAGAGGCCAGGGAGAGGATTCTGACACAGCTGTGGATGAAGTTACCAGAACTGTCCCTGAGTAAGGATTGATGGCATTGTATAGCGGTAGAAGGGGAGTGATGGATGCGACCCTTATCAGTAGCGACTAGTGGTGGATGCGACCCTTGTCAGTAGAGACTAGCTTTTAATTCAGATACAAGAAAACTGAGACAGGTCAGTTGGAGGTGAGCAAACTGGGGCAGGTCATTTACAACTGAGCATGCTTAATGAAATAAATGAATATTACTAACACACCCCTGGTCAAGAAACTGCTCATTACAATGAACATGCAATGTATGATGTGGGAGATACTGGGGAGACGTACCTATAGACTGTGCACCTCAGTGTTCTGATTGGCGAGGGCCAGAAGGGGAGGTTAAATGTAGAATTGTATGTATAAAGGGGCTTTACTTTCCTGACTTCAGTGTGTCTCAACTTGGAGAGGCACCCGACTCTGCAGACTCGCAAATAAAGCATTTCTTGTTTCCATGATTTAGTCTCTGAGTAGTGATTGTGAGCACAACCTATATCTCACATTACAGAAACATATAAAATTATAAAAGGACTGGACAAGCTAGATGCAGGAAAAATGTTCCCAATGTTGGGCGAGTCCAGAACCAGGGGCCACAGTCTTAGAATAAAGGGGAGGCCATTCAAGACTGAGGTGAGAAAAACTTTTTCACACAGAGAGTTGTGAATTTGTGGAATTCCCTGCCACAGAGGGCAGTGGAAGCCAGATCACTGCATGGATTCAAGAGAGAGTTAGATAGAGCTCTAGGGGCTAGTGGAGTCAAGGGATATGGGGAGAAGGCAGGCACGGGTTATTGATAGGGGACGATCAGCCATGAACATATTGAATGGCGGTGCAGGCTCAAAGGGCCAAATGGCCTCCTCCTGCACCTATTTTATATGTTTCTATGTTTCTATGTACACTAGTTCCACCTGCCCGCCCCTAGCCCATATCTCTCTAAACCCTTCCTATCCATGCACCTGTCCAAATGTTGTTTAAACATTGTGATAGTGCCTGGCTCAAGCTGTCATCACATTCCACATACCCACCTCCCTCTGTGAAGAAAAGTTGCCCCTCAAACAGATTACTATCTAAATGTGGCACGTTGGGAAAAGGGGAAGTACAACGGGATCTGGGGGTCCTTGTACATCAGTCTATGAAAGTAAGCATGCAGGTACAGCAGGCAGTGAAGAAAGCAAATGGCATGTTGGCCTTTATAACAAGAGGAGTCGAGTATAGGAGCAAAAGAGGTCCTTCTGCAGTTGTACAGAGCCCTAGTGAGACCACACCTGGAGTATTGTGTGCGGTTTTGGTCCCCTCATTTGAGGAAGGACATCATTGCTACTGAGGGAGTGCGGCATAGGTTTACAAGGTTAATTCCCGGGATGGCGGGACTGTCATATGCTGAGAGAATGGAGCGGCTGGGCTTGTACACTCTGGAGTTTAGAAGGATGAGAGGGAATCTCATTGAAACATATAAGATTGTTAAGGACTTGGACACACTAGAGGCAGGATACATGTTCCCGATGTTGGGGGAGTCCAGAACCAGGGGCCACAGTTTAAGAATAAGGGGTAAGTCATTTAGAACGGAGACGAGGAAATACTTTTTCTCCCAGAGAGTGGTGAGTCTGTGGAATTCTCCGCCTCAGAGGGCGGTGGAGGCAGGTTCTCTGGATGCTTTCAAGAGAGAGCTAGATAGGGTTCTTAAAGATAGCGGAGTCAGGGGATATGGGGAGAAGGCAGGAACGGGGTACTGACTGGGGATGATCAGCCATGATCACATTGAATGGCGGTGCTGGCTCGAAGGGCTGAATGGCCTACTCCTGCACCTATTGTCTATTGTCTATTGGTTATTGTCAAACTCCTAATAAATGTTTCCCTCTCTCACTTTAAACCTATGGCCCCTTGTCCTTGATTTCCGCTTCTCTAGGTAAAAGGCTCTTTGCACGATTGCAACTTTGCATGAGTCCCCTACTCTGGGTAAAAGACTTCTCTACTCCCCTCGTGATCTTATACATCTCTGTGAGATTAACCCCTCCTCATCCTCCTGTGCAAAGCTTTTTACTCTGCCTCGATACACGTGACAATAAACTAAACTAAACTGAATCAAGTGCTGGGGGAACACAGTGGGTGAGGCAGCACCTGCGGGGGGAATGGACAGGCGATGTTTCTGCACGAAGGGAGACACAAAACGCTGGAGTAACTCAGCGGGGACAGGCAGCATCTCTGGAGAGAAGGAGTGGGTGACCCGAGGGTGACCTTCCTCGGGCCGAGACCCTTCTTCAGACTGGTCGGCACCCTATTCTTGATGCTCTTCAGATGGACTTTTTGCTAATGTATATTATGCCCATGATTAATAGCAGCCACTAACAGCATGGGGAAGGGGTGAATGATTTCCTACTTTGAGCATTTCATCAGCCTAATTATGCCTCTCTCGTATTTATGGAAATATAAAAGAGTTGAGTGAATTTTTATTATGAGCTTTTTAGTGGTCTAATGGGAGTTCTGGGAACAGACTCTGTCATTCCAGTAATTGGATCTCTTCGTTTCTATCCCACTCTATGCTTCGGAATTCCAATCCTTCACGGTTTGTGTACACAGGCCGAGATCGGAACAATGTGGGCAAAGAACATAGAAGAGTACAGCACAGGAACAGGCCCTTCGGCCCACCGAGTCCGTGCTGACCAGCGATCCCCGTACAATAGCACTATCCTACACGCACCAATAGACAATAGACGATAGACAATAGGTGCAGGAGGAGGCCATTCGGCCCTTCGAGCCAGCACCGCCATTCACTGTGATCATGGCTGATCGTCCCCAATCAGCTCCTGCCTTATCGCCATATCCCCTGACTCCGCTATCTTTAACAAGGACAATTTTTACATTGATACCAAGCCACTTAACCTACAAACCTGTACGTCTTTCAAGTATGGGAGGACACCGAAGATCTCGGAGAAAACCCACGCAGATCACGGGGAGAGAACGTACAATCTCCATACAGATAGAAACATAGAAACATAGCAAAATAGGTGCAGGAGGAGACCATTTGGCCATTTGAGCCAGCACCGCTATTCAATATGATCATGGCTGATCATCCCTAATTAGTACCCCGTTCCTGCTTTTTAACCATATCTCTTGATTCCTTTAGCTCCAAGAGCTAAATCTAACTCTCTCTTGAAAACTGCACCCATAGTCAGGATTGAACCGGAGTCTCTGGTGCTGTAAAGGGCCTGTCCCACATTCACAACCTAATTCACGGCCTGTTTTACTCGTGGACATTTTTCATCAGGCTGGAAAAACGCCCCGGCCTACTTGATGCCACGAGTGCCTACGACTAGCATCACGGCCTACCTACGGCCTACCTACGACCTCGTGACGACCATGCTGTGAGTATGAGTCAAGGGCAAACTTGTTAGACGTCGTGAATTAGGTTGTGAAAGTGGGACAGGCCCTTAAGGCAGAGTCTCTCGTTGCCCTCTGACTCTCCCTGACTCTCAGCCTGAAGAAGGGTCTCGACCCGAAACGTCACCCATTCCTTCTCTCCAGAGGTCCTGCCTGACCCGCTGAGTTACTCCAGCATTTTTGCCTGAATTGAAGCAGGATTTGGCTGCTCAGCTCTGCTAGCCTGGTTTGACACGGCAACATCGTGGCTGAACCTTTACCTCAAAAACAACTGGTATCCAAATACTTATCGATCTGTGTCTCAGACACTCACTGTGACTGCGCCTCCACTGCCGCCTTGGGAGCAGAAATCCAATCATTCCTGCCTCTCATCATCTCCAACTTGAATGGTTGACCTCTTATTTTGGCACTGTAACCCCCTCCAACTTGTATGCAAGGGTAAACGTCATCATGCATGCACAAAAGGGTTTTGTACATTTCAGTGAGATCGCCTCTCGTCCTTCGAAAGAGAGCGCAGCCTACATATTCTCTCGGCAGCACAATCAAGGACCAGTCTCACCCCCGCCACCCCCTCTTCTCCCCTCTGCCAACAGGCAAGAGGGACGGACATTTGCCTCCACCACCACCCTTGGCAGTGTGATCGAAAACGCAACCTCCAGATTCAGGGGCAGTTTCATTTCAGCAGTTATCAGGCAACAAAACCGTCTTCTCACCAACTAGTGAGCGGTCCTGAACTACTATCTACCTCATTGGAGACCCTCAAACTATCTTTAATCGGACCTTACGGGCCTGTCCCACTTTGGCGATTTTTCAGCGGACTGCCGGCGATAGTCAAGCCAAGGTGATACAGACACACATCGCGATGGACAGGAAGGTTGGCGCTGTAATTAAGACAGCTAAAGCACAGTGTACGATAAAGGGGCTGTCCCACTCGGGTGAACTAATCCGCAAGTTAAGAAGAGTGTCTTCGACCTTCAAGCTCGAGGGCACTCGCCTGGAAAGCCTCGAGCTGGATCGACCGACCACACACACGCACGCACGCATGCACACACACACACACACACACACACACACACACACACACACACACACACACACACACACACACACATATCGCAAAGGCCGGGGCCAGTGAAAGTGGGGGAGTGCTGTCTGCGCAATGAAGAGGAAGGTAAACGGCTGCTATGGTGTACAGTAAGTCCTTTAGAGAGCGGGGGGGGGGGGGGGAGGGGGGGAGAAGGGGAGAGAAGGGGAGAGAAAGGGGAGAGAAGGAGGGGAGAAAGGGGGGAGAAGGGGAGAAAGGGGGGAGAAGGGGAGAAGGGGGGGAGAAGGAGTGGAGAAGGGGGGAAGAAGGGGGGAGAAGGGGGGGAGAAAGGGGGGGAGAAGGGAGAAGGGGAGAGAAGGGGGGAGAAGGGGGAGAAAGGGGGGAGAAGGGGGGGAGAAGGAGTGGAGAAGGGGGGAAGAAGGGGGGAAAGGGGGGGAGAAAAGGGGGGGAGAAGGAGGGGAGAAGGGGGGGGGGGGGAGAAGGGGGGAGGAGAAGGGGGGAGAAGGGGGGAGAAGGAGTGGAGACACTTTTAAGAAGCCAGACAACTTATAATAAAGTTTAGCGGGCATTTAACATTACCGGTCGGTTTTCCTTGGTCCTGGAAACTCCAATGAGCCAATTAAAATGCCCGGTCAGCGAAGGAGATTGCCTCCGGCTGCCCTCGACTGCCTGTAACTACGTAGCGACCCCACTCCACTGCACTACGAGTTCAAATGAACCATGCCGACCAAAGTTTACTGGCGGAACATTTTCCAACGTGCTGAAAATGTCTCCGCGACCCAGCTGAGGCTGCGAGTATTCGGGAACTTCCCTCGAGCATGAAGGAGAGTTCCAGCGACCTCATAGGACCGCCTAGGACCACGTGTCGACCACGCTGCGAGTTTGTCGAGGGCAAACTCTTCTAAACTCGCAGATTAGGTCGCCCAAGTGGGACAGCCCCTTAAGCTCTTTAAAAGAGGGGGGGGGAGAAGGGGCAGAGGAGAGGGGAGGAGAAGGAGTGGAGACTCTTTTAACAAGCCAGACAACCTTTAATAAGCCAGAGGTACACAGCTGTGAAGTTCGGCGGACATTTAACATCACCGGTCGGTTTTCCTTGGTTCTGAAAACTCGTGTTTACGTTTTTTTCCCCCAATGAGCCAATGAAAATGACCGGTCAGCAAAGGCGATTAACTAAAACTACCTGCGACTCCTCGACTACCCATAACTACATGGCGACCCCACTACAACTGCACCTAACTGCAGGATTATCGATTGTCTCCATGGCAACCAAACTTTTCAACATGTTGAATTTGCGGCGACCATACTGAGGCCGTGAATAGTTCCCAGAATGCAGGAACTCCTCGCGACCACGAAGGAGACTCACCAGAGACCACCAGCGAACATGTGGCCACCATGTGGCGAGCGCAGAGTCTCCTACACGCGCCTAAAAAGTCGCCTAAGTGGGAGAGGCCCGTTACTGGACTTTAATTTGCTCAAAACATTATACCCTTTATCCTGCATCTGTACACTACGGACGGCTAGATTATCATCAGGTGATTCACTGACTGGGTAGCACACAACACCAAGCTTTTCACTGTACCTCCCTGCGCGTGACAATACTACACAAAACTAAACTAAACTCTCCTCGAGCGGCAAACTCCCATTCCAGGAGTTAATCGCATTATAGCGGGACACGTGTTGTGAAACAAAGTGATCTTTATTGTGTTATACGGAGAACAGCTCACACCCGACTGGGGAGGATTCTCCCAGAGTTAGAAAGCATGGAAAATAGGTGCAGGAGGAGGCCATTCGGCCCTTCGAGCCAGCACCGCCATTCAATATGATCATGGCTGATGATCCCCTATCAATAACCCGTGCCTGCCTTCTCCCCATATCCCTTGACTCCACTAGCCCCTAGAGCTCTATCTAACCCTCTCTTAAATCCATCCAGTGACTTGGCCTCCACTGCCCTCTGTGGCAGGGAATTCCACAAATTCAGAACTCTCTGGGTGAAAACGTTTTTTCTCACCTCAGTCTTCAGTCTTAAATGACCTCCCCTTTATTCTAAGACTGAGGCCCCAGGTTCTGGACTGGCCAAACATTGGGAACATCTTTCCTGCATCTAGCTTGTCCTGCATTGATTCACATACTCTATATATATCAGGGTGCACCCCTAAACCACGTGACGACATCTTCCCGCCAAACACAGTCACGCGACCCTGCCAGGCCTAGTGCCAAGGGTTGGCCCAGTAAGTGCCCTAACCATCAGGTAGCGCCACAGAATGAACCTTCACCGTATGTCTTCCGGTGCAATGACACTCTCCTGCTCAATCTCCATATTTGTTGATCCCCCCTCCGGACACTATACTCCAGGGGCAGTCTCACCAGAGCCCCGCAGAACTGCCAGCGTGACATCTTTACTCTTCTACCCAAATCCGTTTGCAACGAAGACCACCATATCCTCTGCCTTCGCTACTGCTCGCTGAACCGGTCGAGGCAAGGAATTATTGACCACAACGGGGAACTTGCACGCAGGAATACGGCTGGGATTCGTGCGCGCTCAGAGGTTGGCTGACCGGGCAAACTAGCTCACAAATAGGGCAGCGGTAGAGTTGCTGCCTTACAGCGCCCGAGACCCGCGTTCGATCTTGACCTACGGGTGCTGTCTGCACGGAGTTTGCACGTTCTCCCCGTGACCGCGTGGGTTCTCCCTGTGACTGGGTGCTCCAGATTCCTCCCTCACTCCAAAGACCTGCAAGTTTGTAAGTTAACTGGCGTTTTATTAAAAATTAGAAATCCCTCCACGTTTGTAGGATACTGCTCGTGCCCGGGGAATCGCTGATTGGCGAGGAAACGGTGGACTGATGGGCCTGTTTCCGCACTGTATCTCTCATCGAAAGCAAAATTAAATAGTCAGTCGTAAGAAGATAATCATCAGTCCGTAAGAATATAATAACAGGGAGCTGCAGATTTTGGTTTGCAACATTCTGGAGTAGCTCAGCGGGTCAGGCAGCAGCAGCTCGGGAGAACATGGATAGGTGATGGTCAGACAGACAAAGGGTCCCAACCCGCCACATTTGCTAGCTCTGGGCCTGTACTCGCTGCAATTTGGAAGGATGAGGAGGGACCTCATTGAAACTTACCGAATAATGAAAAGACTGGATGCAGTGAGGATCTTTCCAGTAGTGAGAGACTCTAGATAGAACCAGAGGGCACAGCCTCAGAATAAAAGGACGTTCCTTTCGGAAGGCGATGAGGAGGAATTTCTTGAGCCAGAGTGGTGAATCTGTGGAATTCATTGCCACAAAAGGCTGTGGAGTCATAGAGTGATACAGTGTGGAAACAGGCCCTTCGGCCCAACTTGCCCACACCGGCCAACAACTTGTCCCAGCTACACTAGTCGCACCTGCCCGCGTTTGGTCCATATCCCTCCAAACCTGTCCTATCCATGTACCTGTCTAACTGTTTCTTAAATGATGGGATAGTCCCTGCCTCATCTACCTCCTCTGGCAGCTGGTTCCATACACCCACCACCCTTTGTGTGGACAAAGTTGCCCCTCAGATTCCTATTCAATCTTTTTCCCTTCACCTTAAACCTATGTCCTCTGGTCCTCAGTGATTCCCCTACACTGGGCAAGAGACTCTGGCAATCTGTTACAACGAGAACGTGCAAACTCCATAAAACTAGCATCTGTAGTAAGGATCGATTAATACGGGTGTCAGGGGCGATGCGGGGAAAGCAGGAGTTTGGAGGGAGAGATAGATCAGCCAAGATTGAATGGCGGAGTAGACTTGAGGAGCCTAATGACCTTGTTCTTCTTATATCACTTATGATCTTATGAACTTAAGATTAGTATTGTGTAGTGTTCAAGAACCTGATGTTTTAGTTTAGTTGTGTGATACAGTGTGGAAACAGGCCCTTCGGCCCATGAATGGCTTAATTCTTCTCCTATCATTTATGAAATGATGACCCTGGGTCTCTGGCGCTGCGCCACTTTGCCGCCCCTCTGTGTCTACAAAGCCCTCAACGGGCTTGCCCCCACCCACATCAAACGTCTGCCCACCCACCACACCACCTCCAGGCCCCTCAGATCGGCCGACTTGGGGTTGCTGACCATCCCGCGGTCTAGGCATAAGCTCAGGGGCGACCGGCCGCGCCTTTGCGGTTGCAGCTCCTAGACTGTGGAACAGCATCCCTCTTCCCGTCCCCTCCATCGACTCTTTTAAGTCGAGACTAAAAACTCATCTCTACTCCTAAGCCTTTCTTGACGTCCTCTGAGCGAGGGCGATATGTATGTAGTGATGTTTGTATTTAATCTATGAACCACTGTTGTTTGTTATACTATTCTTATACCAATGTGAAGCACTTTGGCCAACCAGAGTTGTTTTTTAAATGTGCTATAGAAATAAAAGTGACTTGAGTGACTTGGCTGTGGTAACACACACATCACCGTCTATATCTCTCGTTTCCCTGATCCCTGACCAGTCTGAAGAAGGGTCTCGACCTGAAACGTCGCCTATCTCCCTCGCTCCTTAGATGCTGCTGCACCCGCTGAGTTTCTCCAGCCTTTTGTGTCCCCTTGAGTGACTTGACTTTGTGATTCATTGAGTAATTTCAGTTTTATTTAAGATGTGTAAGAGTTTATTCTGAGTTTTTTTTAGGAACAAGAATGTTCCTGCAAGCCCATCAGGGAAGTCTGCTCTGCTTGGCTGCAGTCTCGTTTCGTGGGGAAACTGAGTGCTTGCATTGACTCTAAGCACTGTCCACAGGAGCAAGAGGACATGGGACATCTGTATCATCTGCCTCAGTGGTATGGAATAGCTCTGTGTGTAAGGTGCATCAAAGTTAATTCTTATTTAGTGACCAGAGGACTCCATTTATCTCAAAGTGAAGTCTCCATTACACAAGGGGAATATTTCAGAAAGGTCAATTGAACTGCCAGTCAGTGTCAGTGTGTTATACAACATGAAGAGTGGAGTGCAATATCTTTCCACTTTATAAAAATGTGTTGAGTGTTCATGCCTGGAGTACTCTGTGCATTTCCTCATCTATTGCATCCGCTGCTCCAGGTGTCAGCTGCTCTACATCGGCGAGACCAAGCGCAGGCTTGGCGATCGCTTCGCCCAACACCTCCGCTCCGTTCGCAATAACCAACCTGATCTCCCCGTGGCTCAGCGCTTCAACTCCCTTTCCCATTCCAAATCAGACCTTTCTGTCCTGGGCCTCCTCCATGGCCAGAGTGAGGCCCACCGTAAATTGGAGGAGCAGCACCTCATATTCCGCTTGGGCAGTTTACACCCCAGCGGTATGAACATTGACTTCTCCGATTTCAGGTAGTCCCTGCTTTCTCCCTCCTTCCCCTCCCCTTCCCAGCTCTCCCACAGCCTGCAGTCTCCGCCTCTTCCTTTCTTCTTCCCGCCCCCCCCCCCATCCCCTCATCAGTCTGAAGAAGGGTCTCGACCTAAAACCTATTCCTTCGCTCCATAGATGCTGCCTCACCCGCTGAGTTTCTCCAGCATTTGTGTCTACCTTTGATTGTTCCAGCATCTGCAGTTCCTTCTTAAACAAACAGAGCATTTCTGGTCACCATAGAAACCATCTTATAGAAACTTACAAAATTCTTAAGGGGTTGGACAGGCCAGGAAGATTGTTCCCGATGTTGGGGAAGTCTCACAGCTTAAGGATAAGGGGGAAATCCTTTAAGAAGATGAGAAAGACTGAGAGTGAGTCTCTGGAACTCTCTGCCACAGTAGTGGAGGCTGTTGGCCACAAGGGGATCAGTATGGAGAGAAGGCAGGTACGGGAGAGTTGGATGATCAGCCATGGAATGGCGGTGCAGGCTCGTGAATGGCCTACTCCTGCGTTTCTATGTTTCTAGTGCGAAGGACGTGACTGCAGTACTGATGTCATAGGGGAGCAGAATTTAGGCCATTCGGCCCATCAAGTCTACTCCGCCATTCAATCATGGCTGATCCATCGTTCCCTCTCAACCCCATTCTCCTGCCTTTGCCCCATCACCCCCCTCTGACCTTGGGATCTTGTCTTTTCCCCTTCACCTTGAACCCATGTCCTCTGGTCCTCGATTCTCCCACTCTGGGTAAAATACTCTGTGCATCTCCCCGATCTATTCCTCTCATGATTTTATACACCTCTATAAGATCTCTCATCATCCTCCTGCGCTCCATGGAGTAGAGACCCAGCCTACTCAACCTCTCCCTGTAGCTCACACCCCCTAATCCTTGGGCGAGTCCAGAACCAGGGGCCACAGTCTTAGAATAAAGGGGAGGCCATTTAAGACTGAGGTGAGAAAAAACGTTTTCACCCAGAGAGTTGTGAATTTGTGGAATTCCCTGCCACAGAGGGCAGTGGAGGCCAAGTCACTGGATGGATTTAAGAGAGAGTTAGATAGAGCTCTAGGGGCTAGTGGAGTCAAGGGATATGGGGAGAAGGCAGGCACGGGTTATTGATTGGAGACGATCAGCCATGATCACAATGAATGGCGGTGCTTGCTCGAAGGGCTGAATGGCCTCCTCCTGCACCTATTTTCTATGTTTCTATGACATCCACGTAAATACTCTGACAGATGAAGGCCAAAGTGAAGAGTTATGTCCAACGGTGGGACGCTCACTTCCTACTGCATAGAAGTGGCAGCCTTGAGTCCTGTACTCACCTCTGTGGAGAGGCGATGAAACCAACTCGGGTGTGAGTGGGCAACTCAGCATCAATGAAGAGCAAGAGAGAATGCCTGAAGAAAAAACACTCAGATCTTCTTTGGTTTGTAAAGACACTAATCTTCTTAATTTGCATGCCAAGACGGAAGATTAATTAGTATCTGAGAACACCCGCCGCATATTTACATGCCAGTGTGCAGTGAGTTTGGCTGTTCTTAGTTTGTCTCAAGAGCTACTTACAAGGATTGAGTTGATATTAATTACTGACGGGATTCAGCACTTTAATTGGCAGATGCTTCATCTTTCATCTGCCTGCTGCCTCGGTGCTCAGCTGGACAATCCAAACTGATTGAAGAAGGTACACAAAAGGCTGGAGAAACTCAGCGGGTGCAGCAGCATCTAAGGAGCGAAGGAGATAGGCGACGTTTCGGGTCGAGACCCTTCTGTTGGCCTTCATAACAAGAGGATTTCAGTATAGGAGTAAAGAGGTTCTACCGCAGTTGTATAGGGCTCTGGTGAGACCACATCCGGAGTATTGTGCACAGTTTTGGTCTCCTGATTTGAGGAAGGACAACCTTGTGATTGAGGCAGTGCAGCGTAGGTTCACCAGATTGGTCCCTGGGATGGCGGGACTGTCATATGAGGAAAGATTGAAAAGGCTAGGCTTGTATTCACTGGAGTTTAGAAGGATGAGGGGGATCTTATAGAAACATATAAAATTATAAATGGACTGGACCAGCTAGATGCAGGAAAAATGACCTCCCAGTCTTAAATGACCTCCCCTTGATTCTAAGACTGTGGCCCCTGTGTTTCTGTGTAACTAGGGCGTACTGGAACAAAGGTGGCCCGGTGGCGCAGCGGTAGAGTTGCTGCCTCGCCGCGCCAGAGACCCCGGTTTGATCTCGACTACGGGTGCTGTCTGTACGGAGTTTGTACGTTCTCCCTGTGACCTGCGTGGGTTTTCTCCGGGTGCTCCGGTCTCCTCCCGCACTCCCAAGACGTCCAGGTTTGTCGGCTAATTGGCCTCTGTAAATGGTCTCCGGTGTGTAGGATGGAACTAGTGTACGGGGTGGTCGCTGGTCGGCGTGGACTCGGTGAGGCAAAGGGCCTGCTTCCACGCTGTATCACGAAAGCATCTGTGAATTAAACTTCCCCCGCTTCTTCCCACCACGCCCAGACGAACGGCAGAACGGAGGAAGCAGAGAAACGACACAGATGGCAATTTGGATAGAGGAGCCAACGGAAGGATACGTTGAGTGGTCGAAAGTGTGCGTGACATAGATGTGAGGTCGTTCCAGTTAGTGGAAAGACAAAAACATGATGATCACAATCGAACCGTCCACAGAGTATGTACGCAGGATTGTATTTTTCACCCAGAGAGTGGTGAGTCTGTGGAATTCTCTGCCTCAGAGGGCGGTGGAGGCCGGTTCTCTGGATACTTTCAACAGAGAGCTAGAGAGGGCTCTTAAAGATAGCGGAGTCAGGGGATATGGGGAGAAGGCAGGAACGGGGTACTGATTGGGGATGATCAGCCATGATCACATTGAATGCTGGCTCGAAGTGCCAAATGGCCTCCTCCTGCACCTATTGTCTATTGTCCATTGTCAACTGCCTCCTCCTGCAGCTCGTTCCATACACCCACCACCCTTTGTGTGGAAAAGTTACACCTCAGCTTCATATTCTATCTTTCCCCCCTCACCTTAAACCTATGTCCACTAATGTTCCTCTAATGAACTGTCTACAAGGGAATAGCCTATAGTGGCCTCAGCGAACTGTTCCTCATGTTTAGGAAGTGGGATTGCGTAGAACTGGTGTGAACTGGTGACTGATGGACCAGGTGGGCCAGGGCTTCTGTTTCCATGCTGTATCTCCCGCTCCATTTAGTCAATCAAAAAAGTTTAGTTTAGTTTAGTTCATTTTGTTATCATATGTACCGAGGGACAGTGAAAATCGTTTGTTGCGCGCTAACCAGTCAGAGGAAAGACTGAACGCGATTACAATCGGGCCGTCCACAGTGTGTATAGGTACATGATAGTGGGGATAACATTCAGTGCAAGATATTGTCCAGTGAAGTCCGATTCCCGAATCGGACGCAAATGACATATCAATTTGTTGAGCCCATGTTTAGGAACATAACAAAGATACATTCCACATACAGTATTTTGTTCGCGTGTGCGCGTACTAGTGACAAAAAGGTCTAGCGAATCTACCCAACAAATGGGTAAACGGTATATAGATATAAGAATTACTCCAAGTCGTCAAACAAATCCGAGAAAGGAAACTGAGCTCGTGAATTTTCTTTTCAAATTGAACCCGGCTAGGATTACACTTTAATCGATGAACTGTACGCTGCAAGGGCCAGGAAGCGAGCGGGCAAGATCATCTCTGACCCCTCTCACCCTGGCCACAAACTCTTTGAATCACTTCCCTCTGGAAGGCGACTCCGGACTGTCAAAGCTGCCACAGCCGGACATAAAAACAGCTTTTATCCACGAGTAGTTGCTCTACTCAACAGCCAAAAATCTGTAGCCTCCCTTTGATCTGGTATTTTGTTGGTTCACATGCTTGATCAATGGTGTTTTATCATTAATGTTTTATTATTATTAATGTTTAGTGTTTTCTGAGTCATTCGTAACTGTCACTGTATGTCATGTTGTTACTTGTGGGCGGAGCACCGAGGCAAATTCCTTGTATGTGAATACTTGGCCAATAAACTTACTTACTTACTTAATGGCATCCAGCATTCTGGCTGGCTGAATAATTCAGAATAATAAAGGGTGGTGAATCTGTGGAATCCTTTGCCACAGAAGGCTGCGGAGGCCAAGTCAGTGGATATATTTAAGGCAGAGACAGATAGATTCTTGATTAGTACGGGTGTCAGGGGTTACGGGGAGAAGGCAGGAGAATGGGGTTTGGAGGGAGAGATAGATCAGCCATGATTGAATGGCGGAGTAGACTTTTTTGGGGTGAATGGCCTAATTCTACTCCTATTCCCTATAACCTTATGAACAATAAATGACAGGGTAGGCATTGGTCACGATTTGCCTGATCTTCACAACACAAGTTGTGGGAGCACTTAGATCCGTATGTGAGCAGCATCTGTGGGGACTGGGGAGGAAGAGTTAAGGGCCTGTCCCACTTACGTGACTTTTTCTGCGACTGCCGGCACCCGTCATGGGTCGTTGTAGGGTGGCGACAATTTTCAACATGTTGAAATTCCAGCGGCGACCAGAAAGACGCTACGATTCTTTGGGCGACTGAGGCGATGACTCGCGACCATACAGGCGACACCCTGGCGACATGTCGCGGGGCGAAGCCTGTACGGTCGTGAGCAGTCGCACCTTGTTCTGGTCGCCGCTGGACTTGCAACATGTTGAACATTTTCGGCCACCTGTAAGGTCCCATGACGGGTGCCGGCAGTCGTCGAAAAAGTGGCGTAAGTGGGACAGGGCCGTTCACTGTTTGGGGGCGAGCCCGTGCATTAGGACCTTGGTTCTGCATCGGGATCAGGAATCCCGAATATAGTCTTACGACCCCAAATCATTGACGACTCCTTTCCGCAAGGAGCTGTCAGCAAGCTGGACGGAGATGCGGAGAAGATTTACGAGGATGTTGCCAGAACTTGTGGGGCTGTGCTGGAAAGAGCGATTGGGCAGGCATGGACTTAATTCCTACGCATGCACCACTACCTCAGAAGGCAATGAAGTTCAAATTCTCTGGATGCTTTCAAGAGAGAGTTAGATAGAGCTCTTAAAGAGGCTGAGGGGTGATATTATAGACGGGTATAAAACCATGAGGGGAATAGATAGGGTTAAGGCACAGAGTCTCTTACCTAGGATAGGAGAAGTGAGGATCAGAGGACATAGGCTTAAGGTGAGAGGGGGAAGATTTAATGGGAATCTGAGGGGAAACCTTTTCACTCAGAGGGTGGTGGGGGCATGGAACTAGATGCCAAAGGAGGCAGTTGAGGCAAGTACTGTAATGACGTGGGCACGGGGGAGCTGAGATTCCCTCCCCCCTCCCTGATGAAGGAGTTAATCGCCCTGACAAGAAGGCCCGCCACCGGCTACGGGAGTAAGATCACCCGTCAACGGATGGCTCGAGGCCCCCGAGCGTGGGAGAACAAAGAAGGGAAGAGATTCAACTTTGTTTTCGCCTTCCATCACAGTGAGAAACGTAGAAACATAGAAACATAGAAAATAGGTGCAGGAGTAGGCCATTCGGCCCTTCGAGCCTGCACCGCCATTCAATATGATCATGGCTGATCATCCAACTCAGTATCCTGTACCTGCCTTCTCTCCATACCCCTTGATCCCTTCAGCCACAAGGGCCACATCTAACTCCCTCTTAAATATAGACAATGAACTGGCCTCAACTACCTTCTGTGGCAGAGAATTCCACAGATTCACCACTCTCTGTGTGAAAATAATTTTTCTCATCTCGGTCCTAAAAGACTTCCCCCTTATCCTTAAACTGTGACCCCTTGTTCTGGACGTCCCCAACATCGGGAACAATCTTCCTGCATCTAGCCTGTCCAACCCCTTAAGAATTTTGTAAGTTTCTATAAGATTCCCCTCAATCTTCTAAATTCTAGCGAGTACAAGCCGAGTCTATCCAGTCTTTCTTCATATGGAAGTCCTGCCATCCCAGGAATCAGTCTGGTGAACCTTCTCTGTACTCCCTCTATGGCAAGAATGTCTTTGTGTCAAGAAATGTGGAGGAGTCACTGTGGTGGATGTTTATGTTAAAATGTATTTTGTGTGTTCCGTTGCTTTTTACATGTGTGACTGACTTGGCAAATGAAATTCCTCGTATGTTGCAAAACATAGTTGGCTAACCAAGTATTATTGTATTGTATTGTACATGGATAGGACAGGTTAAGCGGGATATGGGCCAAACGCAGGCAGGTGGGACTGGTGTAGATAGGGGGGCATCTTGGTCAGTGTGGGCAAGTTGGGCCGAAGGGCCGAAGGGATTCCATTCTGTACGGCTCTAGGTTCTCTATATAAGACGCTGCCTGACCTCATGAATTCCCCCATCAATTTGTTTGTTCGTTCTAAGTGAGTTGGGCTGAAGGGGCCTGTTTCCGTGATGTATTGCTCCGTGACTCGCTACATAAGATGCTGTTCAACCCTTTGAGTTCCTCCATCAATTCGTTTTTAGCTCCTCTGACTAAGCAGCACTGCTCCAGAACAGCACACAGGATCAGATAAGGGATCACTGGGAAAATTAGAATTGGGTTTGCCATGCATTCTGGAGTTGAGCCCAAACACCACCACAGAAGGCAATGAAGGCAAATTCTCTGGATGCTTTCAAGAGAGAGTTAGATAGAGCTCTTAAAGATAGAGAGAGTAAATAGAGAGAGTACAGAGTAGAGTACAAAATAGAGAGAGTACAGAGGAGATTTACTAGAATGTTGCCTGGGATCCAGCAACTATGTTACAGAGAAAGGTTGAACAAGTTAGGTCTTTATTCTTTGGAGCGCAGAAGGTTAAGGGGGGACTTGATTGAGGTCTTTAAAATGATGAAAGGGATAGACAGAGTTGACGTGGATAAGCTTTTCCCATTAAGGGTAGGGATGATTCAAACAAGAGGGCATGACATGAGAGTTAAGGGACGGAAGTTTAGGGGTAACGTGAGGGGGAACTTCTTTACTCAGAGGGTGGTGGCTGTGTGGAATGAGCTTCCAGCAGAGGTGGTGGAGGCAGGATCGATTTTAACATTTAAAAGTAAAGTGGATAGGTATATGGATGGGAAGGGAATGGAGGGGTATGGTCTGAGTGCAGGTAGATGGGACTAGGGGAAAACAAATGGTCGGCACGGACTGGAAGGGCCGAGAGGGCCTGTTTCCGTGCTGTAATTGTTATATGGTTATATGGTTATATAGCGGAGTCAGGGGATATGGGGAGAAGGCAGGAACGGGGTACTGATTGGGGATGATCAGTCATGATCACATTGAATGGTGGTGCTGGCTTGAAGGGCCGAATGGCCTCCTCCTGCACCTATTGTCCATTGTCTATTGTCTATTGAGTGACCGCCGATGATGTCGGACAGCGTTAGTCCGCGGGGATCGTTGGTCAGTCAGGACTCAGTGGGCTGAACGGCCCGTTTCCGTGCTGTACCTTTGGATTAAACTAAGCACCCTCCTCAGCTGACAACAACACAGGTATTCTTAATAAGGTGTTGAAGAACATCTACCGGCTTTGCCGCTCCCTAATCACCATGGAGCCATTCCAAAAATAAATCAGCGTTCAATAAAGGCAAGGCGCAGGAAAAGAGCTGTCTTATTTGCATGTTAATCGTTTTTAAGACGCAATAAAACTGACCGCTACTCTCTTCAGCACACACGCCACAACTACTCCCAGTCTCACTCAACCCTCGTGAAATATTTCCTCGCTTTCGCCACCAGCCGGGTAATTTCTCAAGGATCAATGTGTCTGGACGTGGAGGGGGGTGGGGGGGCACGAAAGGTCACCCCCAAACCTGAAAGCAGGAAGCACCGGCGGAGTTACGGCCAGCAACAGCGATTTAACAGAACAGAAACGACACTCCAGATCCCCCCCCCCTACTCTTCTGCTGGCATCAGGCCCATATTTAACATCCCATCTTCCTGTGACAGCTCCCTGCAGCATGACAGTTCCCTTTGTGGCACGGATGGCACAGAATTAACTTTATTTATTGTTCCAGCTGCAGGGTTTTACAGGAGGTGTGGAATGGGAAGGGAGGCGTCCAGCCGACAGTGTCCCAGAGTTTCACTTGGTGGAGACAGGCCCTTCGGCCCATAATGTCTGTGCCAAACCTGATGCCAAGGTCAAGGCTTCTCTGCCTGCACAGATAAATCCAAAGAGTTATAGAGTCAGAAGGTAGACGCAAAATGCTGGAGTAACTCGCCGGGTCAGGCAGCGTACAGGAGTCAAAGGGTCAAACATACAGCATGGAAGCAGGTCCTTCGGCCCAACTTGCCCACTCTGACCAACATGCCCCATCTATAGTAGTCTCGTCTGCCTGTGTTTGGCCCATGTCCCTCTAAACCAGGGGTCAACAACCTATGGCCCAGGGGCCGGATCCGGCCCGTAACCCAAAATCATTTGGGCCCGCAGGCGATTTTTTTTTCAATTCGTTTTCGTGACCTGGGAACTGCAGCCAGTCCCGGGACGCGAGGGGTCTGGGAACTGCGGAAAACTAATTGAAAAACATGTGAAAACTAATGCAAAAAACAACACCAAGTGTCACACTAGTTAGTATGTATTATTACGAATTACTAATTTATTTAGTATGTATTATTATCACCTCCATTTAACTATGGCGATAGATGTGGCCCGCCATCCGCTCACAGACCCCAGCTCTAAACCTTAGGCAGACACAAAATGCTGGAGCAGCTCAGAGGGACAGGCAGCATCTCTGGAGAGAAAGAACAGGTGATGTTTCGTGTTGGGACCCATCTCCAGACCGAGGCTCGCTGCTCCTGTTCAAGCTTTTCTGTTCATGTATCTGTCCAAATGCCTTTAAAATGTTAAAGTACCTGCCACAACGACTTCCTCTGGCAGCTCGTTCCACCCTCTGGGTGATAACATTTTCCATTAACTATCCCCCCCCACCCCCCCACCCCACCCTCCTCTCCTTACACCTATGTCCTAGTGTTCTTGGCTCCCCTACTCTGGGTGCCCTGTGCATCTACCCGCTTCCTCTCACAATCTTGTACACCTCTATAAGAACACCCCTCATCCTCCTGCGCTCCAAGGAAGAAAGTCCCACGTTGAGGACTTCCTAACTTGAGGAAGGACATCCTTGTGATTGAGGCAGTGCAGCGTAGGTTCACGAGATTGATCCCTGGGATGGCGGGACTGTCATATGAGGAAAGATTGAAAAGACTAGGCTTGTATTCACTGGAGTTTAGAAGGATGAGGGGGGGATCTTTTAGAAACATATAAAATTATAAAAGGACTGGACAAGCTAGATGCAGGAAAAATGCTCCCAATGTTGGGCGAGTCCAGAACCAGGGGCCACAGTCTTAGAATAAAGGGGAGGTCATTTAAGACTGAGGCGAGAAAAAACAGTTTTCACCCAGAGAGTTGTGAATTTGTGGAATTCCCTGCCACAGAGGGCAGTGGAGGCCAAGTCACTGGATGGATTTAAGAGAGAGTTAGATAGAGCTCTAGGGGCTGGTGGAGTCAAGGGATATGGGGAGAAGGCAGGCACGGGTTATTGATAGGGGACGATCAGCCATGATCACAATGAATGGCAGTGCTGGCTCGAAGGGCCGAATGGCCTCCTCCTGCACCTATTTTCTATGTTTCTATGCTCATCCTCTCCCGATAGCTCAGTCCTGACAAACTCCTCGTAAATCTTCTCTGCACACTTTCCAGCTTCTCTGCTCCCTGCATATCCATGCACCAAACAAAAAGTCTCTTAAAATGCCACGTTAAACTAATCTTCCCTGGCACACACGACCCTCTGATTTAAAAAAACCTGCCCAGCACATCTCCTTTAAAGTTTGCCCCTCTCACCTAGAAAGGTGTGCCCCGTAATATGCCCAACACCTCCGCTCAGTCCGCACTAACCAACCTGATCTCCCGGTGGCTCAGCACTTCAACTCCCCCTCCCGTTCCCAATCCGACCTTTCTGTCCTGGGCCTCCTCCATGGCCAGAGTGAGGACCATCGCAAATTGGATGAGCAGCTCCTCATATTTTGCATGGGTAATTTACACCCCAGCGGCATGAACATTGACTTCTCCAATTTCAGGTAGTCCCTGCTCTCTCCCCCCTTCCCCTCCCCTTCCCAGCTCTCCCACAGCCCACTGTCTCCGCTTCTTCCTTTCTTTCCCCCCCCACCCCCGCGACATCAGTCTGAAGAAGGGTCTCGACCCGAAACGTCACCTATTCCTTCGCTCCATAGATGCTGCCTCACCCGCTGAGTTTCTCCAACATTTTTGGCCAATATTTAATATTTTTACCCTGTGAATTAGGTTATGACTGCCTGCTACATCTATGCCACTCATTATTTAATGTACTTCCTTTCGTTCAGATTAGTTTAGTTTAGACATAGAGCATGAACGCAGGCCCTTTGGCCCCCACCACCCAATGATCGCCCCATACACTAGTTCTATCCGACATGCGCGGGACAATTCGGAGAGGCCAAATAACCAACAAACCTGCGTGGCCTTGGAATGTGGGAGGAAACCGGAGCACCGGATCGCGGTGGCGCAGCGGTAGAGTCGCTGCCTTACAGCGCTCGCAGCGCCGGAGACCCGGGTTCCATCCCGACTGCGGGCGCTGTCTGTACGGAGTTTGCACGTTCTCCCCGTGACCTGCGTGGGTTCTGTCCAAGATCATCGGTCTCCTCCCGCACTCCAAAGCCGTACATGTTTGCAGGTTGACTGGCCTGGTGTAAGTGAAATTGTCCACAGTACGTGGAGGATAGTGTTAGTGTGTGGGAATCGCTGGTGGGGGCGGACTCGGTGGGCCGAAGGGCTTGTTTCCGCGCTTAAACTAAAACCCATGCGGTCTGTGGAATTCTCAGCCTCAGAGGGCGGTGGAGGCCGGTTCTCTGGATGTTTTCAAGAGAGAGCTAGATAGGGCTCTTAAGGATAGCGGAGTCAGGGGATATGGGGAGAAGGCAGGAACGGGGTACTGATTGGGGATGATCAGCCATGATCACATTGAATGGCGGCGCTGGCTCGAAGGGCCGAATGGCCTTCTCCTGCACCTATTGTCTATTGTCTATTGCCGCAGGGAGAACATACAAACTCCATACACTCAACACCCGTTCCCATGATCAAACCTGGGTCTCTCGCACTGAGGGGCAGCAACTCTACCGCTGCGCGACTGTGCTGTCAAACTAGGGCTAAGGCACTGATTATCATGAGAATGGAACGACTT
>CM069131.1:195135812-195178416 GCA_035221665.1 Okamejei kenojei
TTAAGTGTATCGCTGCTGGCAAATTCATTTCACTGCACCTTCGGACGCATATGACGAATAGAATTTGACTTTGGTTAGACGCAAAATGTTTCATGTGTCATTCCTAACTGTCACTGCATGTCATGTTGCCACTTGCGGGCGGAGCACCACGGCAAATTCCTTGTATGTGCATACTTGGCCAATACACTTATTCATTTATTCATTTTTATTTATTTAAACTGCTGGAGTAACTCAGCGGGTCAGGCATCACCTCTGGAGAAAAGGAATAGGTGATGCTTCAGACCGAGACCCTTCTTCAGACCACGGTCAAAGTGAAACATTAATTCGGCTTCCTTCTGTACTGATCCTACCCTGCACGTCCTGGCCTTGGAAGAGATTCCTGCTGTATTTACTTCTGCATAAACAATGTCAGACCTTTCAAAGTGTCCCACTGTTTTCATCCGATGTAACCAACCAAATATCCATCTCTGTTTAATTGGTGAGAGTGCGGCTTGTATTCGGTTTCTGTTTGCACAGTAATAAACATGCTCAAACACAGTATTTAATGAAACCAGACGCAAAAGCATAAATTCTCATTACCAGAGGCAACCAAGTGAAGAAGGTAATAATTTCATTCCGAGTCTTGATACGACTCGAGTAGCTCGGGGCTAGTTTATTCTGCAACTGAGGACACACTTGCTAAGGATGCAGTGTTTTTCAAGTGTCCGCCTCATTACGAGGTCAGGCTGTGCCAGGAAACTGCTCGCCTAACAAGAGGAGTTGAGTATAGGAGCAAAGAGGTCCTCCTGCATTTGTACAGGGCTGTAGTTAGACCACACCTGGAGTATAGTGTGCAGTTTTGGTCTAAAAACTGCCTGGATTGGAGGATTTCAGCTACAGGGCAGGTTAGGAGAGACTTGGATTGATTTCTCTGGAATGTAGGAGGTGGAGGGGATATGATAGGTGTAGATAGGGTAGACAGTCACAGTCTTTCTCCCAGGGTGGAGATGTCCAACACTAGAGGGCAGAGCTACAAGGTGAGAGGGGTAACATTGAACAGACAATAGGCAAATCTTGCTTTTGAGGGAGTGCAGCGTAGGTTCACCGGGTTAATTCCCAGGATGGCGGGACTGTCATATGTTGATAGATATGGAGCGGCTGGGCTTGTACATTCTGGAGTTTAGAAGGATGAGAGGCAATCTTATTAAAACATATAAGATTGTTAAGGGTTTGGACTCGCTTGAGGCAGGAAACATGTTCCCGATGTTGGGGGAGTCCAGAACCAGGGGCCACACACAGTTTAAGAATAAGGGGTAAACCATTTAGAACGGAGACGAGGAAACACTTTTTCACACAGAGGGTTGCGAGTCTGTGGAATTCTCTGCCTCGGAGGACGGTGGAGGCCGGTTCTCTGGATGCTTTCAAGAGAGAGTTAGATAGAGGTCTTAGGAGTTAAGGGATATGGAGAGGAGGCAGGAACGGGGTACTGATTGTGGATGATCAGCCATGATCACATTGAATGGCTGTGCTGGCTCAAAGGGCCGTATGGCCTATTCCTGCACCTATTGTCTAATAACAGGAGGCGACGTTAACACTTGATTACGTCCCTGTCTGAGATTGTTTTCAGGGATTGGTACCAAAAGTCTGAAGGAGGCAAAAATGTAAGTGCGCAATGAAGCAAGATAGATACAAAATGCTGGAGTAACTACATAAGGAAGTGTGTAGACAAGGAAGTGAAAGGTGTGAAAACACGACAACGGGAAAGGAGATCAAGGAAAATGTAGAATAGATCTTTGTTAGTTGGGAGAAGGTAACAACAAAGCAAATAGAGATAAAGTGAAGTCAGAGACAGTGAGACTGGTCGGAGAACTGGGGCGGGGTGGGGATGGAGAGAGAAGGAAAGTAAGGGTTACTTAGAAACATAGAAACATAGACAATAGGTGCAGGAGGAGGCCATTCGGCCCTTCGAGCCAGCACCGCCATTCATTGTGATCATGGCTGATCGTCCCCTATCAATAACCCGTGCCTGCCTTCTCCCCATATCCCTTGACTCCACTAGCCCCTAGAGCTCTATCTAACTCTCTCTTAAATCCATCCAGTGATTTGGCCTCCACTGCCCTCTGTGGCAGGGAATTCCACAAATTCACAACTTTCTGGGTGAAAACGTTTTTTCTCACCTCAGTCTTAAATGGCCTCCCCTTTATTCTAAGTCTTATTCTAAGACACAGAGTCTTTTGCCTGGAGTGGTGGAAACGAGAATTAGAGTCATCATTGTTGAAAACATTAGCGACGCAGTGGTGCTGGTTTCCGACGGGACCGGTGACGGACGCACCTCACATCTTGCCCTCCAGTTCCACCTGGTTCGGTGTGTGTGCTTTGTCATCCTTCCTTACATCACCTTCATCGGCGGTCTCTTGAAGCGAGTGTGACTGTCCTCTCATGGAGGACGCCTGTGCGTGACTTTGTTTAACGTGGGGAGACTGGTGCACAGGCAGCCACCCCACGGTCCTTGACAGATCTTGGTCAGGATCCAGTGGCACGGAGTCCAAGACGACCGGAGACCCTTTTCTGCCGCAGCCTTCATCCGCCTTCCCAGCCGTCGTGACGCTCCACTAAGGTCAGCCATCGTCCTCCGCCTGTTCCACCGTTGAGGTCTTGGTTGGATTGCTCTTTGTCAGAGACCTCCCCCTCGACCTTACCGCCATGGGTGGCCCCACCAGGAGCAGAGCTCCAGACGGCATCGCTCTCAGGATCTCAGGTCCACACAAGCTTCTCCACCACGACAAGGTGACCATCCACGGACAATTTCTTACAATGCCAAGTACGACTCCATGGTCGGATAGTCGGCGACTGAACTGTCTCCTCCGCCTGGTTTGCCGGGTGAGGAGGGGGCTGTGGACCCCCAGCAGGACCAACAACAAGACCCGTCAAAGGGCGGATGAGCTCCTAGCGAGCCGACGGCCACCCACACTTCAGTAGAAGTTGCGATCACTGTCGTACACGGCATTGTAAGGAACGATGATAAAACACACACGCACCAAACTCCTAGACTTCCAGCGGCGGAAGTCCGCAGGAACTGGAGGACAGAGACGTGTGGTGCGTCCGTCACCGTTCCCGTCGGAAACCAGCGCCACTGCGTCACTAATGTTTTCTACGATGATGATTGGATGAAATAGATTTTGTCCAAAGCAGGCGAATACAAACAGGGTCAACAAAAAGAGATACAGCACACTTTCCTTTATCAGCCAAGACGTCACCTACAAAAGCAGGCTTGTGCTAGAACTGTATAGAATGCTAGACGGGCCGCAGCACAGGTGCAGCATGCAGTGCCGTTCTGAAATTGCAGAAAGATATGACTACTGGAGGAAAGATTTGAGAGGACATTCCCAAGGCACAAAAGCTGAAGCTAAACACTGGGGTGATTTTATTTCCAGAGTGGAAAGGACTGGAGTAAGACTTAATTGAGATATATATACATATTAGAGGCCTTAAATGGAATAAATAAGGAGGATATACATGCTGGTTTACAAAATAAAACACAAAGAGCAGTGACTCCAACTCTCCCCCGCTTTCGGCGGGAGATCGCCCGCTGAAAGGCCATTTTCGCAAAATCTCCCGCTCTCCCGCTTGAGATTTTGCGAAATTTCCTGCTCTCCCGCTTGAAATCCCGCAAGCGGGAGAGCGGGAGATTTTGCGAAAATGGCCTTTCAGCGGGCGATCTCCCACCGAAAGCGGGAGAGTTGGAGTCACTGAAAAGAGCTGGAGAAACTTGGCGTGTCAGGCAGCATCTCTGGAGGGCATGGATAGGTGACTTTTCAGTCGGGACCCTTCCAATAAGAAGGCCCTAATTCTTTTCGCAGTGGGCTCGGAAAGCAGACGGCAGAAGGATACTGGTAGCATTTGAATGTTGAAACAAGGAGCTGCAGATGCTGGTTTACATAGAAACATAGATATTAGGTGCAGGAGCAGGCCATTCGGCCCTTCGAGCCTGCACCGCCATTCAATATGATCAGGGCTGATCATCCAACTCAGTATCCCGTACCTGCCTTCTCTCCATACCCCCTGATCCCTTCAGCCACAAGGGCCACATCCAACTCCCTCTTAAATATAGCCAACGAACTGGCCTCAACGACCTTCTGTGGCAGAGAATTCCACAGATTCACCACAGATTACAAAAGCAGACATGACAATACACTATAGGCAATAGGTGCAGGAGTAGGCCATTCAGCCCTTGGGATGTGGGATGTGGGAGGACAATGGAGCACCCGTAAGAGCTTGCAATCTCCACACAGATAGCACCCGCGGTCAGGATAGATCCTGGGTCTCTGGCAGTTTGATGCAGCAGCTCTACCGGATGCAGCAATGTGCTGCCCTTTCGTTCAATTTCTATTTTAGAGAACGAGTTTTCAAAGTCAATAGACAATAGACAATAGGTGCAGGAGGAGGCCATTCACCCCTTCGAGCCAGCACCGCCCTTCAATGTGATCATGGCTGATCATCCACAATCTGTGATCATCCAACAACAAAGTTCATGCCTTCTCCCCATATCCCCTGACTCCGCTATCTTTAAGAGTCCTATCTAGCTCTTTCTTGAAAGTATCCAGAGAACCGGCCTCCACCGCCCTCTGAGGGAGAGAATTCCACAGACTCACCACTCTCTGTGAGAAAAAGTGTTTCCTCGTCTCATTTCTAAATGGCTTACCCCTTATTCTTAAACTGTGGTCCCTGGTTCTGGACTCCCCCAACATCGGGAACATGTTTCCTACCGCTTGCGTGTCCAAACCCTTAATAATCTTATATGTTTCAATAAGATTCCCTCTCATCCTTCTAAATTCCAGAGTATACAAGCCCAGCCGCTCCATTCTCTCAGCATATGACAGTCCCGTCATCCCGGGAATTAACTTTGTAAACCTACGCTGCACTCCCTCAATAGCAAAAATGTCCTTCCTAAAATTATGGGACCAAAACTGCGCACAATGCCACAGCCAGACATAAAAACTGTTTTTATCCACGAGTAGTTGCTCTACTCAACAGCCAAAAATCTGTAGCCTCCCTTTGATCTGGTATTTTGTTGGTTCACATGCTTGATCAATGGTGTTTTATCATTAATGTTTTATTATTATTAATGTTTAGTGTTTTCTGAGTCATTCGTAACTGTCACTGTATGTCATGTTGTCACTGTGGGCGGAGCACCAAGGCAAATTCCCTGTATGTGAATACTTGGCCAATAAACTTACTTACTTTCTTACTTACAATACTCCAGGTGTGGTCTCACTGGGGCTCTGTACAACTGCAGAAGGACCTCTTTGCTCCTATATTCAACTCTCTTGTTATAAACCAGTCAAAGTCAAAGCAGAAATGGCCACCATATCTAAACCAAATTCCTGGATATGTCCCTGAAGTGTAATAGATTACGTGAAATAAGTGTATGTGATCATGAGAACAATAGAGATATAAGATTATAAGAGGAGTAGATTGGGTAAAAGTCTTTTACCCAGAGTAGACAACATACTGTAGCTATAAGAAATGCTGGGGAAACTCAGCGGGTGGGGCAGCATCTATGGAGCAAAGGAATAAGCGACGTTTTGGATCGATGCCCTTCATCAGTCTGAAGAAGGGTCTCAACCCGAAACGTCACCTTTGCTCCATAGATGCTGCCTCACCCGCTGAGTTTCTCCAACATTTTTGTCTACCTTTGATTTTTTTGAGCATCTGCAGTTCCTTCTTAAACATGCTGTAGGTATAGGGTGTAAGGGGAAAAGTTTGATAGGAACCTGAAGGGCAACTTGTTTACACCAAAGGATAGTAGGTGTATGGAACGAGCTGCCAGAGGAGGATGTCAAGGCAGGTACTATCGCGACGTTTAAGCAACAATTAGACAGGAAGATGGGTAAGAAGTAACTGCAGATGCTGGTTTAAACCGATGAAAGACACAAAATGCTGGAGTAACTCAGCGGGACAGGCAGCATCTCTGGAGGGAAGGAATGGGTGGCGTTTTGGATTCAGATCCCACTTCATCTGAAGAAGGGTCTTGACCTGAAACATCACGCATTCCTTCTCTCCAGAGATGCTGCCTGTCCCGCTTAGTTACTCCAGCTTTTTGGGCCTATGGACAGGTACATGGAGAGGACAGGTACATGGAGAGGACAGGTTTAGAGCGATATGGGCCCAAGGCAGCCAGGTGGGACTAGTGTAGATGGGGCATGTTGGTCGGTGCAGGCAAGTTCGGCCAAAGGGTCTGTTTCCACGTTTTATGACTCTGTGACTCTATGAAAAACAATGAGCTGCAGTGCTTCAGATTAAATGGTGGGTTTAGTTTAGGGATGCAGCACGGAAACAGGCCCTTCGGCCCACCTAGTCCGCGTTGACCAGCGACCCCCGGACATTAACACTATCCTACACCCACTTGGGACAATTTTCACATTTACCAGGCCAATCACCCTATAAACCTGTACGTCTTTTGGGAGGAATTTGGGAGGAAACCGAAGATTTCGGAGAAAACCCACGCAGGTCACGGGGAGAGAGCGTACACGCACTATACATACAGCGCCCATAGTCGGGATCGAACCCGGGTCTCCAGCGCTGTTCCACAACTCACAGCAGCCGCCCACATAGGCACAATGGGCTTCCTTCTGCATTGTACATCATAGAAACATAGAAAATAGGTGCAGGAGTAGACCATTCAGCCCTTCGAGCCTGCACCGCCATTCAATATGATCATGGCTGATCATCCAACTCAGTATCTCGTACCTGCCCTTCTCTCCATACCCCCTGATCCCTTTAGCCACAAGGACCACATCTAACTCCCTCTTAAATATGGCCAACGAACTGGCCTCAACTACCTTCTGTGGCAGAGAATTCCACAGATTCACCACTCTCTGTGTGAAAAACGATTTTCTCATCTGGGTCCTAAAAGACTTCCCCCTTATCCTTAAACTGTGACCCCTTGTTTCTGGACATCCCCAACATCGGGAACAATCTTCCTGCATCTAGCCTGTCCAACCCCTTAAGAATTTTGTAAGTTTCTATAAGACCCCCCCTCAATCTTCTAAATTCTAGAGAGTACAAGCCGAGTCTATCCAGTCTTTCTTCATATGAAAGTCCTGCCATCCCAGGAATCAGTCTGGTGTATCATCAATTGTACATCATGGAAACATGATGCTGTGGCCTTCATCAGTCACAATCATGGAACAGTACAGAGAAGAATGCAGTACTGGTACTGGCCCTTCGACCCACAACATCTCCCCAGAATAGAATACCAAGATAAACTAATCCCATCTGCCTGCATGATCCATACGCCTCCATTTCCTGTCCCAATCTAAAGGCTTTTAAAAGCCAATTTCATATATTCTAATATATCTCTTCTCACCTCCGATTTATTTTTCCACACCCCACCTCTGCTTTCAGTTTGAAGAAGGGTTCCGACCCAAAACATCACCTATTCTGTTACCCCATAGATGCTGCCTGACCAGCTGAGAGCCGCTGCAACATTCTGTGTCTATCTTCAACCAAGCAAAACCTGCTGGATCGCAGGGAGAACGTGCAAACTCCATGTGGACAGCATCAGAGATCAGAATTAAACCCTGGTCACCGGATCTGTGAGTCCGTTCATAAATTCAGAAGTGATAGGAGCACAATTAGGCCATTCGGCCCATCAAGTCTACACCGCACTTCAATCACGGCTGATCTATCTCTCCCTCCCTAACCCCATTCTCCTGCCTGCTCCCCATAACCTCTGACACCCGCACTAATCAAGAATCTATCTATCTCTGCCTTAAAACTATCCACTGACTTGGCCTCCACAGCCTTGTGTGGTAACAAAATCCACAGATTCACCACCCTCTGACTAAAGACATTTCTCCTCATCCTTCCTAAAGGAACGTCCTTTAATACAGAGGTCGTGGCCTCTCGTCCTAGACTCTCCCACTAGAGGAAACATCCTCCCCACATGATCACAATAAATGGCGGTGCCGGCTCGAAGGGCCGAATGGCCTCTTCCTGCACCTATTTTCTATGTTTCTATCCACTCTATCTAAGCCTTTCACTCTTCTATACGTTTCAATGAGATACTTCCACCACATAATGGCTTAATTTCTCAGTCGCTGTTGAGAACCAAGATGGGTGACGGTGCCCAATTAGGAATAAAATTGTCGATTGGCGATTGTGAGCCAAAGGCTGAAGAGTTCATGATTTATTGGAATCAGGATTCTTGGAAAAAAAACAAATCTAAATTCCATTTATATGAAACGGCCTGTCATATCTCACCCCTCCCCCACCCCCGACGCCGACCACCTGATATACAATCATTTGTTTTCATCTGAGCATTTTGCAGCCAAATATTGTAATTATTTTGCAGACAACCTTGCGGTGGCTGAAGGATGATACTCCTGACAACACAGCCATCTCTCAGCACCGCGCTGCACTGCCGAGTACTTGTAAAATATTCATACTCGGGATGTGTGCGATGCAGAGGCGACCAATATTTAATGGCCACACTTAGCTGGGTTGGCGCGCGTGCGGCAGATCTTTTCCATAACTGATCGCCCTCTGAGTCTCTGCAGATCCAGCTAACAAAGGGTGGAGATTCTGCAGCTTACTTTGGTTTCAGAGGCATGGTGTGGAAACAGGCACATCGGCCTACCGAGCACACGCCTGCCATCCGTCACCAATTCACACTAGTTCTATGTTATTGTACAGTCTCCTCCCATGGCCGGGTGGATTTAGACAATAGACAATAGATAATAGACAATAGACAATAGACAATAGGTGCAGGAGTAGGCCACTCGGCCCTTCGAGCCAGCACCGCCATTCAATGTGATCATGGCTGATCATCCCCAATCAGTACCCCGTTCCTGCCTTCTCCCCATATCCCCTGAATCCGCTATCTTTAAGAGCCCTATCTAGCTCTCTCTTGAAAGTATCCAGAGACCCGGCCCCCAAGGCCCTCTGAGGCAGAGAATTCCTGATTTACAGAGGGCCAATTAACTATAAACCCACACATCTTTGAGATATTGGGGGGGACCGGAGCACCCGGAAGAAGCCCTCTCGGTCACAGGGCAAGTGTGTACACTCCACACAGACAGCACCCAAGGTCAGGACTGAACCTGGGTCTCTGGTGCTGTGAGGCGGCAAGCCTACCATCTATGTTGCTGAGCCACCCTGTGTTTCGTAAACTAGATGCTGGCTGTACCCGCTGAGTTACTCAAGCAACTCTGGCACTATCTGGTCGTGCCATGGACCCAGATCACCTCCACCATCAGGCTATCAGCCGAGAGCAGAGGCCACCCCGACTGAAGTCCCGTCACCCCTTTGCTCCACATGGAAAACAACTCCTAGCATCCATCCATCCAGCCAACTGAGACAAAAGCACACTGGATAGCCACCAAGTGGTCACAGGAGTGGAAGGCAACCTCATCTCCATTACACAGCTGCATCTCTTCACCAGATAAAAGCTGTCCAGGGTCTGACCTACCCAGAGGAGCATGGGTGAAGCTCAACAGACTTGGTACTGGAGTTGGGTGTTTCAATGCCAGCGTGTGGAGATGGGGGCTCCGCCAGAGCCCAGCCTGTGAATGTGGAGCAGAACAACAGACAGCCAACCATGTCATCTCTGGGTGCCCGCTCTACCACCCACCAAATGGAGCTCCGTCAGGGCCTGGCAGACAGGGCTCCTACGATATATACACCCTTTGTTTTATTCCTCAATACATCCTCAACCCACAAAGTGCTGGAGGAACTCAGCGGGTCGGGCAGCGTCTCTGGAGAACAGATGGCATTTTAGGCCGAGACATACAAAAATAGGTGCAGGAGGAGGCCATTCGGCCCTTCAATCCAGCACCACCATTCATTGTGATCATGGCTGATCGTCCCCTATCAATAACCCGATCCTGCCTTCTCCCCATATCCCTTGACTTCACTAACCCCTAGAGCTCGATCTAACTCTCTCTTAAATCCATCCAGTGACTTGGCCTCCACTGCCCTCTGTGGCAGGGAATTCCATAAATTCACAACTCTCTGGGTGAAAAAGTGCTTTCTCGCCTCAGTCTTAAATGACCTCCCCTTTATTCTAAGACTGATCACTTGAGTCATAGAGCGATACAACATGCCCTCCGGCCAAACATGTCCAAGATTCCCCATCTACACTAGTTCCATCTGCCCGCATTTGGCACATATAACCCCATATCCTTTAGACAATAGACAATAGACAATAGGTGCAGTAGCTTCGTCGCAAAATAAGTCGTAGCGTCTTTCTGGTCGCCGCTGGATTTTCAACACGTTGAACATTTTCGCTGACCTACAACGACCTATGACGGGTGCCGGCAGTCGCTGAAAAAGTCGCGTAAGTGGGACGGGCCCATAAGGCAGCAACTCTACCACTGCGCCACCAACGTATACAACTGGCAGCTCGTTCCGTACACACACCAACCCCCTTGTGGAAAGGTTTGCCCCAGGCCCCTCCTTCACTTTGGCCACTCTGCGCGAAGGAGAGCGAGATGATCACAGCAAATCTCCTCACGGCACTTCCATGACCGGCCCATTATTAAGGGCACTGTGTAAATCATCGGCCGTTCCATACATCACCAAAGGCATCATGCGGAAGTTCTGAATTGGACCGAAGACAATCGTTTCTAAAGAGCGGAGTTGCACCTCTGGCTGACAAAGAAATAGCAAGGTCACATTATGCAGGCAGCAGAATATCTTCACGGGTCAGCAGCCAGCTATCCCTCCTGAATGTCAATCATTTTGTCCCGTGGCCTGATTAAAGGAATAATCGCGTTTTGGAGAAGCTAACTATCGTCCATGACCAAAGGATTTTATCGCCCATATGGGCAGCGAAATTATGTACAGCGTTAATGCCCATTAATTTTTCCTTTATTAAGAAACCTAACCAATGGAGCAATGTGCAGTGGCAAGGTTAACCTAGTGGCTGTTGAGAAACCAGGACTGACAAGGGTTTGCTTGAGTTGCAATTTGCACATGGGAATGTGTGTAGAAAAATCAGAATATTGAGTTGAGTTTATTGTCACGTGTACTGAGGTACAGTGAAAAACTCTTGTTGCGTGCTAACCAGTCAGCGGACAATACATGATTACAGTCGGGCCATTCACTGTGTACAGATACATGATAAAGGGAATAACGTGAATAATGTTTAGTGCAAGATGAAGTCCAGTAAAGTCCGATCAAAGATAGTCCGAGGGTCACCAATGAGGTAGATAGTAGTTCAGCACTGCTCTCTGGTTGTTGGTAGGATGGTTCAGTTGCCTGATAACCGCTGGAAGAAACTGTCCCTGAATCTGGAGGTGTGCGTTTTCACACTCCTATTCCTCTTGCCCGATGGGAGAGGGGAGAAGAGGGAGTGACCGGGGGGTGCGACTGGTCCTTGATGATGCTGCTGGCCTTGCCGTGGCAGCGTGAGGTGTAGATGGAGCCGATGGAAGGGAGGCTGGTTTGTGTGATGGTCTGGGCTGCGTCCACAATTCTCTGCATAGTCATATAGCAAGGGAAACAGGCCCTTTATAAACAAGTTTATTTTAATACCCAATAAAACAAAGCAGACCCACCACCATAGCACAAGACAAAACAAATATGCCAAGTAAACTACTAAATAACAAGATTACAATCCTTGTTCACGATACATTCAACCCCCCGCGGTGCCCAGCGGTACGGGAAATCGCCCAGGATGCCCACGGACAGCCCGTTCCCCTCCCTCTCCCCCCCCTTTATTTTCTAAGTAGTTCCCCTCCAGCACCACCCGGGCGCGGACATAACCCCGGAAAAGGGGCAGGCTGCTGGCTCGGGAAAGGAAAACAGGCCCTTTGGCCCAACACGTCCGTGCCAACCAAGACGGGCACTGATTGGGGATGATCAGCCATGATCATATTGAATGGCGGTGCTGGCTCGCAGGGCCGAATGGCCTACTCCTGCACCCATTGTCTATTGTCTATTGACGCACAAATTAACTGCCATTTTGTTTCAATAACAGCATCGAACCCACTTCACAATCTCACCTACATCATAAGCTAATGGGGTAGGAGTAGAATTAGGCCATTCGGCCCATCACGTCTACTCTGCCATTCAATCATGGCTGATCTATCTCTCCCTCCTAACCACATTCTCCTGCCTTCTCCCCATAACCCCAGACACCCGTACTAATCAAGAATCTATCTATCCCTGCCTTAAATATATCCACTGACCACCTCCACAGCCTCCTATGGCAAAGAAATCTACAGATTCACCATCCTTTGACTAAAATAATTTCTCCGCATCTCCTTCCAAAAAGAATGTCCTTTAATTCTGAGGCTATGATCTCTGGTCCTAGACTCTCACACTACTGGAAGCACGTTGTCAGACGACATCTCTGGAGAGCATGCATTGGTGACATTTTGGGTCAGCCACATCTACATGTTATTAGTTGGTCCATATCCCTCCCAAACTAATCTCCTCTGCCTGCACATGATCCATATCCCTCCATATCCCATGTGACTATCCAAAAGCCTCCTAAATGGCATTATCAGTTTAGTTTAAGGTAGACAAAAAATTAGCTTTAGTTTAAGTTAGACAAAAATGCTGGAGAAACTCAGCGGGTGAGGCAGCATCTATGGAGCGAAGGAACAGACGACGTTTCGGGTCGAGATCCTTCTTCAGACTGATGTCAGGGTGGGGGGGGGGGGGGGGGGAAGAAGAAAGGAAGAGGTGGAGACAGTGGGCTGTGGGAGAGCTGGGAAGGGGATGGGAAGGAGGGAGAAAGCAGGGACTACCTGAAATTGGAGAAGTCAATGTTCATACCGCTGGGGTGTAAACTACCCAAGCGAAATACGAGGAGCTGCTCCTCCAATTTACGGTGGGACCCACTCTGGCCATGGAGGAGGCCCAGGACAGAAAGGTTCAGTTTTTATAATCTATTATTGTCGCATGTATTGAGGTACAGTGAGAAGATTTTAGCTGCTTGCTATCCAGTCTGCAAAGAGACTATACAAAGGCTATTCCTACCAACCACTGTAGACAATACTTGCTCCGTACATCTCCTTTAAACTTTGTCCCTCTCACCTTGAACCGATGCCCTCTGGCTTTGGACATTTCCACATAAAGGTTCTGACTGTCTACCATATCTACGCTGCTTATAATTTTATACACTTCTATCAGGTCTCCATTCAACCACCGGCTTACCAGAGAAAATAATCTAAGTCTGTCCAATCTCTTCCCCATTGCTAATGCTGCCTAATCCAGGCATCATGCAATTATGCTCTGACCTTCGATCAACTCGTTATTGCATTTAACCGTATAACCTTGGGCGCTACTTTTGATTTGCATGAATTTCATTAAAAATATTTAAATGACAAAGAGTAGCTTTAATACTCTTTAATACTAGACTTGTATTCACTGGAGTTTAGAAGGATGAGGGGGGGATCTTATAGAAACATATAAAATTATAAAGGGACTGGACAAGCTGGATGCAGGAAAAATGTTCCCAATGTTGGGCGAGTCCAGAACCAGGGGCCACAGTCTTAGAATAAAGGGGAGGTCATTTAAGACTGAGGTGAGAAAAAACTTTTTCACACAGAGAGTTGTGAATTTGTGGAATTCCCTGCCACAGAGGGCAGTGGAGGCCAAGTCACTGGATGGATTTAAGAGAGAGTTAGATAGAGCTCTAGGGGCTAGTGGAGTCAAGGGATATGGGGAGAAGGCAGGCACGGGTTATTGATCACAATGAGTGGCGGTGCTGGCTCGAAGGGCCGAATGGCCTCCTCCTGCACCTATTTTCTATGTTTCTATGTAATAGATGTTCAAGAAGGAACTGCAGATGCTGGAAAATAAAAGTTAGACAAAAGTGCTAAAGAAACTCAGCGGGTGAGACAGCATCTATGGAGCGAAGGATGCATAGTCGTCCTGGTGGTGTGGATGGTCTTTGGGACTCTCAGCCACTGGGAAGAGCATCGTGGAGCAGCCATTAGAACATTGGACGGGGCAGGGCCTGTACTCACTGGAGTTTAGGGGGGGACCTCAATGAAACTTACCGTATAGTGAAGGGCTTGGATAGAGTGGATGTGGAGAGGATGTTTCCACTAGTGGGAGAGTCTAGTCTTCCACTAGTGGGGGAGAACAGAGGTCACAGCCTCAGGAAAAAAGGATGTTCCTTTAGGAAAGAGATGAGGAGGAATATCCTTAGTCAGAGGGTGGTGAATCTGTTGAATTCTTTGTCACAAAAGGCTGTGGAGGCAACGTCGGTGGATATACCTAAGGCAGAGACAGATAGATTCTTGATTAGTGCGGGTGTCAGAGGTTATGGGGAGAAGGCAGGAGAGTGGGGTTAGGAGGGAGGGATAGATCAGCCATGATTGAATGGCGGAGTAGACTTGATGGGCTGAATGGCCTCATTCTGCTCCTATCACACATGATCTTAGGAGAACGGTCTTTGGGGGCAGAGGTTAGTGAGAAGGAAATGCTGGATCCAACCTCACGTTGCCTGTCCCACCTGTCTCGGCATGAGACAGCGGTTAGCTTCTGTCACAGCCTGATGTCTGAAATGAGCAGGTTTAGGAATAAAATCGACCGGTTGCAGTTGATCTGATTACCAATAGTAACCGCACAGAGTAAAATGTGCTGTGTGACTGCAGCTGCGCTCAATAAATGCACAAATGTGCAATATTAGCGCCGGGACATGACGTGCAACATCAGCTGCAACTGCATTGTGTGACAGCAGTGTAGAACGGTGCTGAGCTACTATCTACCTCATTGGTGACCCTCGGACTATCTCAGATCCGACTTTGCTGGCTGTACCTTGCACTGAACGTTATTCCCTTATAATGTATCTACAGTCTTTTCGCCTCTTCTTCTTGCGTCTGCCGTGCACAGCCAAAGTTGCAGGTCAGATTTGCAGGTTTCATTTAGATAGAGCTCCTAGAGATAGCGGAGTCAGGGGTTATGGGCAGAAGGCAGGAACGGGGTACTGATTGTGGATGATCAGCCATGATCACATTGAATGGCGGTGCTGGCTCGAAGGGCCGAATGGCCTACTCCTGTCTATTGTCAAGAGTAAACAACCAGGCCAGGACAGCCTCAGTTACTGGGTGGATGGGCTTTGATGCTCCCAGGGAGAAGCCTCAGTGAGCGGTCGTTGACGATGTGTGGGAGGGTCTGGTCTGGATGTGCGCAGTCACAAGCAGGGCTGTCTGTCATCGCCCACTAATGCAGGCGATGGGCTGTTCTTTCATGGAGGGTGCGGATTCTGTTCGGGGTTAGCCGTTGTTTGCGATGGAGGTCAAAACCCGGTGGTTTCACTGTGGGGGTCTGTGATGACCTCTCCATTTTTGATGTTGCAATCTTTCCTGGCTCTGCTCCACTCAAGTCTTGGAGTCAAAGTCTTCCATGGATTTGACGGAAGACCAGAAGGGTTTGAGGGACTTCAGCCGTTCTGATTGTTCAAGTGAGCGTGGATGGGAAGTTAAGGGTTAGCCTCGCTGGTGCTAATCACCAATCTTTCAACATCCTCTCCATTCTGCATATGCTGGGAGGGGGCGATATGAGAGAGGGCAGGGAGCCACTGCAAAGGTGCTGACTTAAGCGTCCCTGTGATGACCCACATTGCAGTGTCAACTCATTTGGTGCAGCAGTCTTTCCGCTGAAAGGTTAGCACGCGACAAAAGCTTGTCGCTGTACCTCGGTACACGTGACACTAAACTAAACTGAACTGATGTGCCATGCAACTGCATCTGAGCATCGTAAATGCACCTTAATACAGCAGGTGCACATCGCAAATACAGAGTGTAACTGCAGCTGCACAATATAAATGCACTGTGCAGCCGCAGCTTGGCGTTATAAATGTGCTGTGAGGTGGCAGCTGTGCATTGTCAGCGTGCTACACAACTGCAGGTGCACAATGCAAGTCAAATAACAAGGAACTGCAGATAGACACAGGGTCTATCTAATAGACAATAGACAATAGACAATAGGTGCAGGAGGAGGCCACTCGACCCTTCGAGCCAGCACCGCCATTCAATGTGATCATGGCTGATCATCCCCAATCAGTACCCCGTTCCTGCCTTCTCCCCATATCCCCTGACTCCACTATCTTCGAGAGCCTTATCGAGCTAGCTCTCTCTAGAAAGTATCCAGAGAACTATGAAAATACTGGAAACCAATTCTGGTCACACCTACCATTGGGAAGATGGAACATGAAACATAGAACAGGTACGGCACACAGCAAAAGCTTTTCACTGTACACTTGACAATATACCAAACTGAACGAAACTGTGGATGATCGGCCATGATCACAGTGAGTGGCGGTGCTGGCTCGAAGGGCCGAATGGCCTACTCCTGCACCATTTGCCTATTGTCTATTGTCTAAGACCTTTGGCCCACAAAGTCTCTGCTAAACATGACTCTTATCTGCCTGCACATACTCCATATCCATCCATTCCCTGCATATCCATGTGTCTACCATAAAGCCTCTTAAAAGTCACTATTGTATCAGCCTCCAGCACCGCCCTGAAATCTCCAGAGTTGCCAGAGGTTTCCGTTCAGGTTTCCTAAGTGGGACAGGGGCAACTTTACCTCTCTCAGCTTAAAGCTGTGCCTGGAGCTTTTTGACATTTTCACCCTGGACAAAAGGTTCCGACTGTCCACCCTATCCGTGCCTCTCATAATTTGACATGTTTCGATCAGGTGTCCCTTCATCCTGAGGCGTTCCGGAATGTACAATCCAAGTGTGTCCAACCTCTCCCTGTAGCCAATATCCCCTAATCAGGCCATCAATCTGGTAACACACCTCTGCACTCGTTCCAAAGCCTCCACACGGGGCAACTGGAACTACACGCCACACACAAAATGCAGAGTGTCCAATGTTCTATAGCACCTTTAGAAGGATGAGAGGGGATCTTATTGAAACATAGAAGATTATTAATGCCCCTGTCCCACTTAGGAAACCTGAACGGAAACCTCTGGAGACTTTGCGCCCCACCCAAGGTTTCCGTGCGGTTCCCGGAGGTTTTTATCTTCCGGCAACCACCTTCAACTAGCATCGCAACCGGCTTCAACCAAAAAAGTACCGATTTTTAAAACGGAAACCACTTTCGACCATTAGGGAGACTGACAAAAACCTCCGGGAACCTCTGGGAACCGCACGGAAACCTTGGGTGGGGCGCAAAGTCTCCAGAGGTTTCCATTCAGGTTTCCTAAGTGGGACAGGGGCATAAGGGTTTGGACACGCTAGAGGCAGGAAACATGTTCCCGATGTTGGGGGATGCCAGAACCAGGGGCCACAGTTTAAGTATAAGGGCTAGGCCATTTAGAACGGAGATGAGGAAGAACTTTTTCACCCAGATGGTTGTGAATCTGTGGAATTCTCTGACTCAGAAGGCAGTGGAGGCCGATTCTCTGGATGCTCGCAGGAGAGAGTTAGGTAGAGCTCTTAAAGATAGCAGAGTCGGGGGATTATGGGGAGAAGGCAGGAACGGGGTACTGATTGTGGATGACCAGTCATGATCACAGTGAATTATGGTGCTGGAATCAAATAAGCTCTGAACAATCATAGTCTGTGGGCCAGAGGGGCCTGCCGTACACCCCCCCCCCCCCCCCATGATCCTTCTTTGTGTGTGTCATTTTGTTCATTGGTATCTCTTCTGTCGGAAAAATTATCTTCCCAAGAAAAAAACTCATTTGGACTACGTTTCTTTTAACCCTAATGTCAAATCTATGTCAAAATAGTGACTTTTTACACTTTGTCCTCTTTCTAGGGGTGTCTGTGAATTTGGTATTTGCTATTGAGTCTGTTTCTTAGTAAAGATACATTTTAAAAAATCCACTAAATTAGGACCATATCATCTTCAACTCGAAGAAATTCATAAGACAAAGTTGCATTGATTTTTCTGCAATAATGACATAATATATCCCTTGAGTTCTTGTTGTGCGAATTACCCATGAAATGGTTCCTGATATTCATTTTTGATGGAAGGCTCTTGAGCATCCAAGCTTCATGTTCTTTTAATAAATATTTTCACACTGTAAACTGCAATCCAATTAAGTTTGTTCTGAATAATGATTTTAACCATATAACAATATAACCATATAACAATATAACCATATAACCATATAACAATTACAGCACGGAAACAGGCCCTCTCTGGCCCTTCCAGTCCGTGCCGACCATTTGTTTTCCCCTAGTCCCTCAGACCATACCCCTCCATTCCCTTCACGTCCATATACCTATCCACTTTACTCTTAAATGTTAAAATCGATCCTGCCTCCACCACTTCTGCTGGAAGCTCATTCCACACAGCCACCACCCTCTGAGTAAAGAAGTTCCCCCTCACGTTACCCCGAAACGTCTGTCCCCTTAATTCTCTATTCATGCCCTCTTGTTTGAATCTTCCCTACCCTCAATGGGAAAAACGTATCACCACGTCAAGCTCTGTCTATCCTTTCATCATTTTAAAGACACCTCAATCAAGTCCCCCTAACCTTCTGCGCTCCAAAGATAAAGACCTAACTTGTTCAAGCCTCTGTAACATAGTTGCTGGAACCCTGGCAACATTCTGTAAATCTCCTCTTAACTGTACTCTCTCTACATCTATAACAAGGCGACCAAAATTGTACACCATACTCCAGAATTGGTCTTACCAATGCCTTGTACAATTTTAACTACTTCCCTACTCCTATATTCAATGCTCTGGATTTATAAAAGGCCACACAAAGGCTTTCTTTACCACCGCTATGCGATTCCACCTTCAGGAACTATGTACAGTTATTCCTAGATCCTCTTCGTGTTCCACAGCATTCCTCAATTCCCTACCATATACCATGTAATGCTCTTTACATGGTAAAGATGCTCTTTAGTCCTCTACCTGAATGTTCGCGTTCATTTCAAGAAAGAATAAGCGGTGCAAAAGAATCTGAATTATTACATGAAAGATCCTGCAATAGAATAATGAAAGGAGAGTTTCCTTAATTATGGCTTAATAACAGCAAAACAATGTATATTAAAATTCTGGAAAAATGCACCCACACCAAAGCTTATAGTGTGGATTTCAAACATGTCTGAATTGTTACACCTAGAAGATATCAGATTCGTCCAAACAGGCAAATCTTAAACATCTGGTCTCCCTTTATCGATTTATTACAAGCATATGGTGCAACAGAATCCGGAAAATAAACTGTTTCAGAACTGGGTGAGGGGTGCGCAAAGATACGAAGTAGGTATATCCCTTTCATTTTATTTTCCTTTTATTATCTTTTTTGCTTTATTTTTTTGATAAATTTTTATTTTTATATCTCTCCTCCTTTCTCTCTCTCTTTCTCGCACTTTTCACGAACTTTTCACGAACTATCACTTTTCACACACCTTACCTAACCAAAAAAATTTTATTTTTCTCTATTTTTGCTTATATTACTTTTTAATTATTAAAATTCAAAAACAAGAAGTTGTATATGAAATGTATTATATTATTCTTAATGTACCCTATATTGTATAAGACTTCTAATAAAAATATCATTAAAAAAAAATAAATAAAAAAAGAGAATGAAAGGCATCACCTTTAGTGCGTTTCTATTACTTGTAACGGTACGTGTACAAATGAAGCAAAGTTGGAAGAAATACCTGTCTGTCCTCAGAAATTCGCGCTCGTACATGCGACAAAAAGAAATTTAGCATCGGCTTTTTTTGTGTATTTTAACCATACCTATACCGGTAATAGTCACATGCCAATGGACTGCTTAGTCATATGTAAACAAAATGTTCCCAATGAGTCCAGAACCAGGGGCCACAGTCTTAGAATAAAGGGGGAGACTATTTAGGACTGAGGTGAGGAAAAAACGTTTTCACCCAGAGAGTTGTGAATTTGTGGAATTCCCAGCCACAGAGGGCAGTGGAGGCCAAGTCACTGGATGGATTTAAGAGAGAGTTAGATAGAGCTCTAGGGGCTAGTGGAGTCAGGGGATATGGGGAGAAGGCAGGCACAGGTTATTGATTGGAGACGATCAGCCATGATCACAATTTATGGCGGTGCTGGCTCGAAGGGCTGAATGGCCTCCTCCTGCGCCTATTTTCTATGTTTCTAAAAATTGGGCATACACAATTACCAACTGGTTTTCAGACATCAGCATTACCCTTATTACTAATTGATGTAACTTCAATTATTACAGAAGAAAACAAAAAAAAATCGCATAAGTAGCGAAACTACGAATGAAGAACCTTTAGAATTCATCTTCACTATCTGTGTCTTGGTCTGACCCATAGCATTGGTCATCATCATCTGAATCATACTCATCATCACTTGAATCCTCTTTCTCTTCCAAGGAGTCAAGAATGTCAACCAGCCTAGGGGATAGGATCTCAGAAGGCCATAGTGAGTCCTATAGTGGTCCCCAACTTTCTCCAATTCTCGTCCAGCCGTGACCATCTGTTGGTGCTGGAATGGCGGGGTTGGGCTCATGAGTTCTCTTCTATATTGCCGTCTGGTAGTTTACCCTTCTGATGTGTTGCTCTAGGCTGACTTTGCAAGGTGGAAATGAAGACAAATCCACGTGGACGGACCTACTGATTCCCTCTCCGTCACCTTTGCATCTTTCTTTCATCGTAACGAGTCGAGCTTCGACCCGAAACGTCACCCGTTCCTTCGCTCCATAGATGCTGCCTCACCCGCTGAGTTTCAAAGTCTTATTCCTAGGGTGGAAATGTGAAATACTAGAGGACAGAGGTTTGAGGTGAGAGGGGGAACTTTAGATCATACAGTAGAACAGTACAGCAAAGGACAGGCCCTTCCCTCCACAAAGTTAGGGCCGAACATGATGCCAAGATTATCTCTTATCTGCCTGCACATTATCCATAATCCTCCATATGCACGTGCCTACCCTCATGCTTATCCAAAAGCCTCTTAAATGCCTCTGTCGTATCTGCCTCAATCACCAACCCTGGCAGCAGGTTTCATGCAATCGGCACCCTGTGCAAAAAATAATTGCCCTGCACATCTCATTTAAACTTTGCCCCTCTCACTTTAAAGCTATGCCCTTTATTAAGAGATTTAGCTGGCACACTCTCTCACAGAGAGTAGCGGGCGCCTGGAACATGCTGCCTGAGGAGGTGATGGAAGGAGATATGATGGTCAGATTTCAGAGGCGCTTAAACAAGCTGGGAATGGAGTGATACAGTATAAGGCATATAGGGTAGGTGGGATTAGTTTATTCATGGTCGACGCAGATATTGTGGACCAGAGGATTTTAATATAGAGAAATGGGTGGTGTTGCATTTTGGAAATTCCGAAATAGGTCAGAACTACGCAGTGAATGGTAGCGTTCTGGGGAGTGTTGTGGACCAGAGGGATTTCAGAGTGCAAGTACAGAGTACCTTGAAGGTAGCGTCACAGGTGGATAGGGTGGTCAAAAGGCTTTTGGCACATTGGCCTTCATCAGTGTAGAAGTTGGGAGGTCACGTTGCAGTTGTATAAGACGTTGGCGATTCCGCATTTGGAGTAACGTGTTCAGTTCCGGGCACCGTGTTACAGGAAAGTTGTTGTCAAGTTGGAAAGGGTGCAGAGAAGATTTACGAGGATGTTGCCAGGACCAGAGGGTGTGAGCTACAGGGAGAGGTTGAGCAGGCTGGGTCTCTATTCCATGGAGCGCAAGAGGATGAGGGGTGATCTTATGGAGGTGTCCAAAATCATGAGAGGAATAGATCGGGTAGATGCACGGATAGTCTTTCCTAGAGTGGGGGAATCGAGGACCAGAGGACATAGGTTTAAGATGAAGGGGGGGAAGATTTAATAGGAAACTGAGGGGTAACATTTTCACGCAAAGGGTGGTGGGTGTAAGGAACGAGCTGCCAGAGGAGGTAATTGAGGCAAGGACTATTGCAACGTTTAAGAAACAATTAGACAGGTACATGGAGAAGACAGGTCTGGGCCAAAAGCAGGCAAGTGGGAGTATGGTAGCTGGGACACTGTTGGCCGGTGTGGGCGAGTTGGGCCGAAGGGCCTGTTTCCACACTGTATCACTCTATGACACTATGTGCAAGAAAGTACAATGAACATTTCCCTTCCCAGTCTTCCACTAGGGATGAAGAAAACTATCATTGTTCAACTGGGATCCTTTTTTCTTTGGATTACAGGAGATTGTGGGGAAGTTTAATGGAGACATTCCAAGCACTGATATGATGCCCAGCTGGAAAATATCTCTCATCTGCAGGAGGTGACCGGAGGACATTGATTAATGGAGTTCAGAACAGGAGAAGATAGTTTTTATTATGACTATGACCTGAATTGGCCTATCTCCAAGATGGTGTTTGCATTCTGAACTCTCGTTTGTCAAAAGGGAATTGTATGAATGGTTGAAGGAGAAAAGTTTGCAGTTTTTAATGGGCAATAGGATCAATTGCCAGACCTTCCAAAGAGATAAAATAGATAGACTGAGCAGTACCGCACAGTAACGGACCCACATGGTCACAGGGAGAACATACAAATTATACAGTCATCACCTGCAGCTAGAATCGAACCTGGGTCTCTGGCACTGTAAGGCAGCTATTCTACCCATTGCACTCCTGTGCTGCCCCTGCTGAATGTTACCCCAAATGCAAATGTAGGGAATGGAGGGATATGGATCATCTGCGGACAGATGAGGTTAGTTTGTCTTGATCCAACCTGATCTCCCGGTGGCTCAGGACTTCACCAACCCCTCCCATTCCCAATCCGACCTTTCTGTCCTGGGCCTCCTCCACGGCCAGAGTGAGTCCCACCGCAAATTGGAGGAGCAGCACCTCATATTTCGCTTGGGTAGTTTACACCCCAGCGGTAAGAACATTGACGTCTCCAATTTCAGGTAGTCCTTGCTTCCTCCCTCCTACCCCTCCCCCTTCCAGCTCTCCCACAGCCCACTGTCTCTTTCTCTTCCTTTCCTCTTCCCCCCCCCCCCCCCGCCACATCAAGTCAGAGGGTTATTTTTTGATGTTTTGTCTCGACAAAACGTCATTTTATCCCTTCGCTCCATAGATGCTGCTCACCCCTGAGTTTTCTCAGCATTTTTGTCTACATTATAGTCGATTTTTCCCAGCATGCATCTGCAGTGCTTGGCATTATGTTTGCTGTCTCAGACACTGTGAACTGAAGGTCCTCTTCCTGGGCTGTTCTATGTTCTATATGGAACGCCTCATTCCGGTGATAATATGAACTGATAACAGAACACACAAATCTGGAGTAACATGGCGGGTCAGACAGCTTCTCAGGGGGGAAAGGAGTAGGTGACGTTTTGGGTCGAGACACTTCTTCAGACTGAGAGTCAGGGGAAAGGAAACGAGAGATATAAACGGCGAAATAGAGAGATATAGAAATGTATGAAAAAACATTTGGTTCGAAGGGCTTAAGTGGCCTCCTCCTGCACCTAGTTTTCTAGATGCAAAAACAAAAACAATGACAAAGGAAACAGGGCATTGTTAGCTGTTGGCTAGATGAAAACCAGTTACAGACAATGAGACTCTACAAGACGACTAGGAACTGGGAATGTCTTCATCACATTCTCCTTTGGGCAAGCATTGCAGAACCATCTACCAGAACCAGAGACCTCCCTCCTCCTGGTGTTTTGTTGAATCAGACACCAGACTTAAAGACAGACACACTCTCCAAGCTTGGAGGGAGCATTAGTAGAAACATAGAGAATAGGTGCAGGAGGAGGCCATTCGGCCCTTCGAGCCAAATGTTTCTTTCATGCATTTGTTCGATAGCACCACCATTCATTGTGATCATGGCTGATCGTCCCCAATCAATAACCCGTGCCTGCCTTCTCCCCATATCCCTTTATTCCACTAGCCCCTAGAGCTCTATCTAACTCTCTCTTAAATCCATCCAGTGATTTGCCTCCACTGCCCTCTGTGGCAGGGAATTCCACAAATTCACAACTCTCTGGGTGAAAACGTTTTTTTTCTCACCTCAGTCTTAAAGGACCTCCCCTTTATTCTAAGACTGTGGCCCCTGGTTCTGGACTCGCCCAACATTGGGAACATTTTTCCTGCATCTAGCTTGTCCAGTCCTTTTATCATTTCATATGTTTCTATAAGATCCCCCCTCATCCTTCTAAAAGTAGCCCCTTAATAGCTCACTGAAGTATCAAAGTCCAAGACAGGAAATAAATATTTACTCTTAAAGGCCTGTCCCACTTACGCGACTTTTTTGGCGACTGCCGGCACCCGTCATATGTCGTTACAGGCCGCCGAAAATATTCAACATGTTGAAAATCCAGCGGCGACCAGAACAAGGTACGACTCTTTGGGCGACTACTCACGACCGTACAGGTGTCACCCCGCCACATGTCGCCTGTATGGTCGTGAGTCGTCTCCTCAGTCGCCCAATTGCACCTATTCACAAAAGACTATCCAAATACACTCCAACACAGAGAGTGGTGACCGATACCAAGGAAAGTCTAAAGTATTTGTGCAAAGTCTTCTGTCTGACCCGAAACCTCACCTAACTATGTGTAGGACGGAACTGCAGATGCTAGTTTACACTGAAGATAAACACAAAATGCTGGAGTAACTCAGCGGGACAGGCAGCATCTCTAGATAGAAGGAATGGGATGGCATTTCGGGTCGAGACCCTTTGTCAGTCAGTGGGCTTGGAGGGTAGGATCGGGAGTGCCCTGGCACGCCTTCATCACATTATGGCCTTGTCGCCAAGTTTACTTTAGTTTAGAGACACCGGACAGAAAGGGGGAGGGAGAGGGGGGGAGTGGGGGGGCAGGCCCAGGGGAGAGGGGGAGGGAGGCGAGGGGCAGGGGGAGCGTCAGGGGAGAGGAGCAGGGAGAGGGGGGGTTGGAGGAGGCCCAGGAGGGGGGGGCCGGCAGGGGCAGGGAGGGGGAGATGTCCCACTGTCCGCACCCATCAGCGATCCCCGTACATTCACACTATCCCGGGGACAGTTTTTACATTTATACCAAGCCAACTAACCTACAAACCTGTACGGGAGGAGACCAAGGATCTCGGGTACAACGAGATCTGCGCCGACCAGCGATCCCCACAGACTGATCTCGGCATCACATTCGGTATCAATGATCTACACTGATCCCACTTGCCAGCAGTTGACGACAGTCGAGCCCTGGACACTCACCCTGGGGACTCCCGCAGGGAAATCATGGCTTGCATGATGGCCTCAGATAATTGCTGCCATTATCATCATCAGTAGCATCATTATTAACCGTGATTGGTATGATTAGTCTGATTAATGGAACTAGTATAATTAATTAGTATGGTCATTTTTATTTATAAATCAATTTTCTATTTGGAACCATGGAGACAGCGATTGCTGCTTCGATGGGAGGTGGCTAGGACGGCCCCACAAACAGGCCCAATCAATTCATACACGCCCCCCACTGGCACCCTGGGGTGGGAGATTGCAACCCTCACGTGGTCCGCCCTGTTTCGACGAATGCAATCAACTCGACGCGCACACACGGAAGATCAAATAGAACAAGTTGTCCGACAACTTTAGGCTGTGCACGCCACACGACAGAAGAAGACTGGCACCCTGCATTATTCATTAGGGATGGCATTGTTTTGGAGCAGGTGGAGCCGCTACCTCACAGCACCAGAGACCCGGGTTTGATCCTGACCGCGGGTGCTGTCTGCGTGGAGTTTGCACGTTCTCGTTATGAGTGAGGTCACAAGGAGCAGAATTAGGCCATTCGGCCCATCAAGTCTACTCCACCATTCGATCGCGGCTGATCTATCTCTTCCTCCGAACCCCATTCTCCTGCCTTCTCCCCATAACCCTTGACGATCAAGAATTTATCTATCTCAGCCTTAAAAAAGATGTTTTCATTAAAATATTCACAACATTTTTTCAGTTATTCACAACATTTTTTTTTACAAAATATACATTGTGACCGTGTGGGTTTCCCTCTTGGTGTCACAGTCTCGTAGACCATACAGGACAGGAACGGGCCCTTCAGCCCATTATGTTAATTGCCAGCCATAATGCCAAGTTAAACTAACTTCACCTGCTTGTACGCGTCCCTCTATTCCCTACACCTCCATTTGCCGAAGCGCCTCTTGAACGACTCTAGAGTATCTACCTCCACCACCATCCCTTCACGAGCCTTCCCCAGCTTACTGCGTTTCCCGAGTACCCGCCGTTAGCGTTACGAGCCGCTAAGAGACGTCCACGAGCTCCGACGTACCCGCTACGTACATGCTACGTGCTTACCACGAGTTGATTTTTTTTTTAAACTTGGGAGAGCTCTTGAATGGGAGGTCAAGAACAAGGGGTCACAGTCTAAGGATAAGGGGGAATTCCTTTAAGACCGAGATGAGAAAGACTTTTTTCACACAGAGAGTGGTGAGTCTCTGGAATTCTCTGCCACAGAAGGTAGTTGAGGCCAGTTCATTGGCTATATTTAAGAGAGAGTTAGATGTGGCCCTTGTGGCTAAAGGGATCAGAGGGTATGGAGAGAAGGCAGGTACGGGATACTGAGTTGGATGACCATCCATGATCATATTGAATGGCGGTGCAGGCTGGAAGGGCCGAATGGCCTACTCCTGCACCTAATTTCTATGTTTCTATGTTTCTATGAATGAACTCGTATAGTGGGACAGGGCTTTTACAACGCCAGAGATGCAGGCTTGATCCTGACTCTGAGGAATGTGTTCAATCTCCCTGTGACCGCGTGGGTTTTCTCCAGGTGCTCCGGTTTCCGGGGGGGGGGGGGGGGACCCACATTGCAAAGACGTACAAGTTTTTTTAGAGTAATTAGCTTCTGTAAACTGTGCCGAGTTTGGTTTAGTTTAGTTTTAGAGATACAGCGTGGAACCAGGCCCGCCGGGTCAGCGTTGACCAGCGATCCCCGCACATTGACACTATCCTACACCCACTAGGGACAATTTGCACATTTACCAAGCCAATGAACCTACAAACCTGCACGTCTTTGGAGTGTGGGAGGAAACCGCAGATCTCAGCGAAAACCCACGCAGGTCACAGGGAGAACGTGCAAACTCCGTACAGTCAGCGCCCGTGGTCGGGATCGAACCGAGGGTCTCCGGCGCTGCATTCGCTGTGAGGCAGCGACTCTACCGCTGAGCCACCGTGACCACCCCGTGGATAAGGCCAGGCTCAGGCCCGAGTCTGTCGGATAAATCTAGTGTATGGCTGATCGCTGGTCGGCGCGGACTCAGCGGGCCAAAGAGCCCGTTTCCACGCTGTATCCCTGAACCGATTGGATTGAACCGCGCTGTGTTTTAATCATTGATTCTCCTCACAATCCTTCACGCTTCTGGTCTTTTTAATTTTTGTCTTTCAAAGGAGGCAAGGAAAGTAAACAAGCATTCCTGATTAGCCTTAGTGAACCTGTCAAATCATATTATGCCTCCAACAAGCAGATGCAATTCTCAACTCCCAGTTTAATAAACACATCCAACAAAGTTAGAGTATTTGAAGCTTTTCATTTATTTGTGTGCCCTTTCAAGCAATAACATTTTCCAAGATCTGAACGAATCATTTATTGTCTTTATCTTTTAATAATTAATTTTGGGGATATTGGTGTTGGCTGTGCCCATTCTGACTTGCTTTTTAGTTTGGTTTAGTTTAGTTTATTGTCACATGTACACGCGTGGATGGTCACCTTGTCGTGGTGGGAAAGCTTGTGTGGTCCTGAGATCCTGAGAGCGATGCCGTCTGGAGCTCTGCTCCTGGTGGGGCCACCCATGGCGGTAAGGTCGAGGGGGGGGTCTCTGACAAAGAGCAATCCAACCAAGACCTCAACGGTGGAACAGGCGGGGGACGATGGCTGACCTTAGTGGAGCGTCACGACGGCTGGGAAGGCGGATGAAGGCTGCGGCAGAAAAGGGTCTCCGGTCGTCTTGGACTCCGTGCCACTGGATCCTGACCCAGATCTGTCAAGGACCGTGGGGTGGCTGTCTGTGCACCAGTCTCCCCACGTTAAACAAAGTCATGCACTGGCGTCCTCCATATTGGGAATAGCACCCTGGAGACACCCATGGTCGGCCATGACCGAAGGAGGCCGAAGATGAACAAAGGTGGAGTGAAAAGCCTTTTGTTTTTTGTTGCATGCTATCCAGACAATGGGAAGGCCATACATGATTACAAATGGACCGTCCACAGTGTACGAACGCAGGAGGGAAGGTGATGGTGGAGATAGATGCAGAGCCCTTTACTCAGAGTAGGGAAATGAAGACAAGAGGACATATGTTTGACACGAGGGCACTCTTGCAACAGGTGCTTAGGGCGGCACGATGAGTTGATGCCGTAAGGGCCTGTCCCACTTAGGCAACATTTTTAGGCGACTGCCGGCGACTGTCGTAGTCATAGCAGGTCGCCGAAAAACCGGCGACTGGACCCCCCTACGACAATGTCTACGACTAGCTGCAACAACCTTTATACCTCAGTGGTATGAACATTGACTTCAGGTAGTCCTTGCTTTCTCCTTCCTTCCCAGTTCTCCCACAGCCCACTACAGGAGACTAGGCCGTCGCCACCTGGTCGCGGGGTGACACCTGTATGGTCGTGAGTGGTCTCCTCAAGTCGCCTAAAGAGTCAGATCATTTTTCTGGTCGCCGCTGGATTTTGAAATGTTCAAATCTTTTCGCCGACTGTGGGCTGGTCGTAGCTTTGTCTTCTCCTGTCGTAGGTCCTGTCGCCAGGATGCCCCAGGTTGTCGCCAGGTGACGTTGGTTGTCGCCGGGCCCTGACTTCGGTGAATTCCATTGGCGACTACCCACGTCAACCGGCGACAGGTACCGGCGACTGAATTGTCTTCAGTTGTCGCCGACAGGGTGGTTGCTTGTCGCGGGTGGACGTAGGTTGACCGGTTGTCGTAGGTTGTCGCGGGTGGGCGTAGGTTGACTTTGGTTGTCGCCTGTGTGGTCGTAGGCTGTCGTAGGTGTGGTCGTGGGTGGACATCCTATGGGTCGAGGGATGTCAGTAGCTTGCCGTAGCTTGGCCGTCGACTAGGTGGTAGGTTGTCGTAGACTTTGTCGTGGGGGGGTCCAGTTGCCGTGACAGTCGCCTAAACAGTCGCTATGACAGTCACCTAAACAATCGCCTAAGTGGGACAGGCCCCTTAGTGCACTGGGATCGCTGGTGGGCTCAGACTGGGAGGGCTCTTATCAACTTCACCCTCACGGTGAAATGGGATAATATACGTCTAAGTCTTGGTGGAGTGTCGCTTGAAGGGCATGCTGCTTCCCATGCGCCTGAAGCCCTCGCAGATAGACACAAGATGCTGGAGTGACTCAGGCAGGTCAGGCAGTATCTCTGGGGTGTGAAGAAGGGTCTCTGCCTCAAACGTCACCCACTCCTTCTCTCCACAGGTGTTGCCTGTCCCGCTGAGTTACTCCAGCATTTTGTGTCTATCTTCGGGGTAAACCAGCATCTGTAGTCCCTTCCCACGCATCTTGCCTGAAGCTCTCGTTCTCCTTGCTGGTGGGGGGTGGGGGGGGCTGGAGTGGGCGGCTCTGCTGGAGTACAATGGGTACATTGACAACAGCGCTCTCAGTAACGTCAGCCACCCTGCACTGGCAGTGGAAGGAGTGATGGATAAGTTGCCAACCAAGTCGGCTGCCCTAGTCTGGGTGGCGTCGAGCTTCCTGAGAATTGATGGAGCTGCATATATTTTAGTTTTGTTTACAGCGCGGAAACAGGCCCTTTAGCCCGGAATAAGGAGTAAGCCATTTCAAACGGAGACGAGGAAACACTTTTTCTCACAGAGAGTTGTGAGTCTGTGGAATTCTCTGCCTCAGAGGGCAGTGGAGGCCGTTTCTCTGGATGCTTTCAAGAGAGAGCTAGATAGGGCTATTAAGGATAGCGGAGTCAGGGGATATGGGGAGAAGGCAGGAACGGGGTACTGATTGGGGATGATCAGCCATGATCACATTGAATGGCAGTGCTGGCTCGAAGGGCCGAATGGCCTACTCCTGCACCTATTGTCTATTGTCTATTGACCAGCGATCTCCGCATGTTAACTCTATCCTACACCCACTAGGGACATTTTTTTACATTTTACCAAGCAATTAACCGACAAACCTGAGGAAACCGAAGATCTCGGAGAAAAGCCACGCAGGTCACGGGGCGAGAACGTGCAAAACCCATCACTCTCTCTGTAACATATTTGGCCTGCAAATCTCCTCTAAACTTTCCTCCTCTCATCTTAGAGCTGTGCTCGCTCGGTTTTGACATGGGAAAAAGGTTCTGACCACCTTCCCTATCTATGCCTACCAGAATTTAATACGCACCCATACTTCTATCAGTATCTCCTTGAGTTTAAAAAATACCTTGGCAATTGTGCATACAATCGACTACATGTCAGTGCTGAACTCATATTTCGCTTGGGCAGCTTACAACCCAGCGGTTTGAATATTGATTTCTCCAATATCAAGTAACCCTTGCTTTCCCTCTCTGTCCATCCCTCTCCACCCTAGGCGTCGAGCTAGTTTCATTGTTCTTATCTTCCATTGTTCATTATCGCCTCCTCCACAGCCAACAGTGGACCATTGTGGGCTCTTTGGCCACCGGCGCCGGCTCTGATCTGTTCTGTACCTTATCGCTCCTCTCGTTTCCCTCATCCCTGACGCTCAAGTCTGAAGAAGCGTCCAGACCCGGAACGTCACCTATCCCTTTTCTCCGGGGATGCTGCCTGCCCCGCTGAGTCACTCCGGCGTTTCGTGTCTAATCTTGAACCTGGAACGGTTTGGCTGGAGAGATGAGATAGAAAAGGTACGGAAGGGCTGAATGGCCATTTCCTATTCCGAGATCTACAGGAGGGGACTGCAGATGCCAGTTTAAACCTAAGATAGGTAGAAAATGCTGGAGTAACTCAGCGGGACAGGCAGCATCTCTGGGTGACCTTTTGGGTCGAGACCCTGCTTCAGACTCGTGCAAAGGTTCTGATTCCAAAATGGCAGTGCAGAAAACAAATGGGCAATGTAGCCATTTCTGATCTACTGCGGGAGGTGTACAGAAATCTTGCACTGATGACTAATATAACAAAATCCACCATGCAGGGGATTATGTTGTGTCGTTTTCATCTGTCTCTCCACACTCGGAGGGGATTTAAGGGCACAGATGGCACAGCTGGGTTCCCTGGCCTGCTAGTCTGAGCTGGTCTGTCTCCCTCCATTGTACACTCACAATAGTTAAGAAAGTATGCCCCATGTCACACCTCTACAATTAATCTTATTTCACTGCGACTGCCAAAGTCTCACCAAGCAAGAGCTTGTCTAGTAACGATCAGGATACAGAGGCAGGCTCCTGTTTTCACATCTCCATCTTCCCGCTCGGCTAGATACAGGTGCAGCCAGCAACCTGTGGCTTCCTTTGTGTTCTGGGCACTGGTTTGTGCAGTTTCGGCTTAGTGTGTCTCTGCTCATCAAACTGCTCAAGCAATCGACCTCCCTCCTCCTGGCCCACTGTCAAACTCTCAACCTCCCCCCTCCGCCTCCCTGGCCCAATACTCAAGATATAATCCCTTACCGAGCCAAGGAGCACCAAGGCAAATTCCTTATATGTGAATACTTGGCCAATAAACTTACCCGGCTCTCCTGAGAGATGTTGAGGATTTGAGAGAGAGAGAGAATAGCTGTACACTGAACGGCTCGATTGTAATCATGTATTGTCTTCCCGCTGACTGGATAGCACGCAACACAAGCTTTTCACTGTACCTCGGTACATGTGACAATAAACTAATCTAAACATGGAACATGGAACATACAGCACATGAACAGGCCCGTCGGCCTATGTTTGCGTAAAACATGCCCCTCTATCCCCTGCCTATCCAGGTGCCTATCTACAGTAAAAAGCCTCTAAAACGCCACTATCGTATTTGCCTCCACCACAACCCTTTTCTTTTTTACAAATACTTTATTCCAAAAACAAAATCAACACACAAAGTAGTAGAGCATTCATATCAAAAGCTGCCTGTATCGGCAGTTTACAACAAGACAAAAATTCAAATTCAAATCCCGCCATCCTTGCCTTTAATACAATCGTCCTCCCGTGGAAACCATAGAAACATAGAAACGTAGAAAATAGGTGCAGGAGGAGGCCATTCGGCCCTTCGAGCCAGCACCGTCATTCATTGTGATCATGGCTGATCGTCCCCTATCAATAACCCGTGCCTGCCTTCTCCCCATATCCCTTGACTCCACTAGCCCCTAGAGCTCTATCTAACTCTCTTAAATCCATCCAGTGACTTGGCCTCCACTGCCCTCTGTGGCAGGGAATTCCATAAATTCACAACTCTCTGGGTGAAAAAGTTTTTTCTCACCTCAGTCTTAAATGACCTCCCCTTTATTCTAAGACTGTGGCCCCTGGTTCTGGACTCGCCCAACATTGGGAACATTTTTCCTGCATCTAGCTTGGCCAGTCCTTTTATCATTTTATATGTTTCTATAAGATTCCCCCTCATCCTTCCCGCGGACCAGCGTTGACGGAAGGCCTCCAGCGTCCCCATGGACACCGTGTGTTCCCTCTCGAGGGACACGCGGGCACGGACGTAACCCCGTAAAAGGCAGCAGGCAGCCGACCCCTGTGCTCCACCACCCCTGGCAGCGAATTCCACATCCCCACCACTCATTGTGTGAGAAAACCTGCCTCACACATATCCATTAAACTTTTCCCCTCTCACCTTAAAGCTATTCCCACTAATGTTGAACATTTCCACCCTGCGAGAATTCTGACTGTTCACCTTGCATGCGATTTCATGCGTTTGGCGCGACCAAACGGAAGCAGAGTTCACACGAAGTTCGCCCTAAGTACGCGACAAGTACGCGCTAAGTTCGCGTGTGACGTCATTTGCGTCATACCTACCAATCAGCTGGGCAGGAGGCGGGCCGCCGGATTTTCAGCATCGCACGGCATCGGGCGGCGACGTCATCACGCAACACCACGCCGGGCGGTGATGTCATCGCGCAACGCCATGCGCTAGGCGTACTCCGTCAAGACACTGCGTACGACCACAATGCGCCTGTGTGCCGACAGCCCGTTGTCGCGCGAAGATTTCGAACACTGTCAGATTTTGGGAGCTCCGCGCGATGTCAGGACCAGCCCCGCACAACTCCGCGCTTCTAAGTGGGACCGGCCCCGCGCGGCCATACGGTGCCCGTACGCCTCAAGCGACCACGAGGTCGCGTAATTTGCGAGCCAAGGTCGCGTAAGTGGGACAGGTCCTTAAATCTCTGCCTCTGGTGACGTTTGATACTTCTAACAAGTCTCCTCTCAGTCTCTGGTGCTCCAGTGAGACTCTCCCACACAACGTTTAATCGTGAAAAATGTTTCCTTTCTCCACCACCTTTTCGGGAAGACTTCCCAGAGTCCCGTTACACTCCGAATGAAAATAAACATCTGAAATCTGCTTGCGTTTTTAATGTTACAATAAACTCAAACTGCAAATGCTGCAAATCCCCAAATAAAAAACAAACAGAAAAAGCTGCAAAATGCTCAGCGGGCCTGTTTTTCATTTCTCAGCGAGTTGTTTTTTTCAACAGGAAGGATGTGGGGAGAATACAGAGGACCAGACTTGGATGGTTTCCCTGCAGCATCAGGGTGAAGGGAGACCTTTGGACCTCAGGGGACTGGTGTAGATGGAAACAGGCCCTTCGACCCACCGAGTCCACAATGGCAGGCCATCCCCGCACAATGACAATATCTAACTAGGGGACAATGACATATTTTTAGACAAGTAGACTATAGACGATAGGTGCAGGAGGAGACCATTCGGGAGGGCCCTTCGAGCCAGCACCGCCATCAATGTGATCATAGCTGATCATTCCACAATCAGTACCCCGTTCCCGCCTTCTCCCCATATCCCCTGACTCCACTATCTTTAAGAGCCGCTATCTAGCTCTCTCTTGAAAGCATCCAGAGAAACGGCCTCCACCGCCCTCTGAGACAAAAATTCTACAGACTCACCACTCTCTGTGTGAAAAAAGTATTCCTCGTCTCCGTTCTAAATGGCTTACCCCTTATATCTTAAAACTGTGGCTCTGGTTCTGGACTCCCCCAACATCGGGAACGTGTTTCCTGCCTCTAGCGTGTCCAAAGCCTTAATAATCTTATATGATCCCCTCTCATCCTTCTAAACTCCAGAGTGTACAAGCCCAGCCGCTCCATTCTCTCAGCATAAGACAGTCCCGCCATCCCGGGAATTACCGATCAGGGTACAGGGAGACATCAGAGTCTGCAATAAGCCCACTGTTCACTGATAGAACCCTCTGCTGCCCGAGAGTTCTGCACATCCATCCCATGTCCTGGCACTTAAATCGAGAGGCGCGCCGGTTCTCTGGTGGCCTTCCCCTGCACCACACGCTCCCCACTGAGGCAGCAAGCTAATGCGACGAATCAATGTTCCCCTGCATCGTGCTTTGCTGTAAATGCGCCAAGCAAAAATAAAAGCCGCAGAACAGATCGGGTTGTTAAAACCTCATCGAATTTGGATGGATGTCAGAAGGTACAGTGCCGGTGGGAGTGAGCTGGGGAAATCCATTCTCCATCACTGACATGCGTGAAACAGAGTTTGCAGCACAGAAAACAAAAAGAAAACTATGCTCTCAGGCAATCTCAGCCAAACCTAATGAGCCAGGTGGCAGGTGAGAAATTCTCTCTGCTTCTGACAAGGGTCAATAAAACATTGTACTGGCCCAAGGCTTTGCAACAATGTCATCTCTCAAGAGCAGGGTGAAGGAACATTCATGCCTTACACAGGCACAGAAAGCTGGAGTAACTCAGCGGGTCAGGCAGCATCTGTGGAGAGAAGGAATGGTGACGTTTCAGGTTGAGACCCTTCTTCAGACTGCTAACGGGCTTGTCCCACTTAGGTGATTTTTTCGTCGACTGCCGGCGACTGTCACAGTCGTAGCAGGTCGCTGAAAAAAACGGTGACTGGACCCCCCCCCCCCACCACGACAATGTCTACAACAACCGCGACCACCAGTCGACGGCAAGCTACGGCAAGCTAACCGACAACCGGCGACCCATTAGGACGTCCACCCACCACCACACCTACGACAACCTACGGCCACCCGCGACAAGCTACGACAAGGTAAGAACAATTCAGTCGCCGTACCTGTCGCCGGTTGACGTAGGTAGTCGCCATAGAATTCACCAAAGTCAGCACTGGCGACAACCTACATCATCCTGGCAACAACCTACATCACCCTGACAACAGCACCTACATGGTGGGGGTCCCTCTATGCAGGGATTCTCCCCCTCCACATTGGGGACCTGGGGTGGAGGGTATTCCACCGAGGTGTTCCCTGCAACCATGCTTCTCTCGCGGTTCACAGACTCGCCAGCCCCCTGCCACTTTTGCGGGCTGGTAAAGGGGCTGCTCCTTGCCTTCCGGCTGCATTTCCCACCCACACCATCCTCATCTTTGGACACCCTGTGCGTAGGGGAGAGGGTAGGGCTGAAGATGTCCTGGTTGGGTTGCTCCTGGGCCTGGCCCAGCTGGCCATCCGCGAGTCACAGGGCCAGGCGGTGGAGGTCTCTGCCCGAGTCGGCTGTCTGCCCCTATTCCGGGGTTATGTCCGTGCCCGGGTGTGGTTAGAAAGGGAATACGCCCTGTCCACGGGCACCCTGGGGGAGTTCCGGGACCGCTGGGCTCTGCAGGGTGTTGAATGTAACCTCAATAAGGATTGTAGCATAGTTGTATAATAGATTTTTATGTTTGTAACGTATTAGGTTTTTATGTTTGATATATGTTTGTAACGTATTATGGTGGTGGTTTCTGGCTTGTTTTATTGTAGTGTAAATATTATTTTTTTATAATTTCATACATTTTTTGATTTAAAAAAAACAGCACCTACATGAGGCTAGAATTGATGGCGTCAAGCCCACAGGCCCGACTGTCGCTGAAAAGTTTTTGAACATTTAAAAAAAATCCAGCGGCCACCAGAAAATAGGTAGGGCTCTGGGTGACTGAAGAGACCGGCAACCGTGTGGCGACAGCCTAGTCGCCTGTAGTCACCTAAAAAATAGCCTAAGTGGGACAGGCCCATTAGGATAAGGGAAACAAGAGATATAGACGTGATGTGGAGAGATAAAGAACAATGAATGAAAGATACGCAAAGAAGTAACGATGATGAAGGAAACAGGGCATTGTTAGCTGTTTGTAGGGTGAAAACGGTGTGACTTGGGTGGGAGAGGGATAGAGAGAGGGAATGGCGGGGCTACCTGAAGTGAGAGAAATGATTATTCGTTCCACTGGGCTGGAAGCTGCCCAAGCGAAATATAGAAACATAGACATAGAAATTAGGTGCAGGAGTAGGCCATTCAGCCCTTCGAGCCTGCACCGCCATTCAATATGATCATGGCTGATCATCCAACTCAGTATCCCGTACCTGCCTTCTCTCCATACCCTCTGATCCCCTTAGCCACAAGGGCCACATCCAACTCACTCTTAAATATAGCCAATGAACTGGCCTCAACTACCCTCTGTGGCAGAGAGTTCCAGAGACTCACCACTCTCTGTGTGAAGAAAGTCTTTCTCATCTCGGTCTTAAAGGATTTCCCCCTTATCCTTAAGCTGTGACCCTTTGTCCTGGACTTCCCCCAACATCGGGAACAATCTTCCTGCATCTAGCCTGTCCAACCCCCTTAAGAATTTTGTAAGTTACTATAAGATCCCCTCTCAATCTCCTAAATTCCAGAGAGTATAAACCGAGTCTATCCAGTCTTTCTTCATAAGACAGTCCTGACATCCCAGGAATCAGTCTGGTGAACCTTCTCTGCACTCCCTCTATGGCAATAATGTCCTTCCTCAGATTTGGAGACCAAAACTGTACGCAATACTCCAGGTGTGGTCTCACCAAGACCCTGTACAACTGAAGTAGAACCTCCCTGCTCCTGTACTCAAATCCTTTTGCTATGAAAGCTACATACCATTCGCTTTTTTCACTGCCTGCTGCACCTGCATGCCTACTTTCAATGACTGGTGTACCATGACACCCAGTCTCGCTGCATCTCCCCTTTTCCTAATCGGCCCCACCATTTAAATAATAGTCTGAGATGCTGTTCCTCCAATTTGCCAACACTCTCACCTCAATGTATGCTCGCGTGTGAGGAGGCTTTAAAAACACAGTGGGGTGCAGCCGCTGGAACTGCCTGGCTCACAGCTCCAGAGACATGGGTTCGATCCTGACCTCCAGTGTTGCCTGCGTGGTGTTCGCAACGTTGTCCTCCTTGACCAATGCGGCCCGTGCTCTGGTTTTGCTCCAACACCCCAAAGATGCGTTCGCTGTTGGCAGGGGCTTCGGTTGAAAGAATGCGGCGCGGAAGCAGGTTTTTTGGCCCTCCGAGTTCCGTGCCGACCATCACGCTTCATTCCCACTCACGCACCAACTCTCGACGCCCGCGAAGCAATGTACAGAAGCCAATTCATCCACAAACGCGCGCGTCTTTGAGATATGGAAGGGAACCGGAGCACCAGGACCAAACCCGCACCATGGGTTAATTGGCTGCTGTAAACTGCCGCTACAACTTATTTATTCCCCAAAATATCCGGAGAGGCTGCAGTAAATCGTACCGATCAGCTGAGAAGGTTGTTAGCTACAACCTTCCCTCAATTGATGAAAAACTGTACACTGCACGGACGCAGGAAGCGAGCGGGCCAAGATCATCTCTGACCCCTCTCACCCTAGCCACGAACACTTTGAATCACTTCCCTCTGGAAGGCGACTCCGGACCCGGGGGTGTCAAAGCTGCCACAAAACGCCAGACATAAAAACAGTTTTTATCCACAGAGTAGTTGCTCTACTCAACAGCCAAAAATCTGTAGCCTCCCTTTGCCTCAGGTAATTTTTTTCATTCACATGTTTTAATCAATAATGTTTTATTATTAATGTTTTTTAATGTTTTGTTCTTAATTGTTTACTGTATGTCGTGGTTGTTACATTTGCGGACGGAGCTCCAAGGCAAATCCTTGTATGTGTACATAGTTGGCCAAAAAAAATTATCCATTCATTCATTCAAATATTAGAATCAAAGGAAGTTGACAGAATGCAGGGGGAAGGGGTGTAAATGTTGGACAGGTATAAATGGTCACTGCAAACCTAGTGGGCTGAGGGGCCTGTTTCCTCCATGCTGCAATAACTCCATAATGCTATGCAGGCAGATGAGATTAGTTGAACGTGGCATCATGTTTGGCACACACACTGTGGGCCAGTGCGGACTGTTCCCGTAGTGTATTGTTTTTATGTTCTATGCGTCAAACCCACGTCGCCAAATTTATTTTTTCAACGGATTGAATATTTAGGCGGCCCGACCAGGAAGACGCCATCGACTTTTTGCGCGACGGAGGAGACTCCCCCGGCGACCACTGGCGAACATGTGGCGACAAACTAGTCGCCTGTAGTTGGCATTAAAAAATCTCCTAAAGTGGGACAGGCCCCATTACTCTGTAGTCCAGCAGTATCTCTGGGGAACATGGACAGGTGACATTTCATCAGACTCATGACATGGTTGTGGATAGTAACGGATATTGGAGTGCCTGAGATTACAACAACTGTGATAGACCGCTCAAGGAATGAATGATTTCATAGTCATTTTCACTGTAGACAATTATTTAAAAAAAAAAAAAAAATTTTGTTGAACAGAAATTTTAATTTCCCGGGCTACTTAGAGGTGACTCCCAAGTATCGTAGATTGTGAAGCGATATTTTAAAAAATTAAGAGATACTAGTGTTTTTGAAAACTTCTTCAAGGTCTCCCAAGATGTCTAGTTTCCATGCAAAAGTCTCACCCAGCCATCTGTTTCCTTAATTAATCTATCATTTCCCCCCTGTATCAACAAGCATGGTACAAAAATAACCAGCTTTCAAAGACCTTGGCAAAGAGTGTATCAGCAGAGTATAAAATCGTGAGCTGAATATAGGTATGGAGTGAATGCAGTGTCTTATTTTTGTAGGGGAAAACAATCACATAGGCTTGTTATTCACTGAGTTTAGAAGGATGAGGGGGGATCTTATAGAAACATATAAAATTATAAAAAGGAACTGGACAAGCTAGATGCAGGAAAAATGTTCCCAATGTTGGGCGAGTCCAGAACCAGGGCCACAGTCTTAGAATAAAGGGGGAGGCCATTTAAGACTGAGGTGAAAAAAAAACGTTTTCACCCCAGAGAGTTGTGAATTTGTGGAATTCCCTGCCACAGAGGGAAGTGGAGGCCAAGTCACTGGATGGATTTAGAGAGAGTTAGATACAGCTCTAGGGGCTAGTGAATCAAGGGATATGGGGAGAAGGGGCAGGCACGGGTTATTGATAGGGGACGGGTCAGCCATGATCACAATGAATGGCGGTGCTGGCTCAAAGGGCCCGAATGGCCTCCACCCACACCTATTATCTTTGTTTTCTAAGTATCTATAATAGACAATAGGTGCAGGAATACCTATTTGGTGTGAATCAATGTGATCATGGCAGATCATCCACAATCAGTACCCCGTTCCTGCCTTCACCCCATATCCCCTGACTCCGCTATCGCCCTAAGAGCTCTACCTGACTTTCCTTTTGAAAGCATCCAGTGAATCGGCCCCTCCACCGCTTCTGAGGCAAAGAATGCCCACAGATCCACTAGACTCTCTGGGTGAAAAGGTTTTACCTCATCTCTGTTCTAAATGGCTTACCCTTATTGTTAAACTGTGACCCTTTGTTCTGGATTCCCCCAACATCAGGAACATGTTTCCTGCATGTAGCGTATCTAATGGCTTCATAATCTTGTATGGTTTTATAAGATGCCCTCTCATCCTTCTAAATTCCAGAGTGTACAAGCCCAGCCGCTCCATTCTCTCAGCATATGACAGTCCCGCCATCCCGGGAATTAACCTGGGGAACCTACGCTGCACTCCCTCAATAGCAAGAATGTCCTTCCTCAAACTAGGGAATCAAAAACTGGAAGGCACAGGTTTAAGGTGAGAGGAGAAAGATTTAACGATTTCTCAAAGACACACGGCAAGTTGATAAATGTACTCACAGAAATTTCCATCTTGCGTAGAATCTAAAAAACAAAGAAGATTTTACGAGGATGTTGCCAGGACTCGAGGGAGCGGTTGCAGGCGAGGACTTTATTCCATGGAGCGCAGGAGGCTGAGGAATGATCTTATAGAAGTGTATAAAATCTGGAGGTGAATAGATCAGGTGGATGCAGAGTCTTTTTACTCAGAGTAGGGGAAATAAAAACAAGCGGACATACGTTTAAACATGAGACCAATCCTTGCAGCTGACTTGGTGCTTGGGGTGGCAAGGTGGCGCAGCGGGTAATGCTGCTGCCCAGTCACAGCGCCAGAGAGGCCCGGGTTCCATCCTGACTACGGGCGCCTGTCTCCACGGAGTTTGTAACATTCTCTCCGCCGAGACCTGTGCGAGGTTTTCTCCGGGAGCTCCGGTTTCCCCCGCCCACACTCCAAAGAAGTACAGGTTTGTAGGTTAATCGGCTCTCAGTAAAATGTAAATTGTTCATTTAGAAGCCATTTTGTAAGCCATTTAGTGACGAGGTAAACACTTTTTGTGAGTCCTGTGGAATTCTCTGCCTCAGAGGGCGGTGGAGGCCGGTTCTCTGGACTTTCAAGAGAGAGCTAGATCGGGCTCATTAAAGATAGCGGAGTCAGCGGGACATGGGGAGAAGGCAGGAACGGGTACTGATATTGGGGATGATCACATTGGGGATGAATGGCGTGCTGGCTGAAGGGCCGAATGGCCTACTCTGTATCTATTGTCTAATGTCTTCCTGCATTGTGTGGGGGGGGGGGGGGGGGGGGGGGGGGGGGGGGGGGGGGTGGGTGGGTGGAGGAGGACCATACTGAACGCAATACTTCCAAAATGTGTTGAGTTATGTATGTATTGTTAGGCTCTTAGTGTACCACTGTTTGTCGAACGTTAATACCCGATGCACTGATTAAAGCACTTTGGTCAACGAGAGTTTGTTTTAAATGTGCTATGTAAATATTAATTAACCTTGACTTGACTCGACTTGAGGAAGTTGTAGAAACTTTAAGAGGGATAATGGCAAATGCAGGCAATGGGAATAGCTGAGACGAGGACCCTCATCGGCCATGGACAAGCTGCATCTTGGTGGGAGCCCTCACGACACTGAAACGAAACGACCGTTGCCGCAACCCAATGGCTTTCGGACTCTAGTTAAGTGGAGCTCGTTGGTTAGCACTTAGCTTGCCGTTCTGCAGCCTACTGATTTCTCAGAGACGTACGTCGAGTGAAGCTGTTACATTCTCTGCCTGGGAGCAGCATAAACAACATGTGCTGGGAACGTGTTGGAGAACCCTTGTTTGCAGGCAGGAATTTGGTAAACCTTGATGAATCACCTAACGCAACTTAGACTAACTCGGCATCACCTCAGTCCCGAATACATTGCACTCCATGCTCATCACCATAAATTAAAACGGAGAGAAGATTGAATAAATTAGGCGAACATAACTTTTCTCTCTGCCCTCGGCGTGGGTCTCAACAAGCTGCTCTGCTGCTAAGGGGGAAAAAAAAAAATATCTACTTATAAGCTCCGAGCTCTATCAGCAAAATCCACCGAGCTCAGAGAGAATAAAAAAACCCATTTAATTCCCCCACAGCCACGTTCTTCGTATTGTATGTTTCAAAAACATTTTTTTAATTTAAATTAAAATTCAATATAGATGGCCAAACAATGAAAAAAACTGCACACAAATGTCAATGACGGGAGGCACACGGCTAGAGTTGCTGCCTTACAGTGGCCAGAGACCTGGTTTGATCCCGACTACAGTTGCTTGCCTGTGCGGAAGTTTTTTTTTTTGGTACACGATTACGCAGCGAGCGCGTGGGTTTTCTCCGGGGTGCTGCGGGTGGTTTCCGCCACGCGTTTGTTTTTCAAGATGTGCCAGAGTTTGTCGGTTGAGTTCAACAACTTATAATTGGGTCCCTCGTGTGAGGGATAGGACCATGTGTACGGGGATCGATGTCGGCGCGGACATTGTATCCATGGGCTGAAGGGCCTGTTCCACGCTGAAAATCACTAAACTAAACAAGGCAGCATTATTTACCGTATTTCGCATCAACTGGCCAACTAAAACTCGGCTAGGCACAATTCAGCGGCCGATGGCCCAGTTTTTGTGCTGCCATTCCTACACTCAAACTCAAAAGATGCCTTCTTGTAACAAGTATTGCTCACAAATCAGGTTGCTGTGGCAGGCAGAATAAATACTGTATCAGATACATGGATAGAGGGCATAGACAATAGGCGCGGAGTAGGCCTTTCAGCCCTTCGAGCCAGCACCGCCATTCAGTGTGATCATGGCTGTCATCCCCAATCAGTACCCGTTCCTGCTTCTCTCCATACCCTTAGAGAATGCATGAGAAAAATAAAAGAAAGGTATAAAAAAGAAGATTCCGCTAGCCATCAGAGCTGTATCAACTCTATCTTAATGCATCCAGTTTATCGGCCGTCCACGTGCATTCGAGGGCAGAGAATTCCACAAATGTCATGAACCATCCAAAACGAAACCATAACTTGTATCAGTGTGTTAAAAAAAGATTGTTTTTTACCGCAACCCACCCCCCCCACTTCAATGTCAATTCCATCCCTAAAAGTCCCTATAAAAAACATTCAACAGTCAACAACCCAACTACAGTCACAGAACACCCCTACCCCCCCCCCCAGACACCCTCACCCA
>CM069131.1:195178916-195258916 GCA_035221665.1 Okamejei kenojei
AGGATGTTTTGAGTGGGGGAGGGTGAGAGGGGAGGAGAGTATAATTTGTGGAGGAATTTGTGAAGGGGGGAATAAGGGTGAAGTTAGTTTATGTGGGTGGTGTTAAGAGAGGGTGTTTTGATTGGTGGAGAAGATATTGAAGGATAGAGGAGGGGAGGGGGGTTTTTTTGGGGTAGGGATTTGGTGATTGGTTTGTTTTATTGATTGAAGTGGTGTGAAGGTGGGGTAAGGGATTTGAATGTGGTGGAAGAATTATTATGTGGATTGGATATTAGCCCAGTTTAATAAAACATCCAACAAAGTTAGAGTATTTGAAGGCTATTCATTTAGGTGTGTGCCCTTTCAAGCAATACCATTTTCCAAGATTGAACGAATCATTATGTCCTTTATTCTTTTAATAATTAAGTTTGGGGATATTGGGTGTGGATCTGTGCCCATCTGACTTGCTTTTTATTTGGGTTTATTAGTTTATGGTACATGTACAACACGCGTGGATGGTCACCTTGTCGCTGGTGGAGAAGCTTGTGTAGGTCCTGAATCCTGAGAGCGTTGCCTGAGCTCGCTCCTGGTGGGGCCACCCATGGTGGTAAGGTCCAGGGGAGGTCTCTGACAAAGAGCAATCCAAACAAGCCCCTCAACGGTGGAACAGGCCGCAGGACGATGCTGACCTGTAGTGGACTTCACGACGGCTGGGAAGGCGGATGAAGGCTGCGGCAGAAAAGGTCTCTACGTCCGTCTTGGACTCCGTGCACTGGATCCTGACCCAGATCTTCCAAGACCGTGGGGTGGCTGTCTGTGCACCATCTTTCACCAAGTTAAACAAAGTCACGCAACTGCGTCCCTCCAATTGGGAATAGCACCCTGGAGACAACCCATGGTCTGCCATGACCGAAGGGGCCGAAGATGAAAAAAGGTGGAGTTAAAAGCTCTTTTGTTTTTGTTGCATGCTATCCAGACAATGGGAAGGCCAACATATTACAAATGGAACCGTCCACAGTGTACAACGCAGGAGAATTGTGATGGGCGAGATATATGCAGAAGCCCTTACTCAGAGTAGGGAAATGGAAGACAAGAGGACATATGTTTGACACTAGGGCACTCTTGCACCAGGTGCTTAGGGCGCACGATGAGTTGATGCCGAAGGCCTGTCCCAGACTTAGGCAACATTTTTAGGCGACTGCCGGCAACGTCGTAGTCCATAGCAGGTCGCCGAAAAACCGGCGACTGACCCCTACTACAATGTCTACAACTAGCTGCAACAAACTTTATACCATCAGTGGTATGAACATTGACTTCAGGAAGTCCTTGCTTTTCTCCTTCTTCCCCCCCCTTCCCATTTCTCCCACAGCCCACTACCAGGTGACTAGGCCGTCGCCACCTGGCGCGGGGTGATCACCTGTATGGTCGGAGTTTGTCTCCTCAGTCGCCTAAAGATCAGATCACATTTTGTGTCGCCGCTGGCTTTTGAATGTTCAAATCTTTTCGCGCGACTGAGGCTGGTCGTAGCTTTTGTCTTCTCCTGTCTAGTCCTTTCGCCAATTCCCCAGGTTGTCGGCAGGTGACGTTGGTTGTCGCCGGGCCCTGACTTCGGTGAATTCCATTGGCGACTACCCCACGTCAACCGGCAAACAGGTACCGGCGACTGAATTGTCTTCAGTTGTCGCTGACAGGGTCGTTGCTTTGTCGTTAGCTTGTCGAGGGTGGACGTTGGTTGACCGGTTGTCGTTAGGTTGTCGCGGGTGGGCGTAGGTTGACTTTGGTTGTCACCTGTGTGGTTGTAGGCTGTCGTAGGTGTGGTCGTGGGTGGACATCCTATGGGTCGCCGGTTGTCGGTAGCTTGCCATCGACTAGGTGGTAGGTTGTCGCAGACTTTGTCGTGGGGGGGTCCAGTTGCCGTGACAGTCGCCTAAACAGTCGCTATGACAGTCACCTAAACAATCGCCTAAGTGGGACAGGCCCTTAGTGCACTGGGATCGCTGGTGGGCTCAGACTGGGTGGGCTCTTATCAACTTCACCCTCACGGTGAAATGGGATAATATACGTCTAAGTCTTGGTGGAGTGTCGCTTGAAGGGCATGCTGCTTCCCATGCGCCTGAAGCCGTCGCAGATAGACACAAGATGCTGGAGTGACTCAGGCAGGTCATGCAGTATCTCTGGGGTGTGAAGAAGGGTCTCTGCCTCAACGTCACCCACTCCTTCTCTCCACAGGTGTTGCCTGTCCCGCTGAGTTACTCCAGCATTTTGTGTCTATCTTCAGGGTAAACCAGCATCTGTAGTCCCTTCCCCACGCATCTTGCCTGAAGCTCTCGTTCTCCTTGCTGGTGGGGGGGGGGCTGGAGTGGGCGGTTCTGCTGGAGTACAATGGGTACATTGACAACAGCGCTCTCAGTAACATCAGCCCGACCCTGCACTGGCAGTGGAAGGAGTGATGGATAAGTTGCCAACCAAGTCGGCTGCCCTAGTCTGGGTGGCGTCGAGCTTCCTGAGAATTGATGGAGCTGCATATATTTTAGTTTTGTTTACAGCGCGGAAACAGGCCCTTTAGCCCGGAATAAGAGTAAGTAAGCCATTTCAAACGGAGACGAGGAAACACTTTTTCTCACAGAGAGTTGTGAGTCTGTGGAATTCTCTGCCTCAGAGGGCAGTGGAGGCCGTTTCTCTGGATGCTTTCAAGAGAGAGCTAGATAGGGCTATTAAGGATAGCGGAGTCAGGGGATATGGGGAGAAGGGCAGGAAGGGTACTGATTGGGGATGATCAGCCATGATCACATTGAATGGCGGTGCTGGCTCGAAGGCCGAATGGCCTCCTCCTGCACCTATTGTCTATTGTCCTATTGACCAGCGATCTCCGCATGTTAACTCTATCTACACCCACTAGGGACATTTTTTTACATTTTACCAAGCCAATTAACTGACAAACTGAGGAAACCGAAGATCTCGGAGAAAAAGCCACGCAGGTCACGGGGCGAGAACGTGCAAACCCATCACTCTCTCTCTGTAACATATTTGGCCTGCAATCTCCTTTAAACTTTCCTCCTCTCATCTTAGAGCTGTGCTCGCTCGGTTTTGACATGGGAAAAAAAGGTTCTGACCACCTTCCTATCTATGCCTACCAGAATTTAATTCGTACCCATACTTCTATCAGTATCTCCTTGAGTTTAAAAAAATACCTTGGCAATTGTGCATACAATCGACTACATGTCAGTGCTGAACTCATATTTCGCTTGGGCAGCTTACAACCCAGCGTTTGAATATTGATTTCTCCAATATCAAGTAACCCTTGCTTTCCCTCTCTGTCCATCCCTCTCCACCCTAGGCGTCGAGCCTAGTTTCATTGTTCTTATCTTCCATTGTTCATTTATCGCCTCCTCCACAGCCAACAATGGACCATTGTGGGCTCTTTGGCCACCGGCGCCGGCTCTGATCTGTTCTTGTACCTTATTCGCTCCTCTCGTTTCCCTCATCCCTGACGCTCAAGTCTGAAGAGAAGCGTCCAGACCCGGAACGTCACCTATCCCTTTTCTCCGGGGATGCTGCCTGCCCCGCTGAGTCACCTCCGGCGTTTCGTGTCTAATCTTGAACCTGGAACGGTTTGGCTGGAGAGATGAGATAGAAAGGTACGGAAGGGCTGAATGGCCATTTCCTATTCCGAAATCTACAGGAGGGGACTGCAGATGCCGGTTGAAACCTAAGATAGGTAGAAAATGCTGGAGTAACTCAGCGGGACAGGCAGCATCTCTGGGTGGACCTTTTGGGTCGAGACCCTGCTTTCAGACTCGTGTAAAGGTTCTGATTCCACAAAATGGCAGTGCAGGAAACAAATGGGCAATGTAGCCATTTCTGATCTACTGCGGGAGGTGTATAGAAATCTTGCACTGACGACTAATATAACAAAATCCACCATGCAGGGATTATGTTGTGTCGTTTTCATATCTGTCTCTCCACACTCGGGAGGGGATTTATGGGCACAGATGGCACAGCTGGGTTCCCTGGCCTGCTAGTCTGAGCTGGTCTGTCTCCCTCCATTGTACACTCACAATAGTTAAGAAAGTATGCCCCATGTCACACCTCTACAATTAATCTTATTTCACTGCGACTGCCAAAGTCTCAGCAAGTAAGAGCTTGTCTAGTAACGATCAGGATACAGAGGCAGGCTCCTGTTTTCACATCTCCATCTTCCCGCTCGGCTAGATACAGGTGCAGCCAGCAACCTGTGGCTTCCTTTGTGTTCTGGGCGCTGGTTTGTGCAGTTTCGGTTTAGTGTGTCTCTGCTCATCAAACTGCTCAAGCGATTGACCTCCCTCCTCCTGGCCCACTGTCAAACTCTCAACCTCCCCCCTCCGCCTCCCTGGCCCAATACTCAAGATATAATCCCTTACCGAGCCAAGGAGCACCAAGGCAAATTCCTTGTATGTGAATACTTGGCCAATAAACTTACTTACTTACTTACGAATGACGCACGGACGCACAGAATCGCACCAGACACCAGGCCCCAGAAACGAGGAACTTCACAAGGAAGTTTCCAGGAATTGAGGGCTGAGCTACAAGGAGTGGTTGGGCAGGCTAGCAGAGTGAGACAGCGTGAAAACAGGCCCTTCAGCCCATCTTGCTCAGACTGGCCAACGTGTCCCAGCCACACTAGTCCCACCTGCTGTAAGTAAGAATTTAATCGAGAACATATACCACTAAAGCACCCGTACACATGTGTGTAGGTGAGGGGTAGAACCTGAGAGGAGTTTAGTTTAGTTTAGTTTAGAGGTACAGCGCAGAAACAGGCCGTTCAGCCCACCGATGACCAGCGATCCCCGCACATTAACACTATCCCACACCCACCAGGGACAATTTGACATTTACACCAAGCCACTTAACCTGCAAACATGCACGCCTTTGGAGTGTGGGAGGAAACTGAAGATCTCGGAGCAAACCCACGCAGGTCACGGGGAGAACGTGCAAACTCCGTACAGACAGCGCCCGCAGTCGGGATCGAACCCGGGTCCCTGGAGTTATAAGACAGTAGTTGATGAGAATGTGAGGAGAAGGAACTGGAACGAATATGGGATTAACATAAAGAGGTGGATAATGGTCGGGACAGACGCAGTGGGCCGAAGGGCCTGTTACTATCTCCAGTGTGACTATCATCCGCAGTCCTCAAAGGAGGATATCTGTCTAGGATCTTCCCGGCTCTCCTGAGGGATGCTGAGGATTGAGAGAGAGAGAGAGAATAGCTGTACACTGTGAATGGCTCGATTGTAATCATGTATTGTCTTCCCGCTGACTGGATAGCACGCAACAAAACCTTTTCACTGTACCTCAGTACACGTGACAATAAACTCATCTAAACATGGAACACGGAACAGTACAGCACATGACAGGCCCGTCGGCCGTTGTTTGTGTCGAACATGCCCCTCCAGCCCCTGCCTATCCAGGCGCCCATCTACAGTATAAGCCTCTAAAACGCCACTATCGTATCTGCCTACACCACCACCCCTTTTTTGTTTTACAAATACGTTATTCCAAAAACAAAATCAACACACAAAGTAGTAGAGCATTCATATCAAAAGCTGCCTGTATCGGCAGTTTACAACAAGACAAAAATTCAAATTCAAATCCCGCCATCCTTGCCTTTAATACAATCGTCCTCCCGTGGAAACCATAGAAACATAGAAACGTAGAAAATAGGTGCAGGAGGAGGCCATTCGGCCCTTCGAGCCAGCACCGCCATTCATTGTGATCATGGCTGATCATCCCCTATCAATAACCCGTGCCTGCCTTCTCCCCATATCCCTTGACTCCACTAGCCCCTAGAGCTCAATCTAACTCTAATCCATCCAGTGACTTGGCCTCCACTGCCCTCTGTGGCAGGGAATTCCACAAATTCACAACTCTCTGGGTGAAAAAGGTTTTTTCTCACCTCAGTCTTAAATCCCTGGCAGTGAATTCCACATCCCCACCACTCATTGTGTGAGAAAGCCTGCCTCACACATATCCATTAAACTTTTCCCCTCTCACCTTAAAGCTATTCCCACTAATGTTGAACATTTCCACCCTGTGAGATTTCTGACTGTTCACGCTATAGGGCCTGTCCCACTTGCATGCGATTTCATGCGTTAGGCGCGACCAAACGGAAGCAGAGTTCACGCGAAGTTCGCCCTAAGTACGCGACAAGTACGCGCTAAGTTCGCGTGTGACGTCATTTGCGTCATACCTACCAATCAGCTGGGCAGGAGGCGGGCCGCCGGATTTTCAGCGTCGCACGGCATCGGGCGGCGACGACATCACGCAACACCACGCCGGGCGGTGATGTCATCGCGCAACGCCATGCGCTAAGCGTACTCCGTCAAGACACTGCGTACGACCGCAATGCGCCTGTGTGCCGACAGCCCGTTGTCGCGCGAAGATTTCGAACACTGTCAGATTTTGGGAGCTCCGCGCGATGTCAGGACCAGCCCCGCACAGCTCCGCACTTCTAAGTGGGACCGGCCCCGCGCGGCCATACGGTGCCCGTACGCCTCAAGCGACCACGAGGTCGCATAATTTGCGAGCCAAGGTTGCGTAAGTGGGACAGGTCCTTAAATCTATGCCTCTGGTGACGTTTGATACTTCTAACAAGTCTCCTCTCAGTCTCTGGCGCTCCAGTGAGACTCTCCCACACAACTTTTAATCGTGGAAAATGTTTCCTTTCTCCACCACATTTCCGGGAAGACTTCCCAGAGTCCCGTTACACTCCGAATGAAAATAAACATCTGAAATCTGCTGCGTTTTATGTTACAATAAACTCAAACTGCAAATGCTGCAAATCCCCAAATAAAAAACAAACAGAAAAAGCTGCAAATGCTCAGCGGGCCTGTTTCATTTCTCAGCGAGTTGTTTTTTCAACAGGAAGGATGTGGGGAGAATACAGAGGACCAGACTCGGATTGGTTTCCCTGCAGCATCAGAGTGAAGGGAGACCTTTAGACCTCAGGGGACTGGTGTAGATGGAAACAGGCCCTTCGGCCCACCGAGTCCACAATGGCCAGCCATCCCCGCACATTGACAATATCCTACTAGGGACAATGACATATTTTTAGACAATAGACTATAGACGATAGGTGCAGGAGGAGACCATTCGGCCCTTCGAGCCAGCACCGCCATCAATGTGATCATAGCTGATCATCCACAATTAGTACCCCGTTCCCGCCTTCTCCCCATATCCCCTGACTCCACTATCTTTAAGAGCCCTATCTAGCTCTCTCTTGAAAGCATCCAGAGAAACGGCCTCCACCGCCCTCTGAGACAGAAAATTCTACAGACTCACCACTCTCTGTGTGAAAAAGTATTTCCTCGTCTCCGTTCTAAATGGCTTACCCCTTATTCTTAAACTGTGGCTCCTGGTTCTGGACTCCCCCAACATCGGGAACATGTTTCCTGCCTCTAGCGTGTCCAAAGCCTTAATAATCTTATATGATCCCCTCTCATCCTTCTAAACTCCAGAGTATACAAGCCCAGCCGCTCCATTCTCTCAGCATAAGACAGTCCCGCCATCCCGGGAATTACCGATCAGGGTACAGGGAGACATCAGAGTCTGCAATAAGCCCACTCAGCCGCTGTTCACTGATAGAACCCTCTGCTGCCCGAGAGTTCTGCACATCCATCCCATGTCCTGGCACTTAAATCGAGAGGCGCGCCGGTTCTCTGGTGGCCTTCCCCTGCACCACACGCTCCCCACTGAGGCAGCAAGCTAATGCGACGAATCAATGTTCCCGTGCATCGTGCTTTGCTGTAAATGCGCCAAGCAAAAATAAAAGCCGCAGAACAGATCGGGTTGTTAAAACCTCATCGAATTTGGATGGATGTCAGAAGGTACAGTGCCGGTGGGAGTGAGCTGGGGAAATCCATTCTCCATCACTGAACAATGCGTGAAACACAGTTTGCAGCACAGAAAACAAAAAGAAAACTATGCTCTCAGGCAATCTCAGCCAAACCTAATGAGCCAGGTGGCAGGTGAGAAATTCTCTCTGCTTCTGACAAGGGTCAATAAAACATTGTACTGGCCCAAGGCTTTGCAACAATGTCATCTCTCAAGAGCAGGGTGAAGGAACATTCATGCCTTACACAGGCACAGAAAGCTGGAGTAACTCAGCGGGTCAGGCAGCATCTGTGGAGAGAAGGAATGGGTGACGTTTCAGGTCGAGACCCTTCTTCAGACTGCTAACGGGCCTGTCCCACTTAGGTGATTTTTTCGTCGACTGCCGGCGACTGTCACAGTCGTAGCAGGTCGCTGAAAAAACGGTGACTGGACCCCCCCCCCCACGACAATGTCTGCGACAACCTACCACCAGTCGACGCCAAGCTACGGCAAGCTACCGACAACCGGCGACCCGTTAGGACGTCCACCTACGACAACCTACGTCCACCCGCGACAAGCTACGACAGAGTAAGACAATTCAGTCGCCGGTACCTGTTGCCGGTTGACGTAGGTAGTCGCCAATAGAATTCACCAAAGTCAGCACCGGCGACAACCTACGTCATCCTGGCGACAACCTACATCACCCTGACAACAGCACCTACATGGCCCCCGGTGGGGGTCCCTCTATGCAGGGATTCTCCCCCTCCACATTGGGGACCTGGGGTGGATGGTATTGCACGAGGTGTTCCCTGCAACCTGTTTCTCTCGCGGTTCACAGACTCGCCAGCCACCTGCCATTTTTGCGGGCTGGAAGGGGCTGCTCCTTGCCTTCTGGCTGCATTTCTCACCCACCATCCTCATCTTTGGACACCCTGTGCGTAGGGGAGAGGGTAGGGCTGAAGATGTCCTGGTTGGGTTGCTCCTGGGCCTGGCCCAGCTGGCCATCCGCGAGTCACAGGGCCAGGCGGTGGAGGTCTCTACCCGAGCCGGCTGTCTGCCCCTTCTCCGGGGTTATGTCCGTGCCCGGGCGAGGTTAGAAAGGGAATACGCCCTGTTCACGGGCACCCTGGGGGAGTTCCGGGACCGCTGGGCTCTGCAGGGTGTTGAATGTAACCTCAATAAGGATTGTAGCATAGTTGTATAATAGATTTTTATGTTTGTAACGTATTAGGTTTTTATGTTTGATATATGTTTGTAACGTATTATGGTGGTGGTTTCTGGCTTGTTTTATTGTAGTGTAAATATTATTTTTTTATAATTTCATACATTTTTTGATTTAAAAAAAACAGCACCTACATGAGGCTAGAATCGATGGCGTCAAGCCCACAGGCGCCGACTGTCACTGAAAAGTTTTGAACATTTAAAAAAAATCCAGCGGCGACCAGAAAATAGGTAGGGCTCTGGGTGACTGAAGAGACCGGCAACCGTGTGGCGACAGCCTAGTCGCCTGTAGTCACCTAAAAAATAGCCTAAGTGGGACAGGCCCATTAGGGATAAGGGAAACGAGAGATATAGACGGTGATGTGGAGAGATAAAGAACAATGAATGAAAGATACGCAAAGAAGTAACGATGATGAAGGAAACAGGGCATTGTTAGCTGTTTGTAGGGTGAAAACGGTGTGACTTGGGTGGGAGAGGGATAGAGAGAGGGAATGGCGGGGCTACCTGAAGTGAGAGAAATGATTATTCGTTCCACTGGGCTGGAAGCTGCCCAAGCGAAATATGAGATGCTGTTCCTCCAATTTGCCAACACTCTCACCTCAATGTATGCTCACGTGTGAGGAGGCTTTAAAAACACAGTGGGGCAGCCGCTGGAACTGCCTGGCTCACAGCTCCAGAAACATGGGTTCGATCCCGACCTCCGGTGCTGCCTGCGTGGTGTTCGCACGTTGTCCTCCTTGACCATGCGGCCCGTGCTCTGGTTTGCTCCAACACCCCAAAGACGCGCCGGTTGGCAGGGCTTCGGTTGAAAGATGCGGCGCGGAAACAGGTTCTTTGGCCCTCCGAGTCCGTGCCGACCATCACGCTTCATTCCCACTCTCGCACCAACTCTCGACGCCCGCGAAGCAATGTACAGAAGCCAATTCATCCACAAACGCGCGCGTCTTTGAGATATGGGAGGGAACCGGAGCACCAGGACCAAACCCGCACCATGGGTTAATTGGCTGCTGTAAACTGCCGCTAACTTATTTATTCCCCAAAATATCCGGAGGCTGCAGTAAATCGTCCGATCAGCTGAGAAGGTTGTTAGCTACAACCTTCCCTCCATTGATGAACTGTACACTGCAAGGGCCAGGAAGCGAGCGGGCAAGATCATCTCTGACCCCTCTCACCCTGGCCACGAACACTTTGAATCACTTCCCTCTGGAAGGCGACTCCGGACTGTCAAAGCTGCCACAGCCGGACATAAAAACAGTTTTTATCCACGAGTAGTTGCTCTACTCAACAGCCAAAAATCTGTAGCCTCCCTTTGCTCTGGTAATTTTTTTCATTCACATGTTTAATCAATAATGTTTTATTATTAATGTTTTTTAATGTTTTGTTCTTAATTGTTTACTGTATGTCGTGTTGTTACTTGCGGACGGAGCTCCAAGGCAAATCCTTGTATGTGTACATAGTTGGCCAAAATAATTATCCATTCATTCATTCAAATATTAGAATCAAAGGAAGTTGACAGAATGCAGGGGGAAGGGGTGTAATGTTGGACAGGTATAAATGGTCACTGCAAACCTAGTGGGCTGAGGGGCCTGTTTCCATGCTGCAATACTCCATAATGCTATGCAGGCAGATGAGATTAGTTGAACATGGCATCATGTTTGGCACACACACTGTGGGCCGTGCGGACTGTTCCCGTAGTGTATTGTTTTATGTTCTATGCGTCAAACCCACGGTCGCCAAATTTATTTTTTCAACGGATTGAATATTTAGCGGCCGACCAGGAAGACGCCACGACTTTTTGCGCGACGGAGGAGCCTCCCCCCGGCGACCACTGGCGAACATGTGGCGACAAACTAGTCGCCTGTAGTTGCATTAAAAAATCTCCTAAGTGGGACAGGCCCATTACTCTGTAGGTCTGGCAGTATTTCACATAGAGAGTGGTGAGTCTCTGGAACTCTCTGCCACAGAGGGTAGTTGAGGCCAGTTCATTGGCTATATTTAAGAGTGAGTTGGATGTGGCCCTTGTGGCTAAGGGGATCAGAGGGTATGGAGAGAAGGCAGGTACGGGATACTGAGCTGGATGATCAGCCATGATCATATTGAATGGCGGTGCAGGCTCGAAGGGCTGAATGGCCTACTCCTGCACCTAATTTCTATGTTTCTATGTTTCTATCTCTGGGGAACATGGACAGGTGACATTTCATCAGACTTATGACATGGTGTGGATAGTAACGGATATTGGAGTGCCTGAGATACAACACTGTGATAGACCACTCAAGGAATGAATGATTTCATAGTCATTTTCACTGTAGACAATTATTTAAAAAAAGAAAAAAAATTTTGTTGAACAGAATTTTAATTTCCCGGCTACTTAGAGGTGACTCCAAGTATCGTAGATTTGTGAAGCGAGATTAAAAATTAAGAGATACTAGTGTTTTTGAAAACTTCTTCAAGGTCTCCCAAGATGTCTAGTTTCCATGCAAAGTCTCCCCAGCCATCTGTTCCTTAATTAATCTATCATTTCCCCTGTATCAACAAGCATGGTACAAAATAACCAGCTTTCAAAGACCTTGGCAAAGAGTGTATCAGCAGAGTATAAAATCGTGAGCTGAATATAGGTATGGAGTGAATGCAGTGTCTTATTTTTGTAGGGGAAATAATGACATAGGCTTGTATTCACTGGATGGATGAGGGGGGATCTTATAGAAACATATAAAATTATAAAAGGACTGGACAAGCTAGATGCAGGAAAAATGTTCCCAATGTTGGGCGAGTCCAGAACCAGGGGCCACAGTCTTAGAATAAAGGGGAGGTCATTTAAGACTGAGGTGAGAAAAAACGTTTTCACCCAGAGAGTTGTGAATTTGTGGAATTCCCTGCCACAGAGGGAAGTGGAGGCCAAGTCACTGGATGGATTTAAGAGAGAGTTAGATAGAGCTCTAGGGGCTAGTGGAGTCAAGGGATATGGGGAGAAGGCAGGCACGGGTTATTGATTGGGGACGATCAGCCATGATCACAATTAATGGCGGTGCTGGCTCGAAGGGCCGAATGGCCTCCACCCACACCTATTTTCTTTGTTTCTAAGTATCTATAATAGACAATAGGTGCAGGAATACCTATTTGGTCCTTCGAGCCAGCACCGCCATTCAATGTGATCATGGCTGATCGTCCACAATCAGTACCCCGTTCCTGCCTTCACCCCATATCCCCTGACTCCGCTAGCCCTAAGAGCTCTACCTGACTTCCTTTTGAAAGCATCCAGTGAATCGGCCTCCACCGCTTCTGAGGCAAAGAATTCCACAGATCCACAGACTCTCTGGGTGAAAAGGTTTTACCTCATCTCTGTTCTAAATGGCGTACCCCTTATTGTTAAACTGTGACCCTTTGTTCTGGATTCCCCCAACATCAGGAACATGTTTCCTGCATGTAGCGTATCTAATGGCTTCATAATCTTGTATGGTTTTATAAGATGCCCTCTCATCCTTCTAAATTCCAGAGTGTACAAGCCCAGCCGCTCCATTCTCTCAGCATATGACAGTCCCGCCATCCCGGGAATTAACCTGGGGAACCTACGCTGCACTCCCTCAATAGCAAGAATGTCCTTCCTCAAACTAGGGAATCAAAAACTGGAAGGCACAGGTTTAAGGTGAGGAAAAAGATTTAACGATTTCTCAAAGACACACGGCAAGTTGATAAATGTACACAGAAATTTCCATCTTGCGCAGAATAAAAAACAAAGAAGATTTACGAGGATGTTGCCAGGACTCGAGGGAGCGGTTGCAGGCGAGGACTTTATTCCATGGAGCGCAGGAGGCTGAGGAATGATCTTATAGAAGTGTATAAAATCTGGAGGTGAATAGATCAGGTGGATGCAGAGTCTTTTACTCAGAGTAGGGGAAATAAAAACAAGCGGACATACGTTTAACATGAGACCATTCTTGCAGCTGACTTGGTGCTTGGGGTGGCAGGGTGGCGCTGCGGGTAAGTTGCTGCCTCACAGCGCCAGAGGCCCGGGTTCCATCCTGATTACGGGCGCTGTCTCCACGGAGTTTGTACATTCTCCCCGTGACCTGTGCGGGTTTTCTCCGGGAGCTCCGGTTTCCTCCCACACTCCAAAGAAGTACAGGTTTGTAGGTTAATCGGCTCAGTAAAATTGTAAATTGTTCATTTAGAAGCCATTTTGTAAGCCATTTAGTGACGAGGAAACACTTTTTGTGAGTCTGTGGAATTCTCTGCCTCAGAGGGCGGTGGAGGCCGGTTCTCTGGATACTTTCAAGAGAGAGCTAGATAGGGCTCTTAAAGATAGCGGAGTCAGGGGATATGGGGAGAAGGCAGGAACGGGGTACTGATTGGGGATGATCACATTGGGGATGAATGGCGGTGCTGGCTTGAAGGGCCGAATGGCCTACTCCTGTATCTATTGTCTATTGTCTTCCTGCATTGGGTGGGGGGGGGGGGGGGGGGGGGGGGGGAGGAGGGACCAGAACTGAACGCAATACTCCAAATGTGTTGAGTTATGTATGTATTGTTAGATCTATGTACCACTGTTTGTCGAACGTTAATACCTGCACTGATGTAAAGCACTTTGGTCAACGAGAGTTGTTTTTAAATGTGCTATAGAAATATAATTAACTTGACTTGACTCGACTTGAGGAATGGTTTAGAACTTTAGAGGGATATGGGCCAAATGCAGGCAAATGGGAATAGCTGAGATGAGGCACGTTAATCGGCATGGACAAGCTGCATCTTGGTGGACCCATTGCCGTACCGAATGGCTCGGACTCTAGTTAAGTGGGAGCTAGTTGGTTTTCACTTGCCGTTCTGCAGCCCTACTGATTTCTCAGAGACGCACGGCGAGCGGAAGCCGTTACATTTCTCTGCCTGGTGCAGCATAAACAACATGTGCTGGGATCGTTGGGAAACCCTGTTGCAGGCAGGGATTTGGTAACCTTGATGAATCACCTAACAGCATCTTAGACTAACTCGGCATCACCTCAGTCCCCGAGTACATTGCACTCCATGCTCATCACCATAAATTTAAACGGAGAGAAGATTGATAAATTAGCAACATTACTTTCTCTCTGCCCTCGGCGTGGTCTCAACAAGCTGCCTGCTGCTAAGGGGAAAAAAAAAAAATCTACATATAAGCTCCGAGCTCTATCAGCAAAATCCACAGAGCTCAGAGAGAATAAAAAAACCCATTTAATTCCCCGCACAGCCACGTTTCTTCGTATTGTATGTTCAAAAACATTTTTTTAATTTAAATTAAAATTCAATATAGAATGCCAAACAATGATAAAAACTGCACACAAATGTTCAATGACGGAGGCACAGCGGCAGAGTTGCTGCCTTACAGTGCCTGAGACCTGGATTTGATCCCGACTACGGTTGCTTGCCTGTGCGGAGTTTGTACGATTACGCAGCGAGCGCGTGGGTTTTCTCCGGGGGCTGCGGGTGGTTTCCGCCCGCATTTCAAGGATGTGCAGGTTTGTCGGTTGATTCTACATTTGGTCCCTCGTGTGAGGGATAGGACATGTGTACGGGGATCGCTGGTCGGCGCGGACTCCATGGGCTGAAGGGCCTGTTTCCACGCTGAATCACTAAACTAAACAAGGCAGCATTATTTACCGTATTTCGCATCAACTTGCCAACTAAAACTCGGCTGGCACAGATTCAGCGGGCCGAATGGCCCTGTTTTCGTGCTGCCATGTTCTACAACTCAAAGATGCCTTCTGTTAAAAGTATTGCTCACAAATCAGGTTTGCTGTGCAGGCCGAATAAATTACTGATCAGATACATGGATACATAGACAATAGGAGCAGGAGGAGGCCTTTCAGCCCTTCGAGCCTGCACCGCCATTCACTGTCATCATGGCTGTTCATCCACAATCAGTACCCCGTTCCTGCCTTCTCCCCATATCCCTTGATTCCGCTAGCCATCAGAGCTGTATCTAACTCTCTTTTGAATGCATCCAGTTTATCGGCCTCCACTGCATTCTGAGGCAGAGAATTCCACAAATTCATACCTCTCAGTGTGTAAAAGTTTTCCCTCATCTCACTTCTAAATGGCCTGCACATTATTTCTAAACTGTGGCCGCTGGTTCTGGACCCCCCCCCCCCCCCCCATTAATAACATAATATACAAATATACTTGGGCTTGAGAGTTTCTGGTTAAACTATGGGCAGAGGTGCCTCCAAAATAGTACTATTCACTGAGGGGCGCAGCCCCGAAGTGAATAGTACTATTTGGAGGCACCGAGGCCCATAGTTTAAACCAGAAACTCGAAATAAGGCCAAGGATATTTGTTTTATATTTGGGATCAAACATTTACAAGAAATTATACGCAAGCGGGAGAGCGGGAGATTTTCCGAAAATGCCCTTTCAGCGGGCGATCTCCCGACGAAAGCGGCAGAGTTGGAGTCACTGCACTTGTCGAGACGAGAGGTGGCGCTGTAGCCGTGGCAGCGCGAGAGTTTCCCGTTACATGCACGCGGAGCTGTGACATGATTTCCCGACATAGTAAATGCTATTTACAAAATGTCGTCATAAAAGTGATGTCATTTTGTAAATAGTACATCGTTGGAGTGTCAGCGTGCCAACATTCTAAAATAGTTGAAATTATATCAATCACGTGACGCTCTCTCGACCAATCGCTGGAGGATAAATGTTTGATCTCAAATCTCTTAATAATTTTCTATGTTTCTGCAAGACAATTCTATTTGACAATGTCAAATGTTCTTCCTTGACGTATGAAGACTGAATGTTGCTGAATTTAGCTATTTCATGAGTCATAGTGCATGGAAAAAGGTCCTTCGGCCCATCTTGTCCATTCCGACAATTTGCCCCAAGCATGCTAGTCCCACCTGCCTGAATTTGTCCCATATCCTTCTAAACCTTTCCTATCCATGTACCTGGTCATATGTATTTTAAATATTGTTATAGTTTCTGCCTCAAGTACCTCCTCTGGCTGCTCATTCCATATATGCGCTCTGTGTGAAAAAGTTGCCCCTCAGATTCCTATTAAATCTTTCCCCTCTCACCTTAAACCTAAGTCCTCTGGTTCTTGATTCCCCTCCTCCGGGTAATAGACTCTCTGCACTTACCTTATCTATTCCCCTCATCTACACCTTCATAACATCACCCCACATCTTCCTGCGTCGCAGGGAATAGTCCTGGCCTGCCCAAACTCTCCCTGTAGTTTAGGGCCTCAAGAACTGGCCACATCCTCTATGGCTGATGATGTTCGGAACACCGAATAAATAGCACAGCTCAGGAACAGCCCCTTCGGCCCAGAATGCTCACACCAAACATGATGCCAGGATGAACGCATCTCCTCTGACTGCACACGATCCATATCCTTCCATTTCCTGCATATCCATGTGCCTATCTAAAAGCCTGTTAAATGCCACCAATGCACGAGCAGCTGGCGGGCCCTCCGAGCAGCGGCAGAGCAGAGCCTGTACCGCATCCTGCGCAAAGCCACCGGCATGGCCGCGCACCTTCAGCGAACACGTTTAAGAAAGAACTGCAGATGCTGGTGGAAAAATCCAAGGGAGACAAAAATGCTGGAGAAACCCAGCGGATGAGACATGTGAAGATTGCATCATGCAGCCTCACCCGCTGAGTTTCTCCAGCATTTTTGTCCACCTTCTGTGAGCACGTGGTTTGACGCCTGCCACCCGGGGCAGGATGGGGGCGGGATCCACGTGTACACGTGATAGATGTGGCCCGCCATCCGCTCACAGACATGCGTCCCGGCTTCTGTACAGAACAAGGTTGCCCACCCCTGCACTATCGTACCTACAGCCAACACCACCCAGACACCAATGAAGCTGTGTATCCTGAGTTGTTGAGCAACAATGTTACAGAGGTAGGTAGAGAGGCTGGCTTATAGCGCCAGAGATCCTGACTCTATGGGCGCTATCTGTGTGGAGTTTGTACGTTCTCCCCGTGCCTGCGTGGGGTTTTCTCTGTGTGGCTCTGGTTTCCCCCCACACTCCAAAGTAGGTGTGTAGGTTAATTAGCTTCAGTAAATTGTCCCTAGGATGTACTGGGATAACAAATGCACAAGTGTACTATCAGATAATACCATCCATAAACACAATCGAGCCAAACTCCAGTACAATAGATAGAGCAAAGGGGTAGATACAGAGTGCAGAATATAGTTCTCAGCATTGTAGCGCATCAGTCCCAGAGACAAAGTCCAATGTCCGCAATGGGGTAGAGGTGAATCGGACAGTACCCTAGCCTATGGAACATACATAGAAACATGGAACATAGGTGCAGGAGGAGGCCATTCGGCCCGTCGAGCCAGCACCGCCATTCATTGTGATCATGGCTGATCGTCCCCTATCAATAACCCGTGCCTGCCTTCTCCCCATATCCCTTGACACCACTAGCCCCTAGAGCTCTATCTAACTCTCTCTTAAATCCATCCAGTGACTTGGCCTCCACTGCCCTCAGGGAATTCCATAAATTCATAACTCTCTGGGTGAAAAAGGTTTTTTCTCACCTCAGTCTTAAATGGCCTCCCCTTTATTCTAAGACTGTGGCCCCTGGTTCTGGACTCGCCCCACATTGGGAACATTTTTCCTGCATCTAGCTTGTCCAGTCCTTTTATAATTTCATATGTTTCTAGAGGGATATGTCCAAACGTTGGCAGGTGGGACTGGTGTAGATGGGACAAGTTAGTCAGTGTGGGCAAGTTGGGCCCAAGTATCACTCTGTGGATGAATTTCCTGAACCAGAGGGCCGTGAATCTGAGGAATTCATTGCCACAGTCGGCTGTGGAAACCAAGACATTGGGTATTTTTAAGACAGAAATTGATATTTTCTTGATTAGCAAAAGCATCAAAGGTTACAGGGAGAAGTCATATGAGGAAAGATTGAAAAGACTAGGCTTGTATTCACTGGAGTTTAGAAGGATCTTATCTCTGTGTGAAAAACTATTTTCTCATCTCGGTCCTAAAAGACTTCCCCCTTATCCTTAAACTGTGACCCCTTGTCCTGGACTTCCCCAACATCGGGAACAATTGTGCTGCATCTAGCCTGTCCAACCCCTTAAGAATTTTGTAAGTCTCTATGAGATCACCCCTCAATCTTCTAAATTCCAGCGAGTACAAGCCAAGTCTATCCAGTCTTTCTTCATATGGAAGTCCTGCCATCCCAGGAATCAGTCTGGTGAACCTTCTCTGTACTCCCTCTATGGCAAGAATGTCTTTCCTCAGATTAGGAGACCAAAACTGTACGACAGGCCCATGAAACATTCTAAGCCATCATTCTACAAACTGATTTTTTTCTTCTCTCTCTTGATGTCAAATTGTTTCTCATCACGCTTAAGTAAAGTGCCTTTCTTACCTTCCTTACTATTTTAATACTTGTAATCATATGCAAATATAAGCTAATGACAGAGCTGTTCAGTTGATTCATGTAAGATCTTGACAGGATGGAAGTGGCAAAGATGTTCTTTCCAAAACGAGAGATCATCGCGTGAAACCAAGAGGTCATCTTTCGGAGACATCGATGATGCAGAATTTTCTTTTATAGCTCCTTTAGTTTGGAGGTACAAGGCGGAAATAGGCCCACATTCCAAAGACGTACAGGTTTGTAGGTTAATTGGCCTGTTAAATGTGAAAACTGTCCCTAGTGGGTGTTGGTGCGCGGGGATCGCTGGTCGGCGCGGACCCGGTGGGCCGATGGGCCTGTTTCCGCGCCGTATCGCTGAACTAAACTAAACTAAGATTCCAAATCCCGATCCACACTCATTTTTAATTTGATCATAAAAATCCAAGACCCCAGTGTGATGCGGAGGGCCGTTCTCCTCTGAGCAAGTTCTTCAATATGAGGGAGAGTGGCGGGCAGAAATGGAACGAGCTGCCCGAGGAGGTCGTTCTCGACTACCTGTCCTGGACGCAGCACATTGATGCAATCATAGAAACATAGAAACATAGACAATAGGTGCAGGAGCAGGCCATTCGGCCCTTCGAGCCTGCACCGCCATTCAATATGATCATGGCTGATCATCCAACTCAGTATCCCGTACCTGCCTTCTCTCCATACCCCCTGATCCCTTTAGCCACAAGGGCCACATCTAACTCCATCTTAAACATAGCCAATGAACTGGCCTCAACTACCTTCTGTGGCAGAGAATTCCACAGATTCACCACTCTCTGTGTGAAAAATGTTTTTCTCATCTCGGTCCTAAAAGACTTCCTCCTTATCATTAAACTGTGACTCCCTTGTTCTGGACTTCCCCAACATCGGGAACAATCTTCCTGCATCTAGCCTGTCCAACCCCTTAAGAATTTTGTAAGTCTCTATACGATCCCCCCTCAATCTTCTAAATTCTAGCGAGTACAAGCCGAGTCTATCCAGTCTTTCTTCATATTCCTGCCATCCCAGGAATCAGTCTGGTGAACCTTCTCTGTACTCCCTCTATGGCAAGAATGTCTTTCCTCAGATTAGGAGACCAAAACTGTACGCAATACTCCAGGTGTGGTCTCACCAAGACCCTGTACAACTGCCCTGCACATCATAAAGAAAGGTCATCAATGCCTCTACTTCCTTAGATTTCGATATGTGAACGAATACTCTCTTGGACAGGTGTACAGCAGAGGGCGTACTGACTGGTTGCATCGCGGCCTGGTTCAGCAACTCAAACGCGCTGAAACAAAGGAGATTGTACTTATCTTGGGCACTTTATTACAGAACAAATGACCGATGATGAGTACAGGCGAATATTCTGTTGCGCAAGTTTGGTGCGGGTACAGATGTGGTGAAGATGTCTCTGTTGAGAGCATATTGCACACCACTCTATACTGCACACCTGTGGTCGAACTACGGAAAGACAAGTTTACAGAGACTAAAGGTGGCCTATAATGATGCCATGAGAACACTGCTAAGGAAACCTAGATGGTGTAGGGCTAGTAACATGTTTGTGGCTGCAGGAGTCACAACTTTAGAAGCTATCCTAAGAAATCATATGTATAAATTCATTTGCAGGATAAATTACTCTAAAAATGTAATTATTGTGGCCTTGTCAAACATAAGGTTTAGCACTACACGCTACCAATCACAGTTGTGGAGACACTGGTATCGTCTCGTTGTAGGACATTGATCATTCTTTCTATTCTGGATTTTAAATCATGCACTGTGTTTTTTGTATATGATTTACGATGCTTTTATGTGATATACTAAGATTTTATATGTATTTTATGCTATTTTCATATGCAATGTATTTTTATGTAATGTTGTCCCTTGTCCGGACCTTGAGTCCAAAATAAAAGTTGAATGATGATAATTGCAAACACTGGGCCAAATGCGGGCAAAATGGGACCAGCTTAGAAGGGGCGTCTTGCTCGGCATGGATGATTTGGGCCAAAGGGAGGGTTTCCGTGTAGTCTTAATGTTTAAATTATTAAATGTATTGCAAATGATTTAAAATGTATTAAATTAATGTTTTATTATTATTAATGTTTAGTGTTTTCTGAGTCATTCGTAACTGTCACTGTATGTCATGTTGTTACTTGTGGGCGGAGCACCAAGGCAAATTCCTTGTATGTGAATACTTGGCCAATAAACTTACTTACTTTGAGTTGGGCGGGGGGGGGTGTTAAGTTCAGGCCAAGTCTGTTGCCGAGTGCAAGCAGGATGCCCACTGGACTAGTTCCATCAGCGAAGACATCCTCCTTGGAGCCGAGGAGATTGAGAGGGAATTTTAAAAGCCCGATGGGTTTAGATTAGGTCAATAGATAGAAGTGGCACACATTCACAGTGGTTCAAGGGCGGGAGGGTGGGGGGGGGGGGGGGGGGGGGGGGGATACAGGTTTAAGGGGGCAAGCCTTACAGAGGGGATTTGTAGACCAGGTAGGAATTCCTGACACAGGAGGCTATTTGGTAAGGTAATGGCAATCTCAAACCTGTGAAACGTCCAACTTTCCATTGCCATTACTACACGGGTGGGTGGGAGTGATCTTACGTAGACAAGAGAAAACGGATCCTCCAGTCATTATTTCCAGCTTAATTGGTTCTTTATTGAAGTAGTTGTACAGACAAAGTGATGAACATACCAGATCCTCTTTACTCTTAAACGAATTATAGCTTTCCGTTCCTACTATCTGGTAAGAACTGTTTTCTCCCCAAATCCAGTGGCTGGTCTGACCTACACAGTCCCTCTCCCCTATAATATGTCACGCCCATCTATCTATCAAATGCTCACCACCAACTGTTCAAAATAATACTGCTCGAATGATCTGAACAGAATAATATAATAATAATATATTATTATTCGTGCACACAACTTGTGTCCGCTTAGTATTTGGATGGACTCCTGCGCGTCCCCGCTACAATGGGCTTGTACACTCTGGAGTTTAGAAGGATGAGAGGGAATCTCATTGAAACATATATGATTATTAAGGGTTTGGACATGTTAGAGGCAAGAAACACGTTCCCGATGATGGGGGAGTCCTGAACCAGGGGCCACAGTTTAAGAATAAGGGGTAAGCTATTTGGAACGGAAATGAGGAAACATCTTTTCAGCCAGAGAGTTGTGAGTCTGTGGAATTCTCAGCCTCAGAGGGCGGCGGAGGCCGGTTCGCTGGATACTTTCAAGAGAGAGCTAGATAGGGCTCTTAAAGATAGCGGAGTCAGGAGATATGGGGAGAAGGCAGGAACGGGGTACTGATTGGGGATGATCAGCCATGATCACAGTGAATGGTGGTGCTGGCTCGAAGGGCCGAATGGCCTACTCCTGCACCTATTGTCTATTGTCTAATATGCTAACAGTAAGTAGCCTAAGCGTGAATGGCTCCTACAATGCTCATGACCGCTGGTAAAGCACTAACCAGCCCAACCCCACCAGCCATTACTTCACCCATAGCCATCTAGATTACGATTCTGCAAGATGACCTCGCCTGTATCGGAGTGGAGTTTGCATGTGTTCTCAACCATGGGTGCTCCGGGTTCCTCCCTCATCCCAGAAAGAAATTCCAAAAAACAGGATGTGCTTGGCTTCAAGGTGCGGGGCGAGTTTTTTAGTGAATGCCTGGAACGGGCTGCCAAGGGTAGTGATGGAAGCAGATAGGGATTTAAGAGGCTTTTAGACTGGCACATAGGTATGTAGGGAATGGAGGGATATGGACCATGTGCAGATAGAGGGAGATTAGTTTTACTTGCATTATGTTCAGCATGATAATGTGGGCCGAACGGCCTGCTCCTGTGCTGTACTGTTTTAGTGTTAGAGTTTTAAAGAGGCCCTTCAGCCCAGCGAGTCCACACTGACCCGTTTACAATGTGTTCCATGCCAATTAGCCTACAAACCTGCGCGGTGGAAGGAGGCATCTTGAGGAAACCTACACAGTCACACAGGGAGGCTGTGCAAACTCCACACGGACAGCGCCTGAGGTCAGGCTCAAATCTGGGTATCTGGGGCCGTTCTGTGCCTGCCACAGTGGAAGAATCTGGAGGGAGTTAATGAAAATGTGGGGTGAGTTTAAAAAATGGAATTAGTGAAGGATGAGTGAAAATGGGTGACTGTTGGCCAGTACAGGCCGGGTGGGCCGAAGGGCCTGTTTCTTTGCTGTGTGACTCTAATCTTATACCATTTGCATTCGATCTTCGACCCTCTCTTTGCCCTCGCTGTCAAGGGAACAATGCACCTCCGTGTTTAACCTAGCCCCCTATCAAATATTCTTTATATTTCACACAGAGGACATTCAAGGGGAAACAGGACTGACATTTGAGATGAAAAAGCAGTGAATGAGACTGACATGGATAGAGTAGACAGCGTGAACCTTTTTCCCAGGATGGGAACGTGAAAGACTACAAATCTGAAAGGTCACCTGCCCATGTTTTCCAGGAATGCAGCCTGACCCGCTGAGTTACTCTGGCACTTTGTGTTTTTCTTTGGTAAAGCAGAATCTGCAGTTCCTTCGCATCTACAAAAGCAAAATATACTAGTTTTTACTGAAGACAGACACAAAATGCTGGAGTCACTCAGCGGGACAGGCAGCATCTCTGGAGGGAAGGCATGGGTGACGTTTCGGGTCGAGACCCTTCTTCTTTATAGACGATAGACAATCGACAGTAGGTGCGGGAGGAGGCCATTGTATTCTGGCGCATTAACCCGTTGTAATTAAGGTGGAACGTTGCTCACAGTTAGTTCACAGCTGAGATTTTGCCACTCAGAGAGTAATTGGACCACATAATGCAAACCCATGTCTTCAGCGATCAACAATAGACAATAGATGCAGGAGTAGGCCATTCGGCCCTTCCAGCCAGCACCGCCATTTAATGTGATCATGGCTGATCATCCACAATCAGTACCCCGTTCCTGCCTTCTCCTCATATCCCCTGACTCCACTATTTTTAAGAGCCCTATCTAGCTCTCTCTTGAAAGCATCCAGTGGATTGGCCTCCACTGCCTTCTGAGGCAGAGAATTCCACAGATTCACAACCCTCTGTGTGAAAAAGTTTTTCCTCATCTCAGTCCTAAATGGCTTGCCCCTAATTCTTAAACTGTGACCCCTGGTTCTGGACTCCCCCAACATCGGGAACATGCTCCTGCCTCTAGCGTGTCCAAACACATAATAATCTTACATGTTTCAATAAGATCCCCTCTCATCCTTCTAAACTCCACAGTTTCCGACACATGCTACTTTTTATCTTTAGGGTTGCCATTCTGCGAGCCGTGGCACATTTGATTTAGCATTTAAGGGGTTAAAATTACTTTGCAGCTGAATGCCGAGTTATGTCGTCTTCATTGGAAATTCTGAAGTGAGAAACAAAGACGCATAAAGATAAAATTGTTCCAGGAGATAAAACACTGCCTTCTCTTGCAATTGCAGATGAATCTCCCTCTCTTGAATCTCAATAGGATGTCAAAGGGCCCCCGCATGCTTTGAAAAATAACAAGAGCAGGGGGATGCTGCTCCCATTACATTGCCAGGCAACCCTGCATCTCTTCCCTAATGGAGTCAAGGAATAACACAGAAACCGATTAATGTGAGATTTTACATGTCTCCTATTATTTATTTGGCCAATTCCACAAATGCACAAAGAACATGGTTTGGAGAGTACTCCTTCATCCATAGTAGCGGATATTTGTTATTTTAACAAACTTCATTTATCCTCCAGAGCCTTGCTTAAAAGGGTGATCATTATAGACAATGGGCAATAGACAATAGGTGCAGGAGGTAGGCCATTCGGCCCTTCAGGCCAGCACCGCCATTCAATGTGATCATGGCTGATCATCCACAATCAGTACCCCGTTCCTGCCTTCTCCCCATATCCCCTGATTTCACTATCTTTAAGAACCCTATCTAACTCTCTCTAGAAAGTATCCACAGAACTGGCCTCCACAGACTCACAACTCTCACAACTGTGATAATGTGTTTCCTCATCTCTGTTCCAAATGGCCTACCCCTTATTCTTAAACTGTGGCCCCTGGTTCTGGACTCCCCAAACATCGGGAACATGTTTCCTGCCTCTAGCGTTGCCAAACCCTTAACAATCTTATATGTTTCAATAAATCCCCTCTCATCCTTCTAAACTCCAGAGTGTACAAGCCCAGCCGCTCCATTCTCTCAGCATATGACAGTCCCGCCATCCCGGGAATTAACCTGGTGAACCTATGCTGTACTCCCTCAGATGATAGTAGATAGACACAAAATTAGAGCGAGTATAAGTAGCAATATTAGCATTCTTATGGAGAGACCTTGGATAAGATGACGTCAAGGCAAGGAGACCGTGGGGTGATCTTATAGAGTTGCATAAAATCATGAGGGGAATAGATAGGGTGAATGCACAGAGTCTTTCACCCAGGTTAGGGGGAATCAACGAGAGGACATATGTTTAAGGTGAGAGGACAAGATTTAATACAAACCGAGGGGCAACTTTTTTACTCAGAGGGCAGTGGGCATATGGAACGAGCTGCCGGAGGAGGTAGTTGAGGCAGCTACTTTAACAGCGTTTGAAGTGCACGTGGACAGCTACATGGATAGGAAAGGTGTAGAGGGATGTGGTCCAAAAGTGAGCAAATGGAACTAGGTTAGATGGGGCATCTTGTTCAGCATGGATATGTTAGGCCAAAGGGCCTGTTTTGTGCTCTGTGTCTCGAGTACACTGACGTCAGTTTGCATGACTGGAATATTGTCATCACTGTGTAAAGCACTGCAGATGCTGGTTTATATCGAAGATACACAAATAGACCGTCTATGCAGAGTTTGTACGCTCTCCCCATGACCTGCGTGGGTTTTCTCACGGGAGCTCCGGTTTCCTCCCACACTCCAAAGACATACAGGTATGTAGGTTAATTGGCTTGGTGTAAATGTAAAAACTGTCCCTACTGGGTGTAGGATGGTGTTAATATGCTGGGGTGGCTGGTCGGCGCGGACCAAAGGGCCTGTTTCCGCGCTCTTTCTCTAAACTAAAAAAAACTAAAAAACTAAAATGCTGGAGGAACTGAGCGGGACAGGCAGCAGGGTCGCGACCCGAAACGCCACCCATTCCTTCTCTCCAGAGATGCTGCCTGTCCCGCTGAGTTACTCCAGCGTTTTGTGTCTGTCGACTATCGCCGATGTTCAGATACGTAACCTTAGTCAATATGTAGGCGCCACGATTGTGGTCAATAATAAAATGCAGATGATTGCAAACAGTTTAAAGGTATCGCGAATGTAGTCAATATTAACAATATTTGTCACACATTATTGAAAGTATCCACAACATTAAGTTGCTAGTCTTTGCCGAGCACGTTATGTTGCCCGTAATCAAAATCAATATTATTGCACTGATGGCCATGTTTAGTATTATCTCCGATGACTCTGACTAACATTAAATTACTCTTACCTGCAGGCAACATCATGTTAATGGTGAATATATTAAATATGTTAATGTATTCAATATGAAGATACTAATCGGTAAGGCTGCAGTCATGTTAAGTTACTGCATCTGTGGGCAATGTTGTGCTACCTGCAAACATTTTCCACGTTCGGGTACCATGAATATTAAGAGAAGATACAAGTTAATAATACATAGAAATTAGGTGCAGGAGCAGGCCATTCGGCCCTTCGAGCCTGCACCGCCATTCAATATGATCATGGCTGATCATCCAACTCAGTATCCCGTACCTGCCTTCTCTCCATATCCCCTGATCCCTTTAGCCACAAGGGCCACATCTAACTCCCTCTTAAATATAGTCAATGAACTGGCCTCAACTACCTTCAATGGCAGAGAATTCCAGAGACTCACGACTGAAATATGTGTGAAAAATGTTTTCCTCATCTCAGTCCTAAAGGAATTATCATTAAATACTGTGTGAATATTCATAGACACTGTATGAATATTAAGATACCAGTTACTGCAGCCAATATTAAGTTACTGGTATTTACAGTCAATATCAGGTAAATGGTGCTAACCTTTTTTAACATCAGGAGAAGAATGGAAAACAGGGCAGAGACAAAGACTTTGCCTTCCATCACAGTGAGGAGGAGGTTCACTGTGATGGATGTTTGTGTTAATTGTGTGTCTTTGATTTTTTTTTTTCTTTCTTTTTTTTTCTTGTTTTTTTTTCTTTTGTATGACTGCAGAAACCAAATTTCATTTGAGGTTCAAATGACAATAAACTGTATTGTATTGTGTATAATGTTCAACACTAATTTTGCTTATTATTGTCACGTGCACAGAGGCAGAGTAAACACCTGCTGATTGCGTGTGATCCAGTTAAAGAAAAGACTAAACTGTGCAAGCCACTCATAGCGCACAGATGAAGAATAAACGCTAGCAGGAGTAGTGCAAAGATATGACATTGAAGTCCGATAAAGTCCAACCAAACTCCTAGGGGGGCATCGTCCTGTATGGGTTTGGCTGCCTAGCCTGCAGCTGTCCGTTTTTTTCTCATTTTTTAAAATATTTAGTTAGTTGAGTTTTTCTGTTTCTCGGAGTCCTAGCCTTTTTTATGTGGGGGTGAGGGTGGGGAAGGGGGAAACTGTTTTCTGCATGGTCGGAGAGGCAGCTTTTCTCCGGGCTGCACCGTCGACCCGTCCTTGCGGCCTACCAGCAGGCCTGGAGCGGCGTTTCCTGGGGGGACCGCCCAGAACCACGGCTTCGGCAGCGGTGCAGTGCTGGAGCGCCAACGCGGAGCGGAGCGGGCGATGCCTTGCCTGGGTCGCCGCGCTGGAGCTCCGGTGAGCTGAAGACCGCAGGAGAACATCGCGGGGCTGCGGGACTGTGGGGCGGCCGGCCGCGGGCGGCGGCGCTGAACTTTAACATCGGGAGCCTGGGATCTCTCGGCGAGATCGCCAGTTGTGGAGCTCCATTCAGCGCGGCCTGTTGGCGTTGGAAGTCGCGGTCTCCAGCAAGGAAGCGGCCGTTACAGGCACCCCGAGCCGCTGAGAGGGTTCTCACATCACCGGAGCACCAACACCCGGCAAAGAAGGGCCTGGAACATCGGCCCCCTTAGAGGTGACTGCGGAGGCCTCAATAGGCCCGACTATGGGTGGACATGGGAATGGGGACTGGACTTTGTACCCTCCCTCACAGTGGGAACCATTGTGGGGGATGTTTTTTATGTTTTATGTTAAATTCTTTAATGTTATGTCTTATCTTTACCTATGTGCTGCAATGGCAAGACAAATTTCACTACACCAATTGGTGTATGTGACAATAAATGTCCTTTGTCCTTTGTAAAGAGAGTGTAAAGGTCTCCAATGAGGTAGATGATAGTCAGGACCGCATTCTAGCTGATGAGAGGACCGTTCAGTTGATAGAAACATAGAAAATAGGTGCAGGAGTAGGCCAATCGGCGCTTCGAGCCTGCACCGCCATTCAATATGATCATGGCTGATCATTCAACTCAGTATCCTGTACCTGCCTTCTCTCCATACCCCCTGATCCCTTTAGCCACAAGGGCCACATCTAACTCCCTCTTCAATATAGCCAATTAACTGGCCTCGACTACCTTCTGTGGCAGAGAATAGTAAGATTAAATGAGAACTTGCCAGTTTGAAGTTTGATCCTTATTTTATAACCATATAACCATATAACAATTACAGCACGGAAAACAGGCCCTCTCGGCCCTTCCAGTCCGTGCCGACCATTTGTTTTCCCCTAGACCCATCTACCATTATGCGGAGTGACGTTGAGGGATTGCGTGAAGAAGCCCCGCCAGGCGCATGCGCGTCATACTTCAAAGCAGCGGCATGAAAACACAGAACCAAATAGCCAAAGTAACATAGTAAGGCTCGTAGAAGACTAGAACTACCAGATGATCTCTTAGATTATGAGGGTGGGAGCGGAGGGCACGTAATCCCTCAACATCACTCCTCATAAAATAATGATCAAACTTCAAACTGGTAAGTTCTCGTTTAATCTTACTATTTTACTTCGGAGTCACGTGACTGACTACGTGAAGATTTCAAAGCTCTGTGTTTGCATGCCGCAGATGCACTCCATACGACAAGCTGCTTCGGTTGGCACAGTAGTACAATAAAGAAGATATTGAACATTGCATGAATAATTCAATAACGATTTTAATAATAACAAACAGAGTAATGACCCCTCTGTCCCAGGGGGAAATTACAAACAAAAAGTGATATAAACAAAGCAATAAAATTAAAGGGAACCCAAAACAGCAGGCCCAAACCGTGGCTCTGCCTGAACTGGTTTATCATAAAACTGAGAAAAAGTTGCCTCTCTAGACCACCCTGCGGCCGCGAGGATTTGATCTAGCGGCACGTCCTGAGCCTTCGCCGCGGATATAGATGCTGCCCTGGTGGAGTGAGATTTAAACACATCAGTGTCGATTACCACAGAACTGAGCACCTGTTTCAACCATCTAGAATAGTTTGCACGGACACGTGCTTATATGGCTTTTTGTGACTAATGAGAAGTCCTGACTCCGAACCTCTCAGACTCCTGGTTAACTCAACATATTGGGTTAAATGTTTAACGACACATAACAGTTGGTCACCAGGATATGCTTTAAACGTCACCTTGATTCCAGACCTGCCTGGTCTACTTTGTTTGAGTAAATCACAGACATAAAATGTAACATCATCTTGAGAAAAATGCATATAATCTATTCTTAACAAGTGCAATGTTTGGACACGTTGTGCTGAAACCAACGCCATTAACATAACTACTTTAAGAGTTAATCTCTGCATAGATAATGACGCAATTGGAGCCCATTGCCGCAGCAGTGTGAGAACTATACTGACATCCCAGATTGCTGTATATCTGGGTTGAGGAGGGTTTTTGTTAAAAATTCCTCTCATAAACCTGGACACCAATGGATGAGACCCAATAGGTTGTCGTGCTGAAGACTGCCCTAAATAAGAGGACAAAGCACTGCGAGCAGTGTTAATAGCACTATAACTAAGGTGCTCATCAAAATGCAAAGTAGCAAGGAACTCCAACACATCCCTTATACTAGCAGTATCATATGATATATTAGACTGTACACAGAAGCATTCCCATTTCTTAATGTGCACGAGGTATTGCTTTTTAGTGCTAGTTCCCCACCCTGCAGTCATAACCTCCATGGTCCTGTTCGATAATCCAAGGCCTTGAAATGGTCTGGTCAGAACCTGCAGACCAACAAATTGATATGGTCATGTAATGGGTGACTTTCTCCTGTAACCGGATGCACCAGCAAATGACTGCTGCTGGGAATGCGCATGAATGGCTGTGCCATCATTCTCAGTACCAAATGGGGAACCATGGTTGTGTCGGCCAATCTGGGACTACCAAAACTCCTTTGGCGGAGTCCCGCTCTATTTTAGTAAGACATTCCGGAATCAGGCAGAATGGAGGAAATGCATAAAAGAATGAGTGTCCCCAGTGTAACGAGAACGCATCCACAGCTACTGCACCTGGATCTGGCTCCCAGGAGACATAATTAGGCAACTGGTGATTCAGCCTGGATGCAAAGGGGATCAATATCTGGCAATCCAAATCTAGCAACAATGGTTTGAAATATGCTGACATTCAACATCCAGTCTATATTGTCATTAAACATTCTCGACCTAAGGTCTGCTACCACATTATCTATGCCTGGTAGGTAGATGGCCGAAACCCAGATGTTGTGTGAAATGCACCAATCCCAGATAGTATTAGCCAAGTTATCACATAACACCGATCTAGTTGCTCCCATATGATTGATATATGCCACAGCTGTGGTGTTGTCAATCTGGAGTTGAACATGGAAATCTGACATTGTGGAGAAATATGCTTTTAGCCCATAAAAAGCACCCAATAACTCCAGGTAATTAATACCATGTGTGTGAAGAAGCAAGTCCTCTTGCTCAGTCCATCTACCCCCACAGCTAGACTCTGTGTCCGTAGCCCCCCCCCCCCCCATCCGAGAGCGCTAACATCAGTCTGTAAAATTACTGAAGGTTCGTCCACCAAAATGTGATTGGTGGCTTGGCTAACATGAACAATCCACCACTGCAATTCTGCCAGAGTCGTGGTGGGTAACTGCATAAGCCGATCAAAATGGCCTGCATTGTGTTTCAATGCTTGTTCTCTTGCTCTTTGCAAATGTTGATAATGCAAAGGCCCGAACTGTACTGCAGGAAAGGCTGCTACCAATTTCCCAATGACCTTTGCAACGTCTCGGATGGAAGGAGAATGGGTTTGTGTAAGACGAATACAGACATTAACAATATCTATTACCTTGGCTGCTGGTAATGTAACTGTCATATGAACTGAATCAAGAAGAAGCCCCAAATACTCAATCTGCTGGGTTGGCTGTAACTTGGACTTAAGTGGATGGACCAAAAATCCCAATTATTCAAAGAGATTCTTAGTTGCTGTAACAGAAGCTGCAGCTGACTCTTTAGTGTTACCAACAATTAAGATATCATCTAAATAGGCGATAACAATGTGATTGTGGGCCCTCAAGTGCCCCAGCACAGGTTTCACCAATTTAGTAAATAACCTAGGTGCAGAACTTAACCCATTAGGCGATGCTCTATATTGCCACAGCTGTCCCATCCAATTAAATTTCAAGTACCTTCGATAGTCAACATGAATTGGCACCGAATAATAAGCATCTTGTAAATCAATGGTGGCCATATAACAACCCTGGGACATCAGCTGCTTTGCAGTAACAAACGTGTCCATTTTAAAATGCCTATAGGGAACTGAAGTATTCAATTGAGTGAGATCGAGGATTACTCGACAACCACCATCTTTTTGGGGTCTGGGAAAAATATTAGACACAAATTGTTGAGGATGATGAACTGCTTTTTCAATCACACCTTTACGGAACAAATTCTGAATCTCCACATTGGTTTGCTCAGTCTCCGGAACAGAAAACACCAACACTTTACTAGGCTTAGTCTGGAAAGGGGGATCTATCCCTGAGATAAACTCAATGGTGGACCCTGACACAGTATTTAGTATAAAGATATCAGACGTTATACAACACCACTTGTTATAAAAGAAATGTAACCGACCTCCAATAGGAGGTTGCACACCCAAATTTGTAACACAAAGTCCCTGTACCTCTGTTGGTGTTTTGGAAACCTGTTGTCTGGCCGTGTTGGGGTTATAGGGAACCTGACGTGGTGGATACCCTCGTTGCCACCCTGGCCTCCCTCTGCTGGGCCCAGCACCCGGGTCGGACCTGCGGTAAACGACCCCCGGCTTTTGAAGGGACGGACGAGATGCGGCCGGCTTCATTAGCCCCATAGTTTTCGCCTCCTCATCAATATCTCTAATTTGCTTGACCAGATCGGAGCCAAACAGGAGTTCAGGTGCCTGGACGTTGGTCGCCTTACAGAGTGCAGCAAATTTGTTGGTTTAAAGTCGGCCTGATGGCAATTTTCCGAATGCAGTTAATTTCGAAGAAGACGTTACAAATCATAGCAAACATATCCTTCTGTAACGGAGATAACACGGTCCCTCGGACCATGGTGCCAAATGCAGTGATCGTGGCCGCCACCAGTTTGAGGGCGTGCTGATAACGAACCTCCTGCCCCCTCATGGAAGGACTCACGGGTGCCCATATAGCTGGGTTCACCATTGGCACTTTTAATGAAGCACAGTTAACAGGTGTTTTTATATTTGCTGCTTGTCTCCTGCATGACAGGATAGTTGCAGCTGGTGAGAAACTAAGTAATTTATATTAGTTGCGAGGTATTCCTCCATGGCCTCACCAGTTCCCTCCGGAATAGCAAAAGACATTGCTATGTCCGGTACACCCGGAGCAAGGCTCTTGTGCTCTGGTGTTTGCACATAAGCAGGGACACCAGACATAGGGTCAGCTGCATCCTGTCCCGCATCTCCCATTTGATAATCAAGGGAGGCATCCCCCAGTCCTATAAGCAGGCGCTGGAAGGAATTCCACCACGGGGGTATTCCAGGTAATCCTCTTCACAGGATCCCTGCTGCTCAATTGTCTGAGAAGTCTCTGTGGCCTTAGCCCCTTGCTGTACCAAAAGCTGCAGCATGTGTTCCATATCGGTTGCATTTTTCCCCACATCTCTTTAGCCCCAGGGGGAGAATCACCACCATCATCTGAATCATCAGATAGTACTGGCCTGTTTGTTTTCCTTGTGGCCTTGCTGTGCCTCTTAGCAGCCACAGCCTGTTGAGTTTCAGGCACTGGCCTGGAAGCACTTTCCACTGGTGGTAACGGTGAAACGGCCCCCGGTATCGGAACCGGAGGTCCGGTTACTATCTCCCGACCCGATCGAGAATGCGGCTCGTCGCTAGACACGCACTTGGAGCGCACTCTCCGCCCAGACCGGTCCATGTTGCAACTCCAACTGACTCCAGTTTTACGGAGCTAAATAACCTGCAGGAAAAGTTGTTTAACACTCAGCTGCAAGTTTCTACTTACCCGCTGGTGGAGCTGCGCTCTCCAGCCCGTTCGGTGCGACATGCGTGGACGCAATGACGCGCATGCGCCTGGCGGGCCTTCTTCACGTAGTCACCCACGTGACTCCGAAGTAAAATTCTACAGATTCACCACTCTCTGTGTGAAAAATGTTTTTCTCATCTCGGTCCTAAAAGACTTCCCCCTTATCCTTAAACTGTGACTCCGTGTTCTGGACCTCCCCAACATCGGGAACAATCTTCCTGCATCTAGCCTGTCCAACCCCTTAAGAATTTTGTAAGTTTCTATAAGATCCCCCCTCAATCTTCTAAATTCTAGCGAGTACAAGCCGAGTCTATCCAGTCTTTCTTCATATGAAAGTCCTGCCATCCCAGGAATCAGTCTGGTGAACCTTCTCTGTACTCCCTCTCTGTACTCCCTCTCATCTTTGATTTTTTCATCCGGGAGGGAATAAAGGGTGGAGATTGTTGGTAAAGGAAAAATGTAATGTCCACATACAGCTACTCTCTGATCCTGGCTTATTGGTCAATAAAGGATATCAGAGAACAAGATGAGTTTTCAGAGCAATCCGATACTTGCATGCCCATTGGTACAGACTTCATTATTTATCAAATGCAGATTTGTTGGATTACTTGAATTCTTAGACCCCCTTTGGTCGTGGCTGACCATGGGTGTCTCCAGGGTTGGAGGACGCCTGTGCGTGACTTTGTTTAACATGGGGAGACTGGTGCACAGACAGCCACCCCACGGTCCTTGACAGATCTGGGTCAGGATCCAGTGGCACGGAGTCCAAGACGACCGGAGACCCTTTTCTGCCGCAGCCTTCATCCGCCTTCCCAGCCGTCGTGACGCTCCACTAAGGTCAGCCATCGTCCTCCGCCTGTTCCACCGTTGAGGTCTTGGTTGGATTGCTCTTTGTCAGAGACCTCCCCCTCGACCTTACCGCCATGGGTGGCCCCACCAGGAGCAGAGCTCCAGACGGCATCGCTCTCAGGATCTCAGGTCCACACAAGCTTCCCCACCACGACAAGGTGACAATATATTCAAGGTGACTTGAATATAAGTTCTATATTGAAACTTGGTCACTTCCCTGGGTCTGCTGATATTAGATCATACCTTGATAGTACCCTCAGATGTATTGAGGAATTGATATATATATATATCAATATACCAAGGCTCTCTGAAGACAGTTGCATAGATAGATAAGTTAGAAAATACATTTCGACCACTGAAAAAATGATTTCATATATATATAAAATCCTATTGGAAAATGATGTTCCATCAACAGAAATATATAGGCAATCATGGGAAAATGAATTAGGTCAAATTATAAGACCAGAAGTATGGGATGAAAGTTTACAACATATACACCATTGCTCGTTAAATGCTAGACTCTCTCTCATACAGTTTAAAATATTACATAGACTACATTACTCAAAATCCAAACTACATAACATCTTTCCAAAAGTATCTGCCATATGTGATAAATGTCAGCACTTAGAAGCTAATCTGACACACTCATTTACAAATTGTGTAAAAATTACGAAATTTTGGATAGAAATATTTAGGATAATTTCGAATGTTGTTAATATGAATCTGACTCCTGACTCAAAGTTAATAATACTAGGAATACTGGAAACAGATCAATTAATAACAATGAATCAAAGAATTTTTAGTGTTTATGGTTTAATAATTGGGAAAAAATTAATATTAAAATTCTGGAAGGGTCCTACATCCCCCACAGTCAAAATGTGGAATACAGAAATGTCGGAGACACTCCATCTGGAACGATTGAGGCTTGTCCTAATGGACAGGTTGGATCTCTTCAGAGAGATATGGTCTCCATATATTGATCTTCAAAGTGGGTCAAAGTGGCTCAGTGCGGGGGCTTGACTGAGACCTGAATAATAGAATGGATGAAGAATTACATATAATAAATCACGGTTATATCTCCGACGATGGATAATTGTTTAATACTCCATTCACTTCCTTACTTTCTATATTATTTTTCTCTCTCTTTTCCTACTTTATAAAAAAATAAAAAACAATGTATAGATACATTAAGTCTTAAATATTAATATTAATATTAATAATATTATGAATGTATGTACGAAGTACTTTTTATTAATATGTATTTACAATAATAAAAAATATTCATCAGAAAAGACATTGGACAGATATATGGGTAGAGGGCTATGTGCCAACTGCAGCTAAATAGGACCAGCTAATAGAGTCCATAAAAAGAGACAAAGTACTGGAGTAACTCATTGGGTCACGCTACATAACTGGAGAACATGGCGTGGTGACGCTTTGGGTCGGGACCCATCCTCGGAATGAGTTCCTCCAGCACTTTGTGTGTTTTATTATGTAAACCAGCATCTGCAGCTCCTTGTATCTAGCCCATGTATGTCAACTTGGCCAGTGTGGGCCGAGGGGCATGTTTCCACGCTGAGAAAGCCGTATGACTCCATATAATGGTTAAGAAGACATCAGGGTACTTGCCCACATCAGAGGGGCGGAGAATATTAAGGGCCTGTCCCACTTAAGCGATTTTTTTCGGCGACTGCCAGCAACTGTCGCAGTCGGACAAGGTCGCCGAAAAAGCAGCCTACCACAAGTTACGGCAAGCTACCGACAACCGGACGTCCACCTACGACAACCTACGGCCACACAGGCGACAATCTACGACAACCAAAGTCAACCTACGTCCACCAGCGACGAGCTGCGACAAGCAACAATCCTGTCGACGTAGGAATTCACCAAAGTCAGCACCCGGTGACAAAATCCAGCGGCGACCAGAAAAACGTTCCAACTCTTTAGGCGACTTTGGGAGACTCCTCATGCCCATACAGGCGTCACACCGCGACCATGTGGCAACGGCCTGTAGTGGCTTGTAGTCGCCGACAAAAATCGCCTAAGTGGGACAGGGGCTTAAGAACAGGGAAGATAATGAGAAACGTTCCCTCTTTGCAGAGAAACTAAAGGGCAGAAGGATGATGGGGATTTAGGGGATATATCAGGAAGGATGGTTGAATTCTGAAACACGGTACCCGAGAAGATGACAGAAGGATTACTCTCACAACATTGACAACGTATCTAGCTATTCACCTGAACACTAGTTGGGTTCTGAAGAGTAGGGCCAGTGTTCCTCAATATCTTTCGGCCCGCATAACCATGGAGGGCCATAGTGTCTGTCTCTGTGCTGAATAACGGTGGCGCAGCGGTAGAGTTGCTGCCTTGACAGCGAATGCAGCGCCGGAGACCCGGGTTCGATCCCTTCTACGGGTGCTGCCTGTACGGAGTTTGTACGTTCTCCCCGTGACCTGCGTGGGTTTTCTCCGAGATCTTCGGTTTCCTCCCACACTCCGAAGACGTGCAGGTTTGTAAGTTAATTGGCCTGGTGAAAATGTAAAAATTGTCCCTAGTGGGTGTGGGATGGTGTTAATGTGCGGGGATCGCTGGTCAGCGCGGACCCGGTGAGCAGAAAGGGCCTGTTTCTTCGCTGTATCTCTAAACTAAAGACTCTTATGATTGCATCTTAACCAGACAAAGTTTAGACATGTTGAGTTTAATTATTCCAAGGCTGTGAAATGATTAAGGGATTCTGAACATTTAATTAGCCACAGGAGTGATGGGAAAATTGATGCGATGTATCTGATTTGCATTCTTCTATCCATCCCATTTTCCTTGCCCCCTTTTCACTCGCGGCTCCTGCTGTGGACTTTGGCACTTCAGTCGTGTCTGAAGAAATTAGTTAACTGTGGGCAGTGAATGGGAACAGACGGTCTTCATGTTAACTCCATTATCCACCAAGACTTTGGGTATATTTAAGGCGGAGGTTGATGGGTTCTTGATTAGTGAAGGCATCAAAGGTTGTGGGGAGAAAGGTTTGACGGTAAGGGTGCACATTGCTCTGAGACGGTGGGGTACTGGAGTACTGGAGTACTATGAGTAGCGTGAGCCCCGTATCTGGGGAAGGATGTGCTGGCACTGGAGAGGGTCCAGGGCAGGCTTGAGAACGATTCTCGGGAAGGTTGGGTTAGCCGTGGGTTAGATGTCGGCTGCCTCAAAGACCCACACCATCCTGGTCACACACTCATTTCACCGTTGCCATCGGGAAGAAGGTACAGGAGCCTGAAATCCGTAGCGTCCAGGTTCAAGGGCCTGTCCCACTTTCACCACCTAATTCACGACCTCTGCCGAGTTTGCTCTTGACTCATACTCGCAGCGGGGTGGGAGATTGCAACCTTCACGTGGTCCGCCCTGTTTCGACTAATGCAATCAACTCGACGCGCACAAACGGAAAATCAAATAGAACAAGTTGTGCAACAACTTTAGGCCGTGCACGCCACACGGAAAAAGAAGATTCTCGCAGCATGGTCGTCACGAGGTCATAGGAGGTTGTAGGAGGTCGTAGGTAGGACGTAGCAGGCCGTGCTGCTAGTTGTAGGTTCTCGTGGCATCAAGTAGGTCGGGGCGTTTTTTCTAGCATGGTGAAAAATGCGCACGAGTAAAAAAGGTCGTGAATTAGGTCATGAAAGTGGGGCACGCCCTTCAAGAATAGCTTCACCGCTCCCAGCCAACAGGCTATTAAATATAACATCAAATAAATTCTGAACAATAATGGCCTATTATTACTATTGCACTCTATCTGTTTATTATTGTGTATATATGGTCTATGTTCTACAGACACACTGAGCTTTTATCTTCCGTTTTGTACTATGTTTACATATTCTGTCGTGCTGCAGCAAGCAAGAATGTCATTGTCCTATCTGGGACACACGACCATAAACTCTCTTGACCCTTGACTTGATTCTTGTACTCGCTGGAGTTCAGAAGGATGAGGGGGAGGGACCTCATTGGGACCTACCGAATAGTGAAACGCTTGGATAGAGCGGATGTGGAGAGGATGTTTCCACTAGTGGGAGAGTCAAAGACCAGAGGTCACAGCCTCAGAATCAAAGGGTGTTCCATCAGGAAGGAGATGAGGAGGAATTTCTATCATCAGATGATGGTGAATCTGTGGAATTCATTGCAGCAGAAGGTTGTGGAGACCAAGTCAGAGGATAATTTAAGGCAGAGATAGATGGATTCTTGATTAGTACAGGGGTTAGAAGTTATGGGGAGAAGGCAGGAGAATAGGGTTAAGACGGAGAGATAGATCAGCCATGATTGAGCGGTGGAGCAGACCTGTGGGCTAAATGGCCGAAGTTTGCTCCTATGTCTGATAATCTTACTGAGTCTTTCACCGGACTACTCCACCATTCAATTATGGCTGATCTATCTCTCCCTCCTGACCCCATTCTCCTGCCCCATTCTTAGCATTCATAGCAAACGGATTTGAGTATAACAGCAGGGAGGTTCTACTGCAGTTGTACAGGGTCTTGGTGAGGCCACACCTGGAGTATTGTGTACAGTTTTGATCTCCTAATCTGAGGAAAGACATTCTTGCCATAGAAGGAGTACAGAGAAGGTTCACCAGACTGATTCCTGGGATGGCAGGACTTCCATATGAAGAAAGACTGGATAGACTCGGCTTGTACTCGCTGGAATTTAGAAGATTGAGGGGTGATCTCATAGAGACTTACAAAATTCTTAAAGGGTTGGACAGGCTAGATGCAGGAAGATTGTTCCCGATGTTGGGGAAGTCCAGAACAAGGGGTCACAGTTTAAGGATAAGAGGGAAGTCTTTTAGGACCGAGATGAGAAAAACATTTTTCACACAGAGAGTGGTAAATCTGTGGAATTCTCTGCCACAGAAGGTAGTTGAGGCCAGTTCATTGGCTATATTTAGAGGGAGTTAGATGTGGCCCTTGTGGCTAAAGGGATCAGGAGGTATGGAGAGAAGGCAGGTACAGGATACTGAGTTGGATGATCAGCCATGATAATATTGAATGGACGGTGCAGGCTCGAAGGGCCGAATGGCCTACTCCTGCACCTATTTTCTATGTTTCTATGTTTCTACCTGTGATTTAATTGCAATTAGCGATGGCCAGTGCATATAGAATTCCCACTGAGACTCAGATCCCAACTTGAGAATATTCTGATATAACCAACGCTTGGAATGGTGGACCTGCTCTAATGAAGCAGGAACTGCTCAGATTCACAGACACACTGCCTCATTTCTGTTGCAGCTAGACGTGCCGTGCACAAATCCAATTATTCCTTCTGGCTGCAACGCTAATCCCATATCCTGAGGATGAAGAGCTACAGCTGGAATGATTCCCTGAGCTGCTTTCCTTTCCCAGAATCTTATCGCCCCCTCTTCTCTGGTCATATTCACAGTCTGGTAGTTTTGACATTGAAATATACCGAGTGGATTTATGCCCCTCAGCCCACTGAGCCCATGCCGACCATCGATCACCTGTTCTTGCAAGTTCAATGTTATCCCACTTTAAGGCTTTATTAAGGTTATTAAAGCTTTGGACACCCTAGAGCCAGGAAACATGTTCCCGATGTTGGGGGAGTCCAGAACCAGGGGCCACAGTTTAAGAATAAGGGGTAAGCCATTTAGAATGGAGATGAGGAAACACTTTTTTCTCACAGAGAGTTGTCAGTCTGTGGAATTCTCTGCCGCAGAGGGCGGTGGAGGCCGGGTCTCTGGATGCTTTCAAGAGAGAGCTAGATAGGGCTCTTAAAGATAGCGGAGTCAGGGGATATGGGGAGAAGGCAGGAACGGGGTACTGATTGTGGATGATCAGCCATGATCACATTGAATGGCGGTGCTGGTACTCCTGCATCAATTGTCTATTGTCTATTGTCTATTGTATGGAACGAGCTGCCGGAGGAGGTAGTTGAGGCAGGTACTTTCGCAATGTTTAAGAAACATTTAGGTAGGTGGGACAAGTGCAGATGAGGCATGTTGGCCAGTGTGGGCAAGTTGGGCCTTAGGGCCTGTTTCCACACTGTATGTGTCACTCTCTGATTCTCTATGACTCCCACAACGCTCCAGCGCACAGTATTCCTGATCCGTTGCTTTCAGTCATTATTGGTTACCATGGTGGCCACGCTCGATATTACTCCTCATTATTGGTTGCCATGGCTTGAAGCCATGGTTGGCTTGGAGGTGGGATGTGAAGGATTTCTCCTCCCGATTGGTTGCAGCAATTGTCAGGATGCTGGGGGGGGGGGTGACATGTTCCTGACTATTGCTGTTTATTCTAATTGCCATGGAGTTGGGATGCAACATGTTGCTAACTGCTATTGTTTATATGAAATGGCTGTCAAAACACTGGTTCATGCAATGTGGTTTTGACATTTAGATTTCGCCCCGACAACTAAAGGATTTGTTAAGTAGTGAAAGCACCGTGGATTGTCACCATGTCGTGGTGGGGAAGCTTGTGTGGTCCTGAGATCCCGAGAGCGATGCCGTCTGGAGCTCTGCTTAAAATGTCAAATTTTATGTCGTAGGGGGGTCCAGTCGCCGGTTTTTCGGCAACCTGCTACGACAATGACAGCCACCGGCAGTCGCCCAAAAATAGCCTAAGTGGGACAGGCCCTTTAGCCTGCAAACCTGCACCTCTGTGGAAGGTGGGAGGAAACTGGAGAAAACCCACACGGTCACAAGGAAAATGGGCAAACGCCACCCAGACAGCAAGCTAGGTGAGGATTTAACCGCGATCTCTGGCTTTAATAGCTGCGCCACTGCAGAACATTGAACAGTACAGCACAGGAACAGACCCTTCGGCCCACAATCTCTGCACTGAACATGATGCCAAGTTAAAACTGATCTCATCTGCCAACAGACAATAGACCATTGGAAACTCCAGTCTGCTCCAACATTCAATCATGGCTGATCTATTTTTCCCTTTCAATCCATTTCTCCTGCCTTCTCCCTTAGTAATCAAGAACCTCTCAATCTCTGCATTAAATATACCCAGTGCCTTGGCCACAGCCACCCGTGGCAATGAATTCCACAGATTCACTGCCCTCTGGCTCAAAGACTGCCCTTCCTCATCTCCATTCTTAAGGTATGTCCTTTTATACTGGAGCAACTCAGCAGGTCAGGTATCATCTCTGGAGAACATGTATACTGCATGTAAACGTTCTGTTTCGGGACCCTTCTTCTGACGCATTATATGGTGGGGATGGTGATGAACGTCCCTTTTCTGTCTGTTTGACTCTAAATTGGGTCTGTAGAAGGGTCCCGGCCGAAAGAGTTAATTATCCATGTTCCCCAGAGATGCTGCCTGACCCGCAACCAGCGCCAACAGAAGTTACTCCAGCAACTTGTGTGCACTGTCCACTTGTAGCAGGGTCGGTGACTATCTTAAGCACTCCCAGTGGAAGCAAGGAGCTTTGACTGGTGAAGAACTGGTGCAGAAATAGCTGTGGCAGCGAAAACATCCCTGGGCTTCAAGTAGCTATGACAGTTTAGCACTCAACAGTGAGCTGTCAGCTTGGGATGGAAGGTGTACCCGCTATCTTTGCCACATGATTTAGCATGCTCCTGTCGGGGCCAAGATTGTCAGCTCCATTAACACATCCACTTCACTCAAAAGCAAGTTAGCATCGCTTAGAGCAAGGGTGGGGAACCTGCGGCCTTCTAAGCCATTAAGTGCGGCCTTTTGAATGAATCCAAATTTTCTAGAACAAATCTTTTTACTATTATTAATATGTTTTTGTTCATCTTTTATTATTTTTATTTTAATCTTAAAATGAACGTATTTAAAATATCATAGAGTAAAAGAAGATTCAACTAAATAATCCTCCTCGACTGACGGCCACAATTAAAACATTAGTAAGTCATGAGGGCTATTTTAACAAAATAATGTACATTATGAAGTATATCTTAGATGCGGCCTTATTAGATTACAGCTAACGTAATGCGGCACTCCAACATGAGAAAGGATTTGAGTACAGGAGCAGGGAGGTCCTTATGCAGTTGTACAGGGTCTTGGTGAGGTCACACCTGGAGTATTGCATACAGTTTTGGTCTCCAAATCTGAGGAAAGACATTCTTGCCATAGAGGGAGTACAGAGAAGGTTCACCAGACTGATTCCTGGAATGGCAGGACTTCCATATGAAGAAAGACTGGATAGACTCAGCTTGTACTCGCTAGAATTTAGAAGATTGAGGGGGGATCCTATAGAGACTTACAAAATTCTTAAGGGGTTGGACAGGCTAGATGCAGGAAGATTGTTCCCGATGTTGGGGAAGTCCAGAATAAGGGGTCACAGTTTAAGGATAAGGGGGAAGTCTTTTAGGGCCGAGATGAGAAAAACATTTTTCACACAGAGAGTGGGGAATCTGTGGAATTCTCTGCCACAGAAGGTAGTTGAGGCCAGTTCACTGGCTATATTTAAGAGGGAGTTAGATGTGGCCCTTGTGGCTAAAGGGATCAGGGGATATGGAGAGAAGGCAGGTACGGGATACTAAGTTGGATGATCAGCCATGATCATATTGAATGGCGGTGCTGGCTCGAAGGGCCGAATGGCCTACTCTGCACCTATTTTCTATGTTTCTATGTTTCTATGAAAAGGTTCCCACCCTTGGTTTAGTGATACAGCAAGGAAACAGACCCTGCATCCTACTGAGTCCATGCCGACCATCGACCACATGTTCGCACCAGTTCTATGTCACCCAACTTTCAAATCCACTCCCCACACACTGGGCGAAGTTGGGAGGCCAACTGCCCTACAAACCCAGCATGTCTTCGGGACGTGGATGGAAGCCAGAGCACCTGGAGGAAACCCACGTGGTCACCGCAAGAGTGTCAAAGTTTCACGCAAACAGAACCTGAGATCAGGGTCGAACCCATGTCTCTGGAGCTGTGAGGCAGCAGCTCTACCAACTGTGCCCGTTGATGCAAAGAACATGCATTCAAGAGTAGGAGTAGGCCACTCGGCCCTTCAAGCATTCCCTGCCGTTCAATATGATCATGGTAATTGGTCCAAGACCACAACTCTTCCCTGTTCCAGTTCCTCATAATCATCAATTCTCAGATGTTTCCTCCAAAAATAGCTCCTCTTTAAACGCTTCCTGTCATCTGGCCTTTGCGGATAGAGTAATAAAGCGATTCACCAACCTTTGTGAGAAGAAGTTCCTACACACATACACATGGAAAGGAGATGTTTAAAGAGATATGGACCAAACTCGGGCAGGTGGGACTAGCATAGATGGGGCATCTTGGTCAACATTGGTGGGTTGGGTGAGAGGCCTATTTACAAGCTGCATAACTCTAAGACTTCATGGCCTGCAGACAGATGCTTGAATAGGCAAGGCATTGAAGGATACAGGCAAGTGGGATTAGTGAAGAAGGGCAATCAAGCCAGCACCACCATTTAATGTGATCATAGAAACATAGAATCTTAGAAAATAGGTGCAGGAAGCGGCCATTCGGCCCTTCAAGCCAGCACCGCCATTCATTATGGTCATGGCTGATCGTCCCCTATCAATAACCCGTGCCTGCCTTCTCCCCATATCCCTTGACTCCACTAGCCCCTAGAGCTCTATCTAACTCTCTCTTAAATCCATCCAGTGACTTGGCCTCCACTGCCCTCTGCGGCAGGGAATTCCACAAATTCACAACTCTCTGGGTGAAACCGTTTTTTCTCACCTCAGTCTTAAATGACCTCCCCTTTATTCTAAGACTGTGGCCCCTGGTTCTGGACTCCCCCAACATCATGGCTGATCTTCCCCAATCAGTACCCTGTTCCTGCCTTCTCCCCATGGACGTGATGGCCAAAGGGGTCATTTGTGCGTGATACAATTAATGACTATGAGTCAGTCAGGTCTACCCTTGACCTGCAAGGTTCTTCCAGCACAGTATGTTTTGCTCAAGATGCCAGCATCTGCAGTTGCTCGTATCTCCAATGCACCCGCTGCACTCAGCCAGAACTTAAATAAGCAGTTGGATGGACTCCCACTGTCCTGAAGACGTCTGACTCATACGAGGTCAGGTCACAGAGAAAAGTGCAGTTGGCCGTAGTCCACAGCCGCAAGCCGTGAGGATTTTCGGTGAGCAGACTCCAGTTGGGATTCTGCCTGGTCTTGATGAAGTGGCAGCCTCTGGGCCTTGCCGGTGCGGTCTGCACAGTGCCAGTCCCAGCGCGGCTCCGTGGCGGTATTTAAAGAACTCCTCGGGGGTGTTGCGACACAGAGCCCATCCATCACGAAGAACCTCAGAGACTGATCGCCACTGAATGACAAATGAGGATAGCAGCTCCAACCAATGCACATGGCCTTTTCTTTCCCTTGATCTCAACAGAAGCCATCAATCGAGATGCACTGCCGGGAATACTTCTCTTAAGAGTCACACAGCACGGAAACAGGCCTGTCGGACCAACTCGCGCAAGCCGACAAAAATATCCTGTCTCAGCTAGTCCCACTTGCCCGTGTTTGGCCCATGTACCTCAAAAGCCTTTCCTATTCATGCACTTGTCCAGATATCAGTCATTTGAACAAACACTGATATAGGCAAGGCATCGAAGGGTGTAGTCCTAATGTGGGCAAATGTGATTAATGTAGATGGACAAAAATGTTGGCCTGGAAGTCATACAGTCTAGGAGTCATGGTCATACAGCGTGGAAACAGGCCCTTCGGCCCAACTTGCCCACAATGACCAACATCCCCCATCTGCACTAGTCCTACCTGCCTGCACTTAGCCCACATCCCTATAAACCTGTCCTGTCCATAGTGGTGGAAGTGGCGGGCCGAAGGGCCTGTTTCTATGGTGTACAGCTCTATGACTGTACTTTCAGTCCATTCACCCACTCATGAACCATCTCCAATCACATCCACAGAACCTTCATCTGCCTTAGACCCCACAGTGGAAACAAATTCTATCGCTCACGGACAGCCAAAGTCAATGACAATAAACAATAGCTGCAGGAGTAGGCCATTCGGCCCTTCGAGCCAGCACCACCATTCACTGTGATCATGGCTGATCATCCACAATCAGTACCCCGTTCCTGCCTTCTCTCCATATCCCCTGACACCCCTATCTTTAAGAGTTCTATCTAACTCTCTCTTGAAAGCATCCAGAGAATTGGCCTCCACTGCCCTCTGTGGCAGGGAATTCCATAAATTCACAACTCTCTGGGTGAAAACGTCTTTTCTCACCTCAGTTTTAAATGACCTCCCCTTTATCCTAAGACTGTGGCCCCTGGTTCTGGACTCGCCCAACATTGGGAACATTTTTCCTGCATCTAGCTTTTATAATTTTATATGTTTCTATAACCATATAACCATATAACAATTACAGCACAGAAACAGGCCCTCTCAGCCCTTCCAGTCCGTGCCGACCATTTGTTTTCCCCTAGTCCCATCTACCTGCACTCAGACCATACCCCTCCATTCCCTTCACGTCCATATACCTATCCACTTTACTTTTAAATGTTAAAATCGATCCTGCCTCCACCCCTTCTGCTGGAAGCTCATTCCACACAGCCACCACCATCTGAGTAAAGAAGTTCCCCCTCACGTTACCCCTAAACTTCTGTCCCTTAAGACCCCCCCCCATCCTTCTAAACTCCAGTGAATACAAGACGTTTCGCTCTCTTCATTTTACGAGCAATCAGTCGCCTGCCTGAACAATGGTGTGGAAATCGGGTTTGAGGCACCAACTCACCAGCAGAGTGATTTTTATTTAAGTGCTTGTAAGCTGAGCCCTGCTGAATGACATCGTGCGAAGAGAATCTTAGAATGGCATACCCATCATGCAACCACAGGGTCAACTTCCAGGCTTCGGAAAACGCACTAGGCCCGCGTTCTTTTCTCCACTAAGTGAACTCCCGGGGGTGAGCTGCTAAAGCTTTGAGACGGGTTGTAGAATAATAATATGGGGATCTGAAGAACATCTGTTCGCTACTGAGTAACTTTTAGACGATTCTGTCGTCCCAACCTCAAGCTTTCAAACCCTCCAAGAACGCAGGAAATCGCCGTGAGAAATTGCAGCCCAGACCATCACACAAACCAGCCTCCCTTCCATTGACTCCATCTACACCTCACGCTGCCTCGGCAAGGCCAGCAGCATCATCAAGGACCAGTCGCACCCCGGCCACTCCCTCTTCTCCCCTCTCCCATCAGGCACGAGGTATAGAAGTGTGGAAAGGCACACCCCCAGATTCAGAGACAGTTTCTTCCCAGCTGTTATCAGGCAACTGAACCATCCTATCAACAACTAGAGAGCGGTCCTGAACTACTATCTACCTCACTTGAGACCCTCGGACTATCTTTAAGAAAGAACTGCAGATGCTGTAAAAATCAAAGGTAGACAAAAATGCTGGAGAAACTCAGCAGGTGAGGCAGCATCTATAGACAACCCGCTGAGTTTCTCCAGCATTTTTGTGTACCTCGGACTATCTTTAATCGGATTTGCTGACTTTTCTGTTGCACTAAACTTTGTTCACTTTATCCTGTGTCTGTACACTGTGGATGGCTCAATCGTAATCATGTAGTGTCTTTCTGTTGTCTGGATAGCACGCTTTTCACTGTCGCTCGGAACGCGTGACAATAAACTAAACTGAATAAAACATTTTTCACTCCTCTCCTTTACCTGACACTTTTTTGTCTCCTTTTCACCTCAATGGTTGAATGGCTCTTTATTGTCACATGTACCGAGGTACAGCGAAAATCTTTTTTTGCATACAGTTCATTAAAGTATTATTATACATAAGCATCAGATGGCAGGTCTGGCTGTAGCGTCCAGTTCACCTGCGTGCCCCGGGACTGGCTGCAGTTCCAAAGGTCACAAAAACTAATTGAAAAAAAGAAATGCCTGTGGGCCGGATAGAAACATAGAAACATAGACAATAGGTGCAGCAGTAGGCCATTCAGCCCTTCGAGCCTGCACCGCCATTCAATATGATCATGGCTGATCATCCAACTCAGTATCCTGTACCTGCCTTCTCTCCATACCCCCTGATCCCTCTAGCCACAAGGGCCACGTCTAACTCCCTCTTAAATATAGCCAATGAACTGGCCCCAACTTCTGTGGCAGAGAATGCCACAGATTCACCACTCCCTGTGTGAATTCTTTTTTTTCTCATCTCGGTCCTAAAAGACTTCGCCCTTATCCTTAAACTGTGACCCCTTGTTCTGATTTTGAGTTAGGGGCCGGATCCGGCCCATGGGCCGTAGGTTGCCGACCCCTGTCCTAGATGCTAGACCTCATTGTGTGTGTCCCCCCCCCCCCCCCCCCGCCCCACGTTTTAAAAGCAATTTCCACCCATGTTTGGAGTGCAGGAGGCTGAGGAACGATCATACACAGATGTATCAAATCGTGAGGGGAGTAGATTGGGTGAATGCACAGAATCTTTGACCCAGCGAAAGGGGAAACAAGAACCAGAGAACACAGGTTTAAGTTGCAAGGGGAAAGATTTAATCGGGACTTGTGCGGACCATATTTCACACAGTGGCTGGTGGATATAGGCGCTGAGGGGGGGGGGGGGGGGGGGGGGGGCGCAGTAAACAGTTTATATATGTGTTGACCGGCCTGTGTATCATTGTATGTATCACATTAGCACCTGCACGGATGTAAAGCACTTTGGTCAACGTGAGTTGTTTTAAAATGTGCTGTACAAATAAAATTGGAACGAGCTGCTGGAGGAATAGGTGAGGCAGGTACAATATCAATATTTAAAAGATGTTTGTACAGGTACATGAATAGGAAATGGTGTGAGGGTTGTGGGCCGAATGGGGGCAGGTGGGACTAGTGAAGATGAGGCATCTTGTTCAGCATGGGCAAGTTGGGCCAAAGGGCCTGACTCCATGCTGAATCGTCCATTTGACTATGACACTGTACGTTTCAGGTGAGAGGGGCAATTTGATCACACAGAGGGTGGTGAGAATAAGAAGCTGCGTGTGGAAGTAGAGGCAGGTGCAAAAACAACTCGTAAAATACATTTTGGCAGGTATATGGATACGAAAGGATAGAGGGATGTGTAGGAAAGAACTGCAGATGCAGGTTAAAATCCGAAGGTAGACACAAAAAGCTGGAGTAATTCAGCGGGACAGGCAGCATCTCTGGCGAGAAGGAATGGTCGACGTTTTGGGTCGAGACCCTCCTTCAGACTGATGTCAGGGCAGGGTGCGGGACCGAGATAGAACGTGGGCAGAGACAGAAGGACTAGTGGGAGAACTGGGAAGGGGGAGGGGATGGAGAGGGAAAGCAAGGGCTATCTGAAGTTAGAGAAGTCAATGTTCCTACCACTGGGGTGCAAACTACCCAAGCGAAATATGAGGTGCTGTTCCTGTAAAATGCGCTGGGCCTCACTCTGACAATGGAGGCGTTACATTCTATGTCTGTCCCACCCGCTCCCCTGACATCAGGGTCTCGACCCGAAACGTCACCCATTCCTTCTCTCCGGAGATGCTGCCTGTCCCGCTGAGTTACTCCAGCCTTTTGTGTCCACCTGAGGTTGAGAGAGATGTGGGCCTGGATGAATCACCTCGGTAGTGAGGAGCACATTCGGCCTGTTTCCGCGCTGTTTGACTCTATGTCTCTGAGACACAAGCAGGTATCATTCTGCAGGAAGGTGATCTGTGTGGACATGTCTACAGCCAGTTAGGGTTAATTGCCACCAGTCCGCACGCAGCTCTGTACTCACAAGTAATAAGTGAAGGGACTGGCAAAGTGGCACAAAATGAATGCAGTAACACATCTCCTGTCAATGACCTTGCTGGTTGTTAAGATAGGTTGTGCATGTTAACATTAATGAAGATTGCTTTAGCAAGTCACGCTGTTTTGTCGGCCCTTTGGCTACTTTGCAGCACACAATTATTGATGGCCTCCCATTAAATTCCTCGCAAGCTCTTCCTGCCACAGCCTCGTTCTCCAGTCCCATCGAGGCATAAGGTGAGGGAGGGAAAATAGAATGGAGATGTGCAGGGCAAGTTATTTTACACAGAGGATGGTGGGTGCCTGGATACTATAGACAATAGACAATAGACAGTAGGTGCAGGAGTAGGCCATTCGGCCCTTCGAGCCAGCACCGCCATTCAATGTGATCATGGCTGATCATCCCCAATCCCCACTCCGCTATCTTTAAGAGCCCTATCTAGCTCTCTCTTGAAAGCATTCAGAGAACCGGCCTCCACCGCCCTCTGAGGCAGAGAATTCCACAGACTCACCACTCTCTGTGAGAAAAAGTGTTTCCTCGTCTCCGTTCTAAATGACTTACCCCTTATTCTTAAACTGTGGCCCCTGGTTCTGGACTCCCCCAACATCGGGAACATGTTTCCTGCCTCTAACGTGTCCCAGCCCTTAACAATCTTATACGTTTCAGGTCTTTGACTTATTCCTTGACCTACAAATGAACAAAATGCAAAGCCAACTTTGCAGCCACCAGCAGATTTGTTGACCTTCTCGCCTGCTCTCTGCAGCCTCCATTTCCCTCTCTGCTTGCATTCTCCTGATTGGCAAAAGCTCTGCCAGGCTGCAGTGATATTGAATGCCATTGTAGGCTAATGAGCAGCCTTTGACTTCAGCGCACTAATTAAGGGTGTGTTTTGACACTTTACAGGATGAGGGAAGCGTCTCACATTCAAAGTCATTTCCATCACCTCAAGGGCAAGATCTTTACCTTCAGATGAAAGGATTGTTGTCATATTGAACATTTTAATTTGGGACAGAATCATAGAGTGTGGAAACGGGTCCTTTGGCCCAACTTGCCCTTGCCATACGAGGTGCCCTGTCTAAGATTGTCCCATTTGCCTGCATTTGGCCCATATCCCACTATGCCTAAAATAACACCATGTGCTGAAGTATCTCAGTGGAACAGCGTAGAAATGTCCTTCAGCCCAACTTCACCAAGCCGATCAAGGTACCCCATCTACACTAGTCCCACTTGATGGCGTTTTGTCCATATCCCTCTAAAACTTCCCTATGCATATATACATATATCGAAATATCTTTTAAATGTCAAGCATTCATAATCCATGTTCTCCAGAGATGCTGCTTAAAGGGCCTGTTCCACTTAGGCGATTTTTTAGGCGACTGTCATAGTCGTAGCAGGTCTCCAAACAACTGGCGACTGGACCCCCCCCCCCCCTACGACAATATCCACGGCAAGCTACGACAACCTACCACCGAGTCGACGTCAAGCTACGGCAAGCTCCCGACGACCGGCGACCCGTTAGGACGTCCACCTACGACCACACCTACGACAACCTACGACCACGCAAGCGACAACCTACGACAACCGAAGTCAACCGACAAGCTACGACCCCGTCGGCGACAACTGAAGACAACGGAAAACAATTCAGTCGCCGGTACCTGTTGCCGGTTGACGTAGGTAATCGCCAATCACCTACGCCACCGTAGTCAGCACCTACGACATGAGAAGACGAGCTACAACAAGCCCACGGTCGCTGACTGTCGCCCACTGTCGCCGACTGTCGCCGAAAAGTGTTGAACATTTCAAAATCCAGCGGTGACCAGAAAGACGCTACGCCTCTTTGAGCGACTGAGGAGACTACACGCGACCAGACAGGCGACACCCCGGCGACCATGTGGCGACAGCCTAGTCGCCTGTAGTCTCCTAAAAAATCGCCTAAGTGGGACAGGCCCTTAACTCACTGAGTTTCTTTTGTGTAAACCAGCATCTTCAGTTCCTTTTTACTACATTCCCTATAAACCTATCCTATCCAGGTGCCTGTCCAAGTATGTGTCCAACCGCTGCCTGTAGCTCAGGCCCTCAAATACTGGCCACATTCTCGTAGATCTTCTCTGCACCCTATCCAGCTTCATGACTCCCTTCCGACAACCGGATGACCAAAACTGAACACGATACTCCAAACTTGGCCTCACCAAGGTTACAGAAATGGACACAGTGGTGGATTTGAGCTGAAGGAATTTTAATATGCGGAGTGGGGGACAGATAGACAGAGAGATGGGAAGTTGGACACAGTTTGTGGGACACAGTGCTAGGGTTGAACTATGCTATTGATTATTACAGTAAGAACGCCAAGCCGAGAGTGCTTTATTGCCATCAGTCCCGAAACTGAACAGTGTAGCAGCACAACAGATATTAAACATATTACCCTGTAAAACCCATAATAAACAACAACAAAAAAGGTAAACATATATATAAATAAAACAAAGAATAATAGTGCAAAGTCAAAAATAATGCCCCAAGGTCTGTGGAGGCACCAGAACATCGTGAATAAAAGACTGCATGTTCGGATCGCGTCGGGGTCACCAATGTAGAGGCACCTAACGTCGTGAATAAACGGTTTCTTTATTCACACATTATAGGTTAGATATACATGCACGTATAGTCCTCTAACGCAAAAGTTATCGTTGCTGCTGCGACGCTGTTGCATCGTGGGCTCGCAGGACACTCACCCGAAGAGAGAAGAAGAGGAAGAGAGAGGGAAGGTTGATCTGGGGTTCGTTATATACTGAGGCACACCCCTGTACCCCGTGGCAACTCCTCCCCTGCCACTTCCCAGTCACGTGACCCTGCCAGCGGGTGCCGAGGGCTCGTGTAGCAAGTGGCCCAGCCACCGGGTGCCACCACAAGTCTATACCGTATATAGATCTGAGTCTATTTGGAGGTTGTGCTGCTTAATAGCCTGATGAATACAGGGAAGAAGCTGCTCCTGAACCTGGACGTTACAGTTTTCAGGCTCATGTACCTTCTCTCCCGTAGGCACGAGTGAAGTGAGAGCGTGGCCAGGGTGGTGTGGGTCTCGGATGATGCTGGCCGCAGGTTTTGGTAGATGGGCAAAGATCGATGAGAAACAGACGTTGCAAGAGAATCAGATCATCAGGACCACAGAATCCACAGCACATTGAAATTCCAGCCAGGGATTTTTCCCATAAATTTTGTCATTATTTCCCCCACAGCCATCTTAATGAGAAAAAAAAGAATACACATTCCAGTGTTGCTAATGGGAATGCGAGGCATAACCTGCCTTTCATATTTCTCAATCACTGGAACACTTTGTTGACCTTTTACGATGTTTGAAGCTCAGTTTAGCTATGAAATACTGCATGGAATCACAGCACAGCAAGAGGCCCCTTATTGCTAACTCGCCCATGCTGATCCAGTTGCCTGACTAAAATAGTGCGTCTCATTCATATCCATCCAAACCATGTTTTTACAGAGTTTAATTTAGTTTAGACATACAACATGGAAGCAGGCCCTTCTGCCATCCAAGTCCGTGCCAACCATCGATCGTCGCGCACTAACACTATCCCACACACACACACATGAAGGACCATTTACAATTATACTGAGCCAAATTGCCTGCAAACCTGCAAGTCTTTGTAGTGTAGGAGGAAACCGGAGATCCTGGAGAAAACCCAGGCAAGTCATGGGGAGAAAGTGCAAACTCCACACAGACAGCGCCCGTAGTCAAGATCGAACCCGGGTCTCTGGCGCAGTAAAGCGGCAACTCCACCTCTGCGCCACCACGCTGCCCAGAGCGCAGTGAGTGCCTGGAACTGGCTGCAAGGAGTCGTGTTGGAGGCAGGTACGATAGCGTTATTGAAGAGGCTTTTACATAGGCACTTGGACATGCAGGGAATGGTGGAATACGGATCACGTGCAGTTGAGATTACGCTATTTTGGCATCACGTTCGGCAAAGGCATCGTGGGATAAATGGCATGTTTCCGTGCTGTACTGATCAACGTTTCAAGTTCTATTGAAATAATACAGGAAATACATGAAATAATAACATAGGAACGGCGATGCATTTTGTAGATGGAGATACAGCCACTGTGGTGTATCCGTGGTGACGAGAGCTGATATTTAGGGTGGCAGATGTGGTACCAATCTTCCCCCTCAGATGCATGCAATAGATGGCATGGTAGTCCTTTGAAATAGATGAGCATTGGCCAGTGACCTAGCCCATCGTCAGTATCTCATGGACATCTACCTGGTTGTGCGTCTGATTGTAGGGGCGTGCTCTGCGTGAAGAGATGCAGAGACAAAGAACTGCAGATGCTGGTTTATACCAAAGATAGACGCACAGCGCTGGAGTAAAGGGCCTGTCCCACTTGGTGATTATTTCGGCGGCTGCCAGCGTCATTGACCGGTGTAGCATTGACTGATTCCTGGGATGGCTCGACTTCCATATGAAGAAAGACTGGATAGACTTGGCTTGTACTCGCTAGAATTTAGAAGATTGAGGGGGGATCTTATAGAAACTTACAAAATTCTTAAGGGGTTGGACAGGCTAGATGCAGGAAGATTGTTCCCGATGTTGGGAAAGTCCAGAACAAGGGGTCACAGTTTAAGGATAAGGGGGAAATCTTTTAGGACCGAGATGAGAAAAACATTTTTCACACAGAGAGTGGTGAACCTGTGGAACTCTCTGCCACAGAAGGTAGTTGAGGCCAGTTCATTGGCTATATTTAAGTGGGAGTTAGATGTGGCCCTTGTGGCTAAAGGGATCAGGTGGTATGGAGAGAAGGCAGGTACAGGATACTGAGTTGGATGATCAGCCATGATCATATTGAATGGCGGTGCAGGCTCGAAGGGCCGAATGGCCTACTCCTGCACCTAGTTTCTATGTTTCTATCAGGTCATCAAAAAATTCGCAGCGTGATGCAGCGAGTCGCGGCGTGACGACGTATTGACAGGCGTTTTTTTGTCACGTGTCACCGCTGGATTTTGAAATGTTCAAAATCTTTTGGCGACACTGAGATGGTGGCGGCAGTCGCCAACAGAAATCGCCAAGTGGGACAGGGCCTTTACCCAGCGGTTCAGACCCCATCTCCAGAGGAAAAGCATAGGCGATGTTTCGGGTCGGGATTCTTCTGCAGACTGAAAGTCGGGGTGAGGGAAGGCCTGAGATGAAAAGGGGACAAAAGGCTGTCAGATAAGGAAAGAAGGGAAATGAAATATAAAGCCAGAAGGTGGGATATAGGTGGATACAAACTACGGGGCCTTGGCAGCTGAAGGTATGATCACAGTTGAAGAGAGAGAGAGCTAGTAGAGTTGTATGAGATTCCAACAGGGTGGAAATGTTACAGTTTAAGGTTCATCATTTTGTTTCGAGGAGATGTGCATTGCAAGTGTTTTTTATGCAGTGGGCGGTGGGTGCCTGGAACGTGCTGGCAGGAGTGGTGGTGGAGGCAGACGTGATCATGGCATTGATGGGGCTTTTAGATCGGTGGGAATAATTGATAGCAGGATAAATGTCCCCAAAATTGGGGGAAGTCCAGAACTAGGGGCCACAGTCTAAGAATAAAGGGGTAGGCCATTTAAAACTGAGATGGGAAAAAATGTTTTCACCCAGAGAGTTGTGAATTTGTGGAATTCCCTGCCACAGAGGGCAGTGGAGGCCAAGTCACTGGATGGATTTAAGAGAGAGTTGGATAGAGCTCTAGGGGCTAGTGGAGTCAAGGGATATTGATTGGGGACGATCAGCCATGATCGCAGTCAATGGTGGTGCAGGCTCGAAGGGCCGAATGGCCTCCTCCTGCACCTATTGTCTACGTTTGGAACACAGATATGCTGGGAATGGAGGGATAGGTATCATGTGCAGCGAAGATTAGTTCAACATAACATCAAGTTCGGCACAGAGATTGTGGGCTGGACAGCCTCTTCCCGGGGCTCGTGCTGTCGACCTCCCCGTGGCCAGCCCCTGTCAACTGACCTCAGTCAGGCCAACGACAGCAAATAGAGACGGCAGCAGCGCCGCAGCTTGGCGCCATCCCGGAGCGTGCGCCCTCTTTAGGGTGGGCACCCACGGATGTCGAACCGGATGGCATCACCCTGCTGCGGACGTCTGCTGCCTCAAACACAAGGAGAAGAAGAAGTGGTCCTGTGCTGTACTGTTCCAGGTTTGATGACTTTGCCAGAATGATAGGCAATGTAGGTCAGACATCACGGGAATCGTGACTGTGAAGAAGCTTTGAGCCTGATTTGGGAACGGGCAGACGTGAGTGGAGCAGATTTGGCCATCCAGCCCATCAAGTCTACTCCGTCATTCAATCATGGCTGATCTATCTTTCCTTCTCAACCCCACTCTCCCGCCTTCTCCCCACAACCCCTGACACTAATTAACACTAATAACCCTCTCTGGCTTAACCCCTCCCTTCACCACCTCCAGTTTAAATTCCAGTTGGAATATTTTGGAGGGCCAAGTAACCAAGAACCAAGAATAATCTATCTATCTCTGCCTTAAAAATATAAATTGACTTGGCCTCCACAGCCTTCTGGGTGATCTACAATTCAGGAAGGCTGGAAACCAGATGTTCAGAACGGCTCCTATTTAAATGACGTGCGGTTTTGGCACCTATCGTGTTAAATCCTGATTTCTTGTTCGTGAGTCGACGCCACAATGCAAGCTAACAGAGCGAACGCACAGTGCCAGAATCAAATCAATGGAAGCTGTGATAAAGAGTTCATGTGTAGAATTTTCTATTGCTACTGCAAGAGTCCGACGGTTAGTGAATGCAGTCTCGAAGTCAGTTTCAATTAATCCCAAGCAATATATACAAATGCCTCAAGCATGCTGCCACCCAACCTCTCGTTCCCCTTCTGAATGTGTTAGCGAGTGGCGAATGAAGTGCAGCGGGGAAGACAATCTGACAAACAAATCTAGACGTACATCTGTCAATGCTTCATCAATACTCAATAGAGGTGCTCGACCCGAAACGTCACCCATTCCTTCTCTCCAGTGATGCTGCCTGTCCCGCTGAGTTACCCCAGCATTGTGTGTCTGTCCTCGACATTCCAACTAAAGCCTCATCACAAGTAATCATTAATGGTGATAAAACTAAAATCTTCCACGCAAATAGCGATTATCTTTTCCGACGTTGATTCATACTTGCAGTACCTTCTGCTTTAGGAGTTTCAAATCTCGGTGGCACTGAGATAGAGTGGCTGCCTTACAGCACCAGAGGCCCGCGTTCGACTTCGACCAGGGGTGCTGTCTGAACAGAGCTTGTACGCTCTCCCCGTGTCTGCGTAGGATGTCTCTGAGATCCTCAGATTCCTCCCACACTCCAAAGACGTACAGGTGTGTAGGTTAATTGGATTGACTTGGTGTAAACGTACCTTGTCCCTAGTGTGTGTAGGATAGTGTTAGCGTGCGGGGATCGCTGGTCGGTGTGGACTGGGTGGGCCGACGGATCTGTTTCCGCGCTGGATCTCTAAACTAAACTAAATTGCTGCCGCAGTTCAAAGGCTCAAAATATCCCACAATATCTATCCAATGGCTGAAATTAAGTAGTGGTGCAGAAGATACTCTGCGTCAGAGAGAGGTAACAATAGACAACAGACAATAGACAATAGGTGCAGGAGTAGGCCATTCGGCCCTTCGAGCCAGCACCGCCATTCAATGTGATCATGGCTGATCATCCACCGTCTGGTGACCTGATACGGCAGTCAATGCTGCCGGCAAAAATCGCAAAGTGGGACAGACCCTTTATTAACAGGATTATCTGACTTGATTGGAAAGCATGCAAAACAACGCGTTTCACTGTACCTCAGGGAAAAAGGTATGTAAGTGTGAAAGTGCACACCTCCAGATTCAGGGACAGTTTCTTGAACGACTGAACTACTATCCACGTCATCAGTGACCTTTGGATTAGCTTCGATCGGACTTTACTGAATTCAGACTGAAGAAGGGTTTTGACCCGAAACGCTACCCATTCCTTCTCTCCAGAGCTGCTGCCTGTCCCGCTGAGTGACTCCAGCTTTTTGTGTCTATCTTCAGTGTAAACCAGCATCTGCAGGTTCCTTCCAGTCAAGAATCTGATGACAATGGCTCTTGAATGTGGTGGCAGATGCTTTCATGTCCTGCTTGACAGGAGAAGTGAGAAGAGGCAAGGACCGGAGTGTGAGAAGTGCATACGATGAAGCTGCAGACTGCCGTACAACTTGATGTGACGGTGACGATACAATCTGACGGTTGTTAGGGCGTCAGTCACTGACATTCGCAGTCGCTGAAAAAATTGCAAAGTGGGACTGAGCGGGTCAGGAAAACATCTCTAGGGAGTATGGATAGGTGGGGCTTCGGGTCCTGGCCCTTCTTCAGATTCTGAGTCTGATTGTCAAACAAAATCTCCGCGGCAAATACAGAGGAGAAATACTCATCTAAGACACTGTCCCACTTGCATGCGATTGCATGCGATTGGCGCGACCAAACGGAAGCAGAGTTCCTGCGAAGTTCGCGCTAAGTACGCGCTAAGTACGCACATGACGTAATTTGCGTCATACCTACCAATCAGCTGGGCAGGAGTCGGGCCGCCGGATTTTCGGCGTCGCACGGCATCGGGCGGTGACGTCATCACGCAACGCCACGCGCTAGGTGTACGCTGTCAAGATGCTACGTACGACATCAAGACGCTGTGTACTCCCACAGTGCGCCTGCGGGCCGACAGGCCGTTGGCGTGTAAAATTTTCAGACAGTGATTTTTGGGGGATTTTCAGAGCCCCACGCGATGTTGGGACCAGCTTCACAGAACTCCATATGTCTCCGCGCTTCTAAGTGGGACCGGCCCTGCGCTGCCTGTACGCCTCCAGCGACCACGTTTGATCACGCCAGACGCATGCAATCGCATGCAAGTGGGACAGGCCCTTTAGTACCTTGCCCTTCTCCTGTGGCTCCACACAGAGGTGACCAGAGAGGGAACTCCTCCAGTGATGCACTTGATCCCAGCTGCCTACACCTGTCCCGTGCACCCTCGTCAGCCAAGCTTCCTTACGTTTGCCTGCTTTGCCCTTCACTCTAATGGGGACGTACACATCCTGAGATTTCTTCAGGACACTTTTGAAAACATCCCACTTGGCCAATGTTTCTTTCCCCTCAAATAACCTCCTCCAGTCAACTGGAGCGAGACCTTCTGTACCAAAGATAGACACAAAATGCTAGCGTAACTGGAGAAGACTGGGCTGGGTTGATCTGGTTATGATTTGACTGCACAGGAAACAACGTTAACCAAAGGAACTGCAAATGCTGGTTTACAACAAAAGAGACAAAATGCTGGGGTGACTCAGCAAGTCGGGCAGCATCTCTGGCCCTTCAGCTCACTGAGTCTGCATCGACTAACAATCACCCATACACTAGTTCTATGTTATCCCAATTTCACATCTACACATTAGGGGCAATTTACAGATGCCAATTAGCCTACAAACCTCAATGTCTTTGGAACTTGGGAGGAAGCTGCACCACCTGCTGCATATGGCGAGACTGTCATATGTTGAAACAATGGAGCGGCTGGGCTTGTACACTCTGGAGTTTAGAAGGATGAGCGGGGATCTTATTGAAACATATAAGATTATTAAGGGTTTGGACACGCTAGAGGCAGAAAACATGTTCCCGATGTTGGGGGAGTCCAGAACCGGGGGCCACAGTTTGCGAATAAGGGGTAAGCCATTTAGAACAGAGATGAGGAAACTCTTTTTTCACCCAGAAAGTTGTGAGTCTGTGGAATTATCTGCCTCAGAAGGAGGTGGAGGCCAATTCTTTGGATGCTCTTAAAGATAGTGGTGTCAAGGGATACGGGGAGAAGGCAGGAACGGGGCACCACTGGAGAAATGGCACTGGCCTAAATCCTCTGACTCTCTCTGAAAATCTGTCGCAAGTAAATAAATAACACATGGTTTATTATTTGTTAATCAATCACTCGCAGTGTATACAAAATAATACTACAAGGTTTATTTAAATAGGTTTCAATTATGTGAAACTAGATCCATCAAGGTTACACCAGTTCTAAATTTCATAATTAATTTTCTGCAATAAACTTCAATAATCACAGTTTAAGTCATGGCTGTGTCTTACTAGAAAGATTAAAGGTAGACAAAAATGCTGGAGAAACTCAGCGCATGAGGCTGTGTGGACGTTGGAAGGAGTAGGATGGGGACCCACGGTCCCGTTTATATCAACGGGTCGATGGTTGAAAGGGTCCAGAACTTCAAATTCCTGGGCGTGCACATCTCTAAAGATCTTTCCTGGTCCGAGAACACTGATGCAATTATTAAGAAAGCACACCAGCACCTCTACTTCCTGAGAATATTACGGAGAGTCGGTCTGTCAAGGAGGACTCTCTCTAACTTCTACAGGTGCACAGTAGAGAGCTTGCTGACCGGTTGCATCGTGGCTTGGTTCGGCAACTTGAGCGCCCTGGAGAGGAAAAGACTACAAAAAGTAGTAAACACTGCCCAGTCCATCATCGGCTCTGACCTTCCTTCCATCGAGGGGATCTATCGCAGTCGCTGCCTCAAAAAGGCTGGCAGCATCATCAAGGACCCACACCATCCTGGCCACACACTCATCTCCCCGCTACCTTCAGGTAGAAGGTACAGGAGCCTGAGGACTGCAACGACCAGGTTCAGGAATAGCTACTTCCCCACAGCCATCAGGCTATTAAACTCAACTCAAACAAAATTCTGATCATTAATAGCCCATTGCACTTTATCTGTTTATTTATTCATGTGTGTATATATTTATATAATGGTTTATGGACACGCTGATCTGTTCTGTATTCATGCCTACTATGTTCTGTTGTGTTGAAGCAAAGCAAGATGTTCATTGTCCTATCTGGGACACACGACAATAAACTCTCTTGAATCTTGAATCTTGAAGCATCTATGGAGCGAAGGGATAAGCGACATTTCGGGTCGAGACCCTTCTTCAGAAGGATTAAAGTATTTTGTGACAGTGAGGGTCAAGATGTGGTGCAGAAGTAGAAACTAAGGGAAAGTTACCTCAACATTGGGCTGAATGGTGCCCTTGGTTTCACCACTCTGTGGTCTAAAGGGCCTGTGCCACCAAGGTGATTGTTTCGGCGACTGCCGGCGACTAGGCTGTTGCCATACGGTCGCGGGGGTGTCGCCTGTATGGTCGTGAGTAGTCGCCTCAGTCGCCCAAAGAATCGTAGCGTTTCTCTGGTCGCCGTTTTTTGAATTTTTCAATACTTTTCGACGACCGTGGGCTTGTCGTAGCTTGTCTTCTCCTGACGTAGGCGCTGTTGTAGGTTGTCGCCAGGTGACGTAGGTTGTCGCCGGTGCTGACTTTTGGTGAATTCCATTGTCGTAGTCGCCGGCAATCGCCCATTATTCCAGTCGCCGGTTTTTAGGCGGCCTGCTGCGGCTACGACAGTCGCCTAAACATTCGCCTTGTGGGACAGGCCCTTAACATCAATACAACGGGAAATAACGAGTAATGATCCGGGTCCAACCAAGCCAATCAAGCCGTCAGAGACCTGGGTGTGGCTTTGAGCGTGGCTAAGGGCGCTGTCTGTACAGAGTTCGTACGTTCTCCCCGTGACTGCGTGGCTTTTCACCAGGTCCTCCAGTTTTCTCGACCACAATACAAAGATGTACAGATTTGTAGGTTTAATTGGCTTCAGTAAAAGTGTAAATTGTCCCTAGTGTGTAGGATAGTGTTAGTGTACGGGGTGACAGCTGGTCGGCACCAACCCGGTGGGACGAAGGGCCTGTTTCCGTGCTGTATCTATGAAGTCTAAAAGCCTAAAGTGTAAACAGACCCCAATGCCAACAATATTATTAAACCAACAAGATGGTGGTTGACTTCAGGAGGGCGGGAAAACAACGCCATACACCTCTGCACATCGATGGAGCTGATGTGGAAAGGGTCAGCAGTGTGAAGTTCCTAGGACTCCACCTGTCAGATGACCTGACGTCCACGACCAACACCACAGCACTGGTCAAGAGAGCCCAGCAGCGACTACACCCTCTCCGTAGACTACGGAAAGCAGGTCTCCCCACTGCACACCTACGAACTTTTTATAGGGGGACAATCGAGAGCACATTAACCTACGGCATCACCTCCTGGGTCGGGAGCTGCAAGGCGTACGAACGGCACCAACTGGACAGGATTGTGAAGACCGCCAGCAGGATTATTGGTGCTCCACTCCCTTTATTGCTGGACATATACAGGAAGAGATGTATTAGCAGAGCCATCTCCATCATCAAAGACCCCTACCACCCATCGCATCACATATTCTCCATCCTGCCATCTGGGAAGAGGTACAGGAGCATCAGCTGCAAAACCAGCAGGATGCTCCTCAGCTTCTTCCCGCAGGCAATTAGACTGATAAACGGACTTTGCCCCCTGCCAAAGTATCGTGCACCAAACACCAACCTGGACACACTGAAGCAGAGCCATTGTCGTGCCACTGCCGATCGGAACTCGTGACATATGTACTTTTATTCTTTATTTCTATTTATTTTTTACCGCACACTGAATGGACACTGGTTGAGAAATGCTTTTTCGTTTTCCTCTGGGTTTGTAAATACTCAGAAAAATGATAATAAAGATATACAATACAATACAATACAATATTAGTGCCGAACATGAGGGCAAGACTAGCTGCCTGCACATGGTCCGTATCCCTCCATTCCTTGCATATCCATATGTATCTCTAAACGTTTTAAACGCCACAATCATACCTGCCTCAACCACCACACCTAGCAGCGTGTTCCAGGCAACCACCACCCTCTGTGTCAACAACTTGCCCCACACATCTCCTTTAAACTTAGCTCCAAGGGCCATAAGAGTCATACAGTGTGCAAACAGGCCCAGTCGGGCCTACGGCGACCAACATGCTCAATCCACACTGGTCCACCCTGCCTGCATTTGGCCCATATCCCTGTAAACCTATCCTAACCAAGTACCCGTCTAAATGTTCATTGAGTCGGCATAATGGCGCAGCGGTAGAGTTGCTGCCTTACAGGGCCAGAGACCCAATTTCAATCCTGCCAACGGGTGCTGTCTGTCTGTAAGGAGCTTATGTTTTTTTCCTGTGACCTTGTGTGACTTCTCCATGTGCTCCAGTTTCCTCCCACATGCCGAAGCGTAATTGGCTTTGGTAAAATTATAAATTGCCCTTAGTGTGTAGGATAGTGCTAGTGTGGGGGGATCGCTGGTCGGTGCGGAGTATTTGGGCCGAAGGGCCTGTTTTTCGTGCTGCATTCTAAAGCCTAAACGTTGTTGTGGTACCCTCTCGCCCTTCTCCATGGATGGTCACCTTGTCGTGGTGGAGAAGCTTGTGTGGTCCTGAGATCCTGAGAGCGATGCCGTCTGGAGCTCTGCTCCTGGTGGGGCCACCCATGGCGGTAAGGTCGAGGGGGAGGTCTCTGACAAAGAGCAATCCAACCAAGACCTCAACGGTGGAACAGGCGGAGGACGATGGCTGACCTTAGTGGAGCGTCACAACGGCTGGGAAGGCGGATGAAGGCTGCGGCAGAAAAGGGTCTCCGGTCGTCTTGGACTCCGTGCCACTGGATCCTGACCCAGATCTGTCAAGGACCGTGGGGTGGCTGTCTGTGCACCAGTCTCCCCACGTTAAACAAAGTCACGCACAGGCGTCCTCCCAAAAGAGGACAGTCACACTCATTTCGAGAGACCACCGATGATGATGATGACCCTCTCACCTTATAGATATGCCCTCTAGTATTTGTTTCTATCACAGCAAAAAAGTTCTGACAGCCTCATAATCTTATCTACCTCTCGGTAATATAGAGTGTTTGTTCTGACAGCAAACCCCGGCCTCCATGTGAATTTTTCCCATCTAATATTCCAGAAGGGATCAAGGTCACGGGCTCTCCCTCCTCTGCCAAACTGAAGGAGACCAAGGAGTCACATTCCAAGGACTGGGGAAGAAAGAACTGCAGATGCTGGTCTAAACCGAAGATAGACACAAAAAGCCGGAGTAACTCAGCGGGACACGCAGCATCTCTGGAGAGAAGGAACGGGTGACGTTTCGGGACGAGACCCTTCTTCAGACTGGAAGCTCAAGAGCTTTGGCACGGTGGCGCAGCGGTAGAGTTGCTGCCCTACAGCGAATGCAGCGCCGGAGACCCGGGTTCGATCCCGACTACGGGCGCTGTCTGTACGGAGTTTGTTGTCCTCCCCGTGACCTGCGTGGGTTTTCTCCGAGATCTTCGGTCTCCTCCCACACTCCAGAGACGTACAGGTTTGTAGGTTAATTGGCTTGATTAATTGGCTTGACAAATGTAAAAATTGTCCAGTATAAAATTGTCCAACTTCCAGTATGGTCCCTGGTGGAACCTTCGGAAGTTACAAGGTACAAGTTACAAGCTTTTATTTGTCACACGTTTTATTTTTCAACTGTTTCACTGCATGGCAAATTAATTTCATTGTCCCTTAGTTGGTGCGTGTGACGAATGAATTTGTATTGTTTTGTTTTGTACGTGCCGGAAATGAACTGTATTATTGATGTGATAAATGCTGCCTTGCCTTGATCCTTACGAAAAATCAATCAATTTTACAACAAAAGTCACGGAGGCACATCCCCGACTCTGAATCTTTTTGCTCTGCCATTGCTTGGATAACTTAAAATAGTAAGAATTTCATGTTCCTGTTCCTGTTCGTATCCGATACAAATGAGAAATAAAAGCTTTCGAGCTTTCCAGTCTGAAGCAGGGTCTGGACCCGAAATGCCACCCATTCCTTCTCTCCAGAGATGCAGCCTGTCCCGCTGAGTTACTCCAGCTTTTTGGGTCTACATTCCAAGGATTATTGTGAATGGTGGCCGATTAGGAAAAGGGGAGATGCAACGAGACCTGGGTGTCATGGTACACCAATCATTGAAAGTTGGCATGCAGGTGCGAATGGTATGTTGGCAAAAGGATTTGAGTACAAGAGCAGGGAGGTTCTACTGCAGTTGTACAGGGTCTTGGTGAGGCCACACCTGGAGTATTGCGTACAGTTTTGGTCTCCTAATCTGAGGAAAGTCATTCTTGCCATAGAGGGAGTACAGAGAAGGTTCACCAGACTGATTCCTGGGATGGCACGACTTTCATATGAAGAAAGACTGGATAGACTCGGCTTGTACTCGCTGGAATTTAGAAGATTGAGGGGGGATCTCATAGATACTTACAAAATTCTTAAGGGGTTGGACAGGCTAGATGCAGGAAGATTGTTCCCGATGTTGGGGAAGTCCAGGACAAGGGGTCACAGTTTAAGGATAAGGGGGAAGTCTTTTAGGACCGAGATGAGAAAAACCTTTTTCACACAGTGGTGAATCTGTGGAATTCTCTGCCACAGAAGGTAGTTGAGGCCAGTTCATTGGCTATATTTAAGAGGTGGCTAAAGGGATCAGTGGGTATGGAGAGAAGGCAGTAACAGGATATTGAGTTGGTGATCAGCCTACTCCTGCACCTATTTTCTATGTTTCTATGTTTCTATGAATGGTTTACAAATGCTTTCTCAATGTATCCAGGGTGCTATTCCCAATATGGAGGATGCCTGTGCGTGACTTTGTTTAACGTGGGGAGACTGGTGCACAGACAGCCACCCCACGGTCCTTGACAGATCTGGGTCAGGATCCAGTGGCATGGAGTCCAAGACGACCGGAGACCCTTTTCTGCCGCAGCCTTCATCCGCCTTCCCAGCCGTTGTGACGCTCCACTAAGGTCAGCCATCGTCCTGCGCCTGTTCCACCGTTGAGGTCTTGGTTGGATTGCTCTTTGCCAGAGACCTCCCCCTCGACCTTACCGCCATGGGTGGCCCCACCAGGAGCAGAGCTCCAGACGGCATCGCTCTCAGGATCTCAGGACCACACAAGCTTCTCCACCACGACAAGGTGACCATCCACGGAGAATGACATCCGGACCGCAGGAATAAAGGATGACAATAATACAGGTGGATTTGACTGGCAGAGCTCTACTTGAAGGTGAATAACTGCTAAGTGAATTGTCTCGATAAGAGGAAGGAAAAAAAAGCCTTATGCAAATAGACTGTGTACTTAAGAGGATTGTGCAGAAGTCATCTTATTACATTCAAAGCACACTTTAAGTTGAGACCCTGCTCAGCGTTCAAATCTTCACGGTTTAAAAACCATGTGTAATTGACTGTGTCCCTGGATATAAAATACCAGCTCCTCTTATTGATAATGGTACTCGTTGCTCCAGATAACAGCAGCATGGCAGCTATGTTCCTGGACTGGTAGACAGAGGTCTCAGCCAATGATGTGGCAATGTGGTTACATGTTGGCGGCGCAGTGGCAGGGTTGCTGCCTTGTAGCGCCAGAGACCCAGCCTCGATCCTGACTACATAGAAAATAGGTGCAGGAGGAGGCCATTCGGCCCTTCGAGCCATCACCGCCATTCATTGTGATCATGGCTGATCGTCCCCTATCAATAACCCGTGCCTGCCTTCTCCCCATATCCCTTGACTCCACCAGCCCCTAGAGCTCTATCTAACTCTCTCTTAAATCCATCCAGTGACTTGGCCTCCACTGCCCTCTGTGGCAGGGATATAGAAGGGATGTAGGATAGAACTAGTTTACGGGTGATCGCTGGTCGGCGCGGACTCAGTAGGCCGAAGTCCCAAAAAGCCTCAATAAAAGGAAGGTTATTGAAGGGTCTCGACACGAAATGTCACCTATTCCTTATCTCCATGTAGGTATGTTACAAAACTTACCTTCAGCGGCGCTGCAGTTCTGTCACTGGCCGTGTGCGCGACTTTGGCGCCTTTGGGGGGGGGGGGGGGGGCGGGGTTAAAATGCCGTTTTCTCCTGCCTCTCCGAGATATATTTTCTTGGGGTGCTAGCTAATGCTGAAGAATTGTTCCGACTGCAAATTTTTTTCTTTACACCGCGGGACAATTTCAGCGCTGGAGTAAAATAAAAATCCTCTTCTAACGCCATCAACGCTGACAACGGGACGGATCTCCCGTACGGGACATATAAAGGTAAGCCGTTTATTTTACATATAAACTTGCTTTATAGGATTACCTTAATCTAAATTTTACAATGCGAAACGGTGATTTAGGCCCCATACGAACCGGCAGTGTTTTTCCTGCCGATATATGGAGTTTAAATTCACTGCAAACCGCAACGTTCCAATCGATTGCGTTCCACAAAATCCCACTCGTAAGATGATTTAAATGGCCATTCATTTACGGGAATTAAACACTAAATTCCTTCCATTTGGCCTATAAATTCATGACAATGAGATTTAAAAATCATGTCGTATTGTGAATTCTTCTGTGAATGTTATTTGGACACTTAGGCTATTTAAAAATGTTAATCTTTTCTTAAGAAATGGATAGATGTTTAGATCTAGTAATTGAATTTTGTAATTAGCTTCAATTAGGTAACTAACTAATTATATGCTTTAACTTCAGGTCATCCAAGTAAGATTGTTTTATATTTGTTTCAGAGTGCTTCAATCTATAATAACTGAAAATCTATTTCAGTTCTCTTAATTTTTAAGTAAGTTATGGGCTTTTGACTGTCCTCGATCACACCTTTTGTGTTAAGTCAATGGAAAAGCAATAGGGAACAAGATGCTCATTTCCGAGTGTGAAAATGGCCATAACGTTTTTAATACTGAAGATACGAAAGTGAATTAGGTGTCAAATTAAACTTCTTTTTATGCTTTATCTGATGGGATAAATTGCAGACTTGATTTTTAAAATCTCAAAAGTTTGTAACATTGCTACTCCATGTTACTGGAGATCTTCCAGTATTTTTGTCGGTCTGAAGAAGGGTCGTGACCCGAAACGTCGCCTATTCCTTCTCTCCATAGATGCTGCCTCACCCGCTGAGTTCCTCCAGCAATTTTGTCTACCTTCGTTTCTGCCAGCATCTGCAGTTCCTTCTTAAACAATAAAGGAAGTAATTAGTTGGCTGTTAAATGCGTTGGGATGACTTGGTGTTGTCAGGATGGCTCCGCAGAGATGGGTATTTTCCTTCCAAAGTGCAAACTTGCGGAGAACGCACAAATCAACATGACGCATACGGTGGCAACTTTAATTACCGAGCTGGCTGTTTACATGCCACTTGCTGGGAGCTACTGTTAAAGACTAAAGCAAGAACTTAAATCAGTGAGTCAGCATTTCCTTCAGACTCCGCCACTGACATCCTGTGGGCTTATTTATTCTGCACAAGCAAGTTTGACATCAAACAGGTGTCGAGTATTGCAGCTGAAATAGAGGCAGCCACCACTTCTTTAAACATTGATGCCCTTTTTCTGCAGATGGACTCCCTCACTCTTTCCTCCTTTTGTTTCTTTAGCCTCCGAAGCTTTCTCATCTCCTCGTGCGTTTCGCCCCACGGGCAACCAACTCTGGCATCTGCTCACGTAACGAGAGGCTAGCAGAGACATAGACTTGTACAGCGTGGAAACAGGCCCTTCGGCCCAACTTGCCCACACCCGCCAACATGTCCCATATACACTAGTCCCACCCGTCCGCGCTTGGCCTATATCCCTTCAAACCTGTCCAATCCATGCACCTGTCTAACAGTTTCTTAAACGCTGGGATAGTCCCTGCCTTATAAGATTATTAAGGGATTGGACACGCTAGAGGCAGGAAACATGTTCCCAATGTTGGGGGAGTCCAGAACCAGGGGCACAGTTTAAGAATAAGGGGTAGGCCATTTAGAACGGAGATGAGGAAAAAAGAATTCACGCAGAGAGTTGTGAATCTGTGGAATTCTCTGCCTCAGAGGGCGGTGGAGGCCAATTCTCTGGATACTTTCAAGAGAGAGTTAGATCGAGCTCTTAAAGATAGTGGAGTCAGAGGATATGGGGAGAAGGCAGGAACGGGGTACTGATTGGGGATGATCAGCCACGATCACATTGAATGACGGTGCTGGCTCAGAGGGCCGAATGGCCTCCTCCTGCACCTATTGTCTATTGTCCATTGTCAACTGCCTCCTCCGGCAGCTCGTTCCATACACGCACCACCCTTTGTGTGGAAAAGTTACACCTCAGCTTCATATTCTATCTTTCCCCCCTCACCTTAAACCTAAGTCCACTAATGTTCCTCTAATGTTCTCCAGGGCTGCGTGACCTTGGCGTGCTGGGACCTGCCTACAGTTCTGGTCGCCCCATGACAGGAATGTTGTGGAGGCTTTGAAAAAGCGGTGCTCAGGAGCTTTCTCAGGATGACGTCTGGATTCAAAGGTATTCGCTACAGGCAGAGGTTGGACAGACTTGGATCATTTTCTCTGGTATCCGAGGTTGTGAGGAGACCGGATGGAATTATGAGAGGCATAGAAATGGTAGACAGTCAGAACATTTTTCCCAGGGTGGAAGTACCTAATCCTAGAGGGCAAAGCTTGAAGATGGCGGGACTAAAGGGACTGTCCCACTTGGATGACCTAATCCACGAGTTTAGACCCTAGACGAGTTGAAAAAAATGTCAAGGTCGTGTTGACTCACCAAAGTAGAAGACTTCCTACGACCCCCCTCGACCTCAGCCCTCCACACCTAAGACCAACTACAACTAGCTACGAGTGGAAAATGATCACATGATAAAATGATGTCATGTTTGCATTTTTCTCGGGCCAGTTACCGACCTACGACAATCTACGACTACCTAATGCCCCTGTCCCGGAGGTTGCAGGTAGTGGAAGGTAAGACCTCCCTGGTGGAATAAAAACTGGGTGAAAAAAAGGTCTTACCTTCCACCACCTGCAACCTCCGGCAACCACCTTCAACTAGCATCGCAACCGGCTTCGACTAAAAAATTACCGATTTTTAAAACGGCAACCTATTTTTGGTCGCGGCCAGTTTTGAATTTTTTTAAATAATTGCCGGAACATAGAAGAAGCGGAAACCACTTTCGACCATTAGGGAGATTGACAAAAACCTCCGGGAACCGCACGGAAACCTTGGGCGGGGCGCAAAGTCTCCAGAGGTTTCCGTTCAGGTTTCCTAAGTGGGACAGGGGCATAAGAGTAAAAAGTATCCATTTTTTCCATGCCGACCTTTTTGTTTTATTGGTGGACATTTTTTATCAGGCTGGAAAAAACGTTGCGACCTACTTGAGGCCAGGAGTAAGCGGAGACCACTCACGGGCATGAGGAAGAGTTACGAAGACCTCCTACGACCTCGTGGCGACCATGCTGCGAGTGTGAGTCAAGGGCAAACTCGGCAGAGGTCGCCAATTAGGTCGTGAAAGTGGGACAGGGGCTTCAATTTAAAAGAGATGTACGGGACAAGTTTTTTACACGGAGGGCGGTGAGTGACTGGAACGCGCTGCTGGGGGTGGTGGTGGAGGCAGTTATGACATGGCAGTGAAGAGACTTTTGGATAAGGCACATGGATATGCAGGGAATGGAGAAGTAAGGATTATGTGCAGGCAGATAAGAGTTGGTCATGGCATCATGTTCGGCACGGAACATTGTGGGCTGAAGGGCCTCTTCCTGCCCTGTACTGTTCCATGCTCCCCAGGGGGAAGCTGACACACAAAAGACCTACGGCTCGCCAATTTACACAAATCCTGCACCAACCCCATTCAAATAGACACGCAGAACTGTACCGCAACGGACCACCGGGTCTGGGCCGGCCATCGCCACGCACATGCACTAATCCGACCACCTACCCCATTTTAACAGAATATAGAACTGTCCAGCAGGGGAACAGGCCCTTCGGCCCATCATGTCTGCACCGACTGCGAGGCGTACGGGGGCCATGTTTTTACACAGAGAGCGTGGTAGGTGCGAGGATGCTGGTGGCGACAGATACAAACGTTGTCTTTAAGAGGCTTTTAAATATGCAGGGGAGGGAAGATTATACTTCACGTGCAGGCAGGCAGGCAGAGATTAGTTTATATTTGTATCATGTCCGCCGCAGACATGCGGGCCAAAGAGGCTGTTCCAGTGCTGCACTCATTTGTGTTCATGGTGCCAATCCAATGCTAATCCCGTCTTCCTGCACATGGCGTATATCCCGCCGTTCCCTGCCTGCCTCAATGCCTCTTCATTTTATCTGCCTTCACCACCACATTGCAGACACTTGCCAATCTCTTGTGGAACAATATTGCTCCACGCACGGAGCTGGGCTTGTATACACTGGAATTTAGATGGATGAGGGGGGATCTTATAGAAACATATAAAGTTCTTAAGGGATTGGACAGGCTAGATGCAGGAAAAAATGCTCCCGATGTTGGGGGAGTCCAGGACAGTTTAAGAATAAGGGGTGGGCCATTTAGGACTGAGATGAGGAAAAACATTTTCACCCAGAGAGTTGTGAATCTGTGGAATTCCCTGTCACAGGAGGCCAATTCACTGGATATATTCAAGAGAGAGTTAGGGGCTAACAATCAAGGGATATGGGGAGAAGGCAGGAACGGGGTGCTGATTGGGGATGATCAGCCATGATCACATTGAATGGCGGTGCTGGCTCGAAGGGCTAAATGGCCTCCTCCTGCACCTATTGTCTATGTTTCTATGTTTAATCATTTTCCCACTCACATTACAGTTATTCCCTCACCTAGTTGACATTTCCACCCTGGGAGAAAGCCTCTTGACCTTCTACCTTACTATCCGTGCCTCTCATAATCTTATACACCTCTGCCTCATTCCCCCAGATTCCGACCCTCATCCCAACACTTGGGGCAATCTCCAACACACAATTGCCCCACCACCCTGCAAGTGTTTGGAACAGTGAATGATGGTGCTGGCCCAAAAGGGACGAATGGCCTACTCCTGCACCTATACAGACAATAGGCAATAGGTGCTGGAGTAGGCCACTCGACCCATCGAGCCAGCACCGCCATTCAATGTGATCATGGCTGATCATCCCCAATCAGTACCCCGTTCCTGCCTTCTCCCCATATCCCCTGACTCCGCTATCATTAAGAGCCCTATCTAGCTCTCTCTTGAGAGCATCCAGAGAACTTGCCTCCACCGCCCTCTAAGGCAGAGAATTCCACGGACTCACAACTCTCTGTGAGAAATAATGTACCCTCTCTGTGAGAAAAGTGTACCCTCTCTGTGAGAAAAAGTGTTTCCTCGTCTCCGTTCTAAATGGCTTACCCCTTATTCTTAAACTGTGACCCCTGGTTCTGGACTCCCCCAACATCGGGAACATGTTTCCTGCCTCTAGCGTGTCCAAACCCTTAACAATCTTATATGCTTCTGTAAGATCCCCTCTCATCCTTCTAAACTCCAGAGTGTACAAGCCCAGCCGCTCCATTCTCTCAGCATATGACAGTCCCGCCATCTCAGGAATTAACCTGGTGAACCTACGCTGCACTCTCTCAATAGCAAGATTTGCCTATTGTCTGTTAAATTTTACCCCTCTCACCTTGTAGCTCTGCCCTCTAGTGTTGGTCATCTCCACCCTGGGAGAAAGACTATGACTGTCTACCCTATCTACACCTCTCAAAGTCTCCCAAGTCTCCCCTCCACCTCCTACATTCCAGAGAAATCAATCCAAGTCTCTCCCATCTCTCCCTGGAGCTGAAACCCTCCAATCCAGGCAGCATACTGGTAGACCCAAAATGCTGGAGTAACTCAGCAGGACAGGGAGCATCTCTGGGCAGAAGGGATGGCCGACATTTCGGGCCGAGTCCCTTCATCTGACTGAACAATAAGCATACTGGTAAACATCCTCTGTCAAGGGGTGTCAAGAGTTATGGGGAGAAGGCAGGAGAATGGGGTTGAGAAAGATCAGCCACGATTTAATGAAAGAGTAGACTCAATGAGCCGAATGGCCTAATTCTGCTCCTACGACTTACGAAATTATGAGCTTTATGCACAATAGACAATAGACAATAGGTGCAGGAGGAGGCCATTCGGCCCTTCGAGCCAGCACCGCCATTCAATGTGATCATGGCTGATCATCCCCAATCAGTATCCCGTTCCTGCCTTCTCCCCATATCTCCTGACTCCGCTATCTTTAAGAGCCCTATCTAGCTCTCTCTTGAAAGCATCCAGAGAACCGGCCTCCACCGCCCTCTGAGGCAGAGAATTCCACAGACTCACCACTCTCTGTGTGAAAAAGTGTTTCCTCGACTCCGTTCTAAATGGCTTACCCCTTATTCTTAAACTGTGGCCCCTGGTTCTGGACTCCCCCAACATCGGGAATATGTTTCCTGCCTCTAGCGTGTCCAAACCCTTAATAATCTTACATGTTTTGTCTCCTTCTCCAAACTTCCACAACCTTCCGGTTTTGCGGGGTCCAGAACTGCACGCGTTACTCCAATAAATCCCATAGAGCTGCATCGTGACTCTCCTATTCAATGCCCCTAGCAATGAAGACAAACATACTATAAGCCTTATTTGCCAGCCTATCTTGGTCTGGCACCTTCAGTCAACTGAGAGATGTTTGCATAATGTGGTTGGTTACAAAGGTAACTGGGTATAGTCTGACAGTCACCCTGCACACTGACATCAATTTAGAGTGGGCAACTAACCTGCCGACCAAACGACTGTCCTAGCATGGTTTTAACGGGCTGAAGGCCTCCTTCTGGGATGCCGTGATACTGCAGATCTGTTCTTATACAAGTTTTGCTTGTCCTGCCAATTTGAGAGTGTGCGGGGGAAAACAGTCACTGCAACTAATTTGGATCAATGTAAAATCCACTTGTCTGATACCAAGAAAATCAAGTTCTTAAGTTAATAGATTTTTTTTAAACACGAGGCATTAATCAGTGTGTATTTCTGGATCACACATGCACCAGCTGTCAAGGATTTCTTATGTGACTTATTATTCCAAGGTTTGTTGATGAATGTTGACAAGGATTTTGACATGACAAAACACAGTCCAAACAGCTATTAAATCAGAGAGGATTGATATTAACGTATAATATGCACAGAAACGCTGACTGATTCATGGAATTGTAGACATTTACGACAATCTGGGGCTATTCAACCCATTATATACCTGCTGGGGATGGCATGGAACTATTTACACTCGTGGTTGCCAATTTTTTAAGTGTGGGGGAGCGGGGGGAGGGGGAGGGGGAGGGGGAGGGGGTGGAAGGGAAATGCTTTGGTAGACTTCAATATGAAAACTAGAAATTGAGCTAAATTAACACATAGTTCACTAGAAAATCTTCCTTCATGTTGTAGCAGACATTAGCACAAACTCACTTTCAAATACACCCATACACATACATGTGCACACACACTCACACGCTCACACACTCACTCGCACACTCAGTCTCACGCCTGCACACTCACTCACACAATCACACTTTCACACACTTTCACACTCACGCTCTCACACACTCACTCACCAACACACTCACTCACCCACACACTCACACACTCACTCACACACCCACACACACACTCACTCACACACTCACTCACTCACTCACACACTCACTCACTCACACACTCACCACTCACTCACTCACACACCCACCCACTCACTCACCCACACACTCTCACACACACACTCACTCATTCACTCACACACCCACACTCACTCACACACTCACTCACACACTCACTCACACACTCACTCACTCACACACTCACTCACTCACACACCCACACACTCACCCACACACTCACTCACCCACACACTCACTCACTCACACACACACTCACTCGCTCACACCACTCACTCACACACTCACTAGCTCACACACACACTCTCGCTCACACACATACTCACTCACTCACACACACACTCACTCACTCACACACTCACTCACACACACACTCACTCACTCACACACTCACTCACTCACACACTCACTCACACACTCAATAGCTCACACACACACTCACTCACACACACACTCACTCACTCACTCACTCACTCACTCACTCACACACTCACACTCACTCACACACTCACACACTCACTCGCTCACTCACCCACCCACACTCAGACGCCTTAAAGGCCAGCGTGAAGAAATGTGAAATCGACACGGACAATTGGGGAACCAACGCCAAGGACAGGAAACTCTGGTGAGCCATCATCCAAGAAGGAACAGCGACCTCTCGACGCCAAGAGATGCGCAGAATTAGAAGAAAAGAGAAGAGAAGGGAAAGAGAGGCAGCAACAGCCAAAGGCCGATCTGCCACCTGGAATTACCTGTCCTGAATGGCGAAGAACTTTCAAAGCCAGGATTGGTCTCATAAGCCACCTGAGAGTCCTTAAAAACAACAGAACGTCGTAGACCATCATCCTGGACCTCGAGGGGTAGACACCACCACCACACAGTGAAAAGCTTTTCTATTGCTAACCAGACACATTGTAATCTACCAGACGGTCTATGATTATAGTCGAGCTGTCCACAGTGTACAGACAAAGGATACAACATTTAGTGCCAGATAAAGTCTGATTAAAGATTAGTCTAAGGTCTCCAATGAGATAGATGGGAGGTGGTGAGAGGACCGTTCAGATGCCTGATAACAGCTGGGAAGAAACTGTCCCAGAATCTGGAGGTGTGCGTTTTCACACTTCCGTAACTCTTGCCTGATGGGAGAGGGGAGTAGAGGGAGTCCCACCTGAACGAGACTGGTCCTTGATTATGCTGCTGGCCTTTCCGAGGCAGTGTGAAGGGTAAATAGACACATAGACAATAGGTGCAGGAGTAGGCCATCCGGCCCTTCGAGCCAGCACCACAATTCAATATGACCATGGTTGATCATCCCCAATCAGTACCCCATCCCCAGCTTTATCCCCATTGCCTTTGATTCCATTAGCTAAATCTAACTCTCTCTTGAAGACATCCAGTGATTTGGCCTCCACTGCCCTCTGTGGCAGGGAATTCCACAGATTCACAACTCTCTGGGTGAAAAAGTTTTTCCTCATCTCAGTCCTAAATGGCTTACCCCTTATTCTTAAACTGTTATCCTGGATCTGGACTCCCCCAACATCGGGCACATTTTTTCTGCATCTAGCCTGTCCAATCCTCTAAAAATGTTATATGTGTCTTTAAGATGGAATCAAGGGATATGGGGAGAAGGCAGGCACGGGTTATTGATTGGGGACGATCAGCCATGATCACAATGAATGGCGGTGCAGGCTCGATGTTTCTAAAATTCCTCTCATCCTAAATTCCAGCGAATACAAGCACAGTTTACCCATTCTTTCATCATATGTCAGTCCCGTCATCCCAGGAATTAACCTGGTGAACCAACGCTGAACTCCCTCAATAGCAATGGAGTAATGGAAGGGAGGTTGGTTTTGTGTGATGGTCTGGGATGCATCCACAACACACTGCGATTTCTTGCGGTCTTGGATGGAGCTGTTGCCAAACCATGCTGCGATGCATCCCGATTAGATGGTTTATACAGAGCATCTGTAGAACAGCACAACACAGGAACAGGCCTTTGGCCCACAATGCATGTGCCAAACAAGATGCCCAAATAAACTAATCTCAAATGCCTCCTCAAGACCCATATCCTTCCATTGCCCAAAATGCCTATCTAAAACTCCTTTAAGCTCCACCATAATTTGAGGGACCAAAATTACAAGTGTACGGAGAGAAGATTCTGGGCCTGTACTCAATGGAGTTTAGATACACGAGGGGGGGTCTCATTCAGGCCTACTGGATAACGAAAGGCCTAGATAAAGTAAGACGTGAAAAAGATGTTTCCAGGAATGGGCGAAGAATAACAGTTTCTTAAAAGTTTAAGAATAAGGGGTAAGCCATTTAGAACGGAGATGAGGAAAAATATTTTCACACAGAGAGTTGTGAATCTGTGGAATTCTCTGCCACGGAAGGCAGTGGAGGCCGATTCTCTGGATGCTTTATAGATAGAGCTCTTAAAGATAGCGGAGTCATGGGGATATGGGGAGAAGGCAGGAAACGGGGTACTGATTGGGGATGATCAGCCATGATCACAGTGAATGGCGGTGCTGGCTCAAAGGGCCGAATGGCCTACTCCTGCACCTATTGTCTATTGTCTATTGAGAATCTAGAACCAGAAGGCACAGCTCAAAATAAAGGGACATACCTTCAAAATGGAGATGAGGCGAAATTTCTTTAGCCAGAGTTTAGTGAATCTGTGGAATTCATTGCCACAGACAGATGCGGAAGACAAGTCATTGGGTGTTATGGTCTTGTGGAGTTACATTTACAATGAGGGTAAGGTTCAGCGGGTCCCACTGTCTACCCTATTAATGCCTCCCATCATTTTGAAAAATGTTCTCTCAGGTACTCCCAGGGACAGGGTTAGGTTAGGTAAGGGGGAGGTACAGCGAGATCTGGATGTCCTTGTACACCGGTCACTGAAAGTTGGCGTGCAGGTACAGCAGGCAGTGAAGAAAGCTAATGGAATGTTGGCCTTCATAACAAGAGGATTTCAGTACAGGAGTAAAGAGGTTCTTCTGCAGTTGTATAGGGCTCTGGTAAGACCACATCTGGAGTATTGTGTACAGTTTTGGTCTCCTAATTTGAGGAAGGACATCCTTGTGATTGAGGCAGTGCAGCGTAGGTTCACGAGATTGATCCCTGGGATAGCAGAACTGTCATACGGGGAAAGATTGAAAAAACCAGGCTTGTATTCACTGGAGTTTAGAAGGATGAGGGGGATTCTTATAGAAACATATAAAATTATAAAAGGACTGGACAAGCTAGATGCAGGAAAAATGTTCCCAATGTTGGGCGAGTCCAGAACCAGGGGCCACAGTCTTAGAATAAAGGGGAGGTTATTTAAGACTGAGGTGAGAAAAAAACTTTTTCACCCAGAGAGTTGTGAATTTGTGGAATTCCCTGCCACAGAGGGCAGTGGAGGCCAAGTCACTGGATGGATTTAAGAGAGCGTTAGATACAGCTCTAGGGGCTAGTGGAGTCAAGGGATATGGGGAGAAGGCGGGCACGGGTTATTGATAGGGGATGATCAGCCACGATCATATTGAATGGCGGTGCTGGCTCGAAGGGCCGAATGGCCTCCTCCTGCACCTATTTTCTATGTTTCTATGTTTCTAATGTGGATAATCATCCATGGTTGTGTTGAAGCTCCAAAGGGAAGAGTGGTCCACTATTTATTGTGTTTCTATCACGGAGTAAGAATTGCCTGTGGGATCTTTCTGTGTGCAAACAAAAAGTCACATCTGGTGATTTAGCGAAAATCGTTGCATTTGGAATTGCATTGGGGAGAGATTGGAAATGTTTCAAAGTGATGAAGTATTATATCAGTGCAAATTTGATTATGACATTCATCTCTTTTCCACCCGCTCACTCCATCTTATAGCTCAGTCACAAACAACAGGAGGAATGCAAAAGGGTGACACTAACTTCCAATTTTTAATATTAGGAACATGGAAAATAGGTGCAGGAGTGGGCCATTCGGCCCTTCAAACCAGCACCACCATTCAATATGATCATGGCTGATCATCTAAAAATCAGTGCCCCCTTCCTGCTTTCTCCCCATATCCCTTGATTCCATTAGCCGGAAGAGCTAAATCTAACTTTCTCTTGAAAACGTCCAGTGAATTGGCCTCCACCACCTTCTGTGGCAGAGAATTCCACAGATTCACAACTCTCTGGGTGAAAACGTTTTTCCTCGTCTCAGTCCTAAATGGCCAACCCCTTATTCTTACACTGTGGCCCCTGGTTCTGGACTCCCCCAACATCGGGAACATGTTTCCTGCATCGCGCCTGTCCAATCCCTTAAGAATGTTATATGTGTTGACAAGAATCCTCGCGCCCGCACGCATTGTGTCTCATGTGAAACACGAAGTGCTGGAGTAACTCATAGAACAGTACAACACAGTAACAGGCCCTTCCCCTTACAATATCTGTGCTGAATGTGATTCCATGTGAAACAAATCTCCGCTGCCTGCCCGTTGATAAGACATAGGAATATGGCTGATCCACCTTTTCCTTTTCAACCCCATTCTCCTCCGTGGGCTGAAGGGCCTGATTCTGTGCCGTATTTCTCAACTAAAAGTAAACAGACATGGAACAACTTTCGGCAACTTGACAACAAGGTTCGGCAACTTGAACGCCCAAGACTGCAAAAAGTTGTGACCACTGCCCAGTCCATCACCATCGAGGAGATCTATCGAAGTCGCTGCCTCACAAAGGCTGCCAGCATCATCAGAGACCCACACCATCATGGCCGCACACTCATTTCACCCCTGCCATCGGGAAGAAGGTACAGGAGCCTGAAAACTGTAACGTCCAGGTTAACATAGAAACATAGAAACATAGAAATTAGGTGCAGGAGCAGGCCATTCGGCCCTTCGAGCCTGCACTGCCATTCAATATGATCATGGCTGATCATCCAACTCAGTATCCCGTACCTGCCTTCTCTCCATACCCCCTGATCCCTTCAGCCACAAGGGCCACATCTAACTCCCTCTTAAATATGGCCAACGAACTGGCCTCAACTACCTTCTGTGGCAGAGAATTCCACAGATTCACCACTCTCTGTGTGAAAAACGATTTTCTCATCTCGGTCCTAAAAGACTTCCCCCTTATCCTTAAACTGTGACCCCTTGTCCTGGACTTCCCCAACATCGGGAACAATCTTCCTGCATCTAGCCTGTCCAACCCCTTAAGAATTTTGTAAGTCTCTGAGATCCCCCCTCAATCTTCTAAATTCCAGCGAGTACAAGCCGGGTCTATCCAGTCTTTCTTAAGGAACAGCTTCTTCCCCACAGCCTTCAGGTTATTAAACACAACAACGAATAAGCTCTGAGCTACAACAGACTATTGTTATTATTGCACTATACTTGTTTATTTATTGAGTATATATACACACTGAACCTTTTCTCTCCCGTTATGTACTATGATTACATATTTGGTTGTGCTGCTGCAAGCAAGAACTTCATTGTCCTATCTGGGACATGACAGTGAAACACTCTTGACTCTTGAACAGTGCACCAGAACAGGCCCTTCAGCCCACAATGTCCCTGGTGAACACGATACCAAGACCATCTCCTCTGCCGGTATGTGATCCCTATTCCCAGCATATCAATGTGTGCATCTCAGAGCCGTTTAAACGCCACACAGCACCCCCACAAACTGCGGCAGGCATGTGCAAGTGCATTCACACACGCATGGCTGTCACATGCATAGCACAAAGTGGGTCTGTGGACAGAAGTTAGCACAGAAGGTGCTGGGGGCCACGTCTGTGGAAGGAATGGACAGGTGACGATCTGGGTCGAGGCCTCTCTTCGGGTTCAGTTTATTGTCGTGTGTTGCGAGGTACAGGGAGAAGCTTTTGCGGCGCGCTAACTAGTCAACGGAAAGCAACATGACGCGCAGTGACAGTACAAATGACTCAGACAACACTAAACATTAATAATAATAAAACATCAATGATAAAACACCATTGATCAAGCATGTGAACCAACAAACTACCAGAGCAAAGGGAGGCTACAGGTTTTTGGCTGTTGAGTAGAGCAACTACTCGTGGATAAAAACTGTTTTTATGTCCGGCTGTGGCAGCTTTGACAGTCCGGAGTCGCCTTCCGGAAGGAGGCAACCACTGCAAGATACAGCCTGTAAAGTCGGATCCAATGAGGTAGATATTAGCTGAGGATTGTTCTCCAGTTGTCGGGGGCGGGGGGGGGGGGGGGGGAAGCTGGAAAAGAGGTGGGGGTCAGACAGAGCCTGCCAAGCTATAGGTGGATGCAGGTGAGTGTGGGTGGCTGATTGGAAAAATAAAGCCACACCATGCTTTCTTTCATTTTTTAAACCTGCACTCGTACACAGTATTATCCTGTTTCCATTCAACTTCCCAACGGTGCCCCGTTATGGCCAGTTTCCACTGCACCCGTTTCTTAGTCTCAGCTGATTACAGCATTTGGCGAGACGTGCGGCTAGAACACCTCCAAGACAACCCTGTGCCTTGCAGACATTGCAATATTTCTGCAGGAAAGACAGACGGTCGGTTGACACGGAAAGTGGGCACCAAGTGCTGGAGCGACTCAGCGGGACAGGCAGCAACTCTGGATCGAAAGAACGGGGTGATGTCTCGGGGGACGCGACCCTCCTTCAGACTGAGAGTCAGGGGAGGAAGGGGGAGACTGTCCCACGAAGGCCTGGATGGAGGGGACGTGGAGTGGATGTTTCCACTAGTGGGAGAGGCCAGGACCAGAGGACACAGCCTCAGAGTAAAAGGACTTCACCTCAGAAATGACGCACGGCGGCACAGCGGTAGAGTTGCCGCCTTGCAGCGAACGCAGCGCCGGAGACCCGGGATCTGTCTGTACGGAGTTTGCACGCTCTCCCCGTGACCTGCGTGGGTTTTCTCCGAGATCTTCGGTTTCCTCCCACACTCCAAAGACGTGCAGGGGTCCAGGATGGGTATAAGTATAAATTGTCCCGAGTGGGTGTAGTATAGAGTTAATGTGGGGGGATCGCTGGTCGGCGCGGGCCAGGTGGGCCGGAAGGGCCTGTTTCCGCGCTGTATCTCTAAACTGAAGGAGATGAGGAGGAATTTCTGTATTCAGAGGGTGGCGAATCTGTGGAATGTATTGCCATCGAAGGCTGTGGCGGAGGCCAAGTCAATGGGTATTTTTAAAGCAGGGCTTGGCAGGTCCTTGATTAAGTAAGGTTGTGTG
>CM069131.1:195266416-195423916 GCA_035221665.1 Okamejei kenojei
GACCCCAGCTGTTTACAATATATATTAATGATCTGGATGAGGGAATTGAAGGCAATATCTCCAAGTTTGCGGATGACACTAAGCTGGGGGGCAGTGTTCGCTGTGAGGAGGATGCTAGGAGACTGCAAGGTGACTTGGATAGGCTGGGTGAGTGGGCAAATGTTTGGCAGATGCAGTATAATGTGGATAAATGTGAGGTTATCCACTTTGGTGGCAAAAACAGGAAAGCAGACTATTATGTAAATGGTGGCCGATTAGGAAAAGGGGAGATGCAGCGAGACCTGGGTGTCATGGTACACCAGTCATTGAAAGTAGGCATGCAGGGTGCAGCAGGCAGTGAAAAAAGCGAATGGTATGTTAGCTTTCATAGCAAAAGGATTTGAGTACAGGAGCAGGGAGGTTCTACTTCAGTTGTACAGGGTCTTGGTGAGACCACACCTGGAGTATTGCGTACAGTTTTTGGTCTCCAAATCTGAGGAAGGACATTATTGCCATAGAGGGAGTGCAGAGAAGGTTCACCAGACTGATTACTGGGATGTCAGGACTGTCTTATGAAGAAAGACTGGATAGACTCGGTTTATACTCTCTGGAATTTAGGAGATTGAGAGGGGATCTTATAGAAACTTACAAAATTCTTAAGGGGTTGGACAGGCTAGATGCAGGAAGATTGTTCCCGATGTTGGGGAAGTCCAGGACAAGGGGTCACAGCTTAAGGATAAGGGGGAAATCCTTTAAGACCGAGATGAGAAAGACTTTTTTCACACAGAGAGTGGTGAGTCTCTGGAACTCTCTGCCACAGAGGGTAGTTGAGGCCAGTTCATTGGCTATATTTAAGAGTGAGTTGGATGTGGCCCTTGTGGCTAAGGGGATCAGAGGGTATGGAGAGAAGGCAGGTACGGGATATTGAGTTGGATGATCAGCCATGATCATATTGAATGGCGGTGCAGGCTCGAAGGGCTGAATGGCCTACTCCTGCACCTAATTTCTATGTTTCTATGTTTCTATGTTTAATCAAAGACTTGTCCCACCCCGGTCACTCGCTCTTCTCCCCGCTCCCGTCCGGCAGAAGGTACAGAAGCTTGAAAGCGAGCACCACCAGACTCAGGAACAGCTTCTTCCCCTCAGTTATCGGGCTTCTGAACGGTTCTACCACAAACTAGGGTGCTGTCCGATTCGCCTCCGCCCCATGCGGACGTTGGTCTGTGTCGCTGACACTGGTGCGCTACAAAGCTGCGAACTGTATTCTGCTCTCTGTACCGTCCCGTTTGCTCCACCGATTGCACTTGCGTTTAACGTGGTTGTATTTCTGTGCCGTGTAATCTGATCTGTTTGCATAGCATGCTGAACAATCGAACCTCGGCATTCGCGGCAAGGATAAACCTAAACCTTTGAATTACATGAAGATTCTGCGAGTTGACTTTGGTGACTTGTGAAGGCGATGCCCCAGTTCCCCTTCTCCATTTTGTAATCTCTTACCGCTTTCAAAATATGGTGCGGTTTTGTTTCTGCCAAAGCAAATGGCCACAATATATTCAATCTGCCATGTCCTACATTGAAACATAGAACATAGGTGCAGGAGGAGGCCATTCAGCCCTTCGAGCCAGCACCGCCATTGATTGCGATCATGGCTGATCGTCCCCAATCAATAACCCATGCCTGCCTTCTCCCCATATCCCCTTGACTCCACTAGCCCCTAGAGCTCTATCTAACTCTCTCTTAAATCCATCCAGTGACTTGGCCTCCACTGCCCTCTGTGGCAGGGAATTCCATAAATTCACAACTCTCTGGGTGAAAATTCCTTTTCTCACATCAGTCTTAAATGACCTCCCCTTTATTCTAAGATTGTGGCCCCTGGTTCTGGACTCGCCCCTCAAATTAGGAGACCAAAACTGTACACAATACTCCAGATGTGGTCTCGCCAGAGCCCTATACAACTGCAGAAGAACCTCTTTGCTCCTATACTGAAATCCTAGCTTGTTATGAGGGCCAACATGCCATTCGCTTTCTTCACTGCCTGCTGTACCTGCACGCCAACTTGATGCCGAGATAATCTTATCTGCCTTCACATGATTTCTCCGTTCCTTACTTATCCATGCACCAATTTAAAAGCCTCCATCGATCGTGTCTGCCTCCACCACCACCCCTGGCAGCGCCTTCCAGGTATCTAGTGCCCTCTGTGTAAATGACTTGACCCACACATCTCCTTTAAACATTTCCACTCTGACTTTAAAGCTATGCCATCTAGCCTTTGACAAATCCCTACGTTGCTATTATTTGCCTTTCACAAAGGGTCAATGATGTCGTCACAGTCAGCAGCGTGTTGTACTTGAGTTAGAGACTGAGATAATGTGGAGAGGATGTTTCCACTAGTGGGAGAGCCGGGACCAGGGGCCACAGGTTCACAAACCTTTAGACGGAAAGTGAGAAGGAGTTTCTTTCGTCAGTGGGTGGTGAATTTGTGGAATTCGTTGCCACGGAACGCTGTGTAGGCCGGGTTGTCACTGGACAATTTTAAGGCCGAGATCGGCAGATACTTGATTAGCGCGGGTGTTGGGTTGTGGGGAGAAGGCAGGACAATGGGGTTGAGAGGGAAGGGTAGATCAGCCCTGATTGAATGGACGAGTAGACCTGATGGGCTGAATGGCCTAATTCTGCTCCTCATACTTATCAACACGATTCATCCCTGGCGCGGAAACAGGCCCTTCGGCCCACCGGGTCCGCGCCGACCAGCGATCCCCGCACACTAACACTATCCTACACCCACTGGGGACAATCTTTACATTCACCGAGCCAATTAACCAACATACCTGCACGTTTTTGGAGTGTGGGAGGAAACCGAAGGTGTCGGAGAAAACCCGCGCAGTTCATAGAAACATAGGAAACATAGAAACATAGAAATTAGGTGCAGGAGTAGGCCATTCAGCCCTTCGAGCCTGCACCGCCATTCAATATGATCATGGCTGATCATCCAACTCAGTATCCCGTACCTGCCTTCTCTCCATACCCTCTGATCCCCTTAGCCACAAGTTCGCGGGGAGAACGTACAAACTCCGTGCAGGCAGCGCCCGTAGTTGGGATCGAACCCGGGTCTCTGGCGCTGCATTCGCTGTAAGGCAGCGACTCTACCGCTGCGCCACCGGGACCGCCCGTTCCACCTCAATGTCCGCAATATGATGAAACAGTGGATTCGGTCGATTTAATGTAGATTTAAAAGAAGGGAACAATTGTATTGGATGACACACATTGTTACTCTTAACTACCGCCTTTGAATATATTTTTTTGTACTTTAATGCTCTATTGCAATATTTTGAATCGCATTAAAATCTTAAACCATTCTGCTGTTTTGTTCTGTTTATCATTACTACAAGTATATCGTTTACTCTGTTGCCCTCTTCTGGGATCCACTTGGCAGTTCTAAGATGATGGTACAGAAGTCCATGTTGGTGCCTTATGGGCCCTGTCCCACTTAGGCGATTTCTTAGGTGACGACAGGCGACTAGGATGTCGCCACATGGTCGCCGGGGTGTCGCCTGTATGGTCGTGAGTCGTCTCCTCAGTCGCCCAGAGAGTCGTAGCATCTTTCTGGTCGCCGCTGGATTTTCAACATGTTGAAAAATGAATCCTGAATCTTAACAAGGGGTTAGAATATGTCAGCCTTGCCTGTAACATCTTCATCAATTGTCAGATAAATGGATGGATTTAAGTGCTTTTTAGTTTTAATCCAGGCATCTCCCCTACTTGGATCTCAGTTTTTTAGACTGGATTTTAGAGATACAGCATAGGCCAGGCCCTCCAACTCCCTGCGTGGCGCCGACCAGTGGTCACCCGTGTACACTCACACATGAGGGACAATTTACAATTTACAGAAGATTACTAACCTACAACTCTGCAAGTCTGTGGGAATATGGGAGAAAGCTGTAGCACCCAGGAGAAAACCCATGTGGTCATGGGGAGAACGTACAAACTCCGTGCAGACAGCACCCGTAGTCAGGATCGAACCCGGGTCTCTGGCGCTGTGAGGCAGCAACTCTACCGCTGCGCCACGGTGCTGCCCCCGCTTGTTCCACAGAAGATAGTTCACTCAGAGTGTGGTGGGCATATGGAACTAGCTGCCGGATGAGGCAATTGAGGCGAGTACAATAACAACATTTGATAGACACTTGGACAGGTACATGGATAGGAAAGGTTAGGAGAGATAGGGGCCAAATGTGGGGAAATGGAACCAGCTCGGATGGGACATCTTGGTCGGTCTGGGCGAGTTGGGCTGAAGGGCCTGTTTCTGTGTGGCAAGGCTCTGTTACTAGGGGCAGCACAGTAGCGCAGTGGCAGAGTTGCTGTCTTGAGGCCCTGTCCCACGGTACCAGTTCATTCCAAGAGCTCTCCCGAGTTTGCCCTGATTCGAACTCGGAGATTTACGGTAATGGCCGCTCGTCGGTACTCGGGGCTCTCGTGGACATTTTTCAACATGTTGAAAAATCTTCACGAGTCTTCCCGTGCTTACCTGCCGTTAGCGAGTCTTCCCGAGTACCTGCCGTTAGCGTTACGAGCCGCTAAGAGACGTCCCCGAGCTCATTCTCCGTGCTTACCACGAGTTTGATTTTTTTTTTTAAACTCGGGAGAGCTCTTGGAATGAACTCGTACCGTGGGACAGGGCCATTACAGTGCCAGAGGCCCGGGTTCGATCCTGACGACGGGTGCTGTCTGTGCGGAGTTAGTAGTTTCTCCCTGTGACAGCGTGGGTTTTCTCCGGGTGCTCCAGTTTCCTCCCACATCCCAAAACAAGCGTGCAGGTTTTTGTAGGTTAATTGGCTCCTGTAAATTGTCCCTGGGTGTGTAAGGTAGAACTGGCGTAAAGGGATCGCTGGTCGGCACAGACTCGCTTGGCCGAAGGGGCTATTTCCACGCTGTATCACTAAACTAAACTGGACGAAGGTGCGTTTAGAACAACATATATTTTCTCCCAATGCTGGGTGATGTGGTTCTGGGCTTTGAACATTCAACGGAAGTGCAAATGTCACACAGACTGAAGCAAAGAGGCACAGAGGCATGACATATTCATGCCCAGTGTTTCACCGTGTGAGTGAGCTCCCACATAAAATGCTTTCTGTTCTCGGTGACTTGTTTTATAAAGTGTTCACATTTCGAAACTACTTACCGCGAGCTGTTACTGATTTAATACTTTGCTTCCTGATTCCATACTCCATTAGCCCCCTGCACATTGGAGGGGGCAGGGGTGAATTTTAAAGGAACATTGGCCATTCTCTTCAAAAATAAATAATAGCATGGGGAAGCAAAGTTAATTTTCTTTTGACCTGTGCCTGCCTTGCACTGTGACTCCTTGCACTGACAGAGTATCCATTGTGGAGCTCACTTTAATAATGGTGCAATGGTCAAGACCCATGCCGGAGGTGACTTTAATTCAAAGCTGGAACCTAGTCGAGTCTAGACAATAGGTGCAGGAGTAGGCCACTCGGCCCTTTGAGCCAGCACCCAATCAATATGTTTAAGAAGGAACTGCAGATGCTGGAAAATCGAAGGTAGACAAAAATGCTGGAGAAACTCAGCGGGTGAGGCAGCATCTACAGAGCGAATGAACTGTGGCCCCAGGTTCTGGACTTGCCCAACATTGGGAACATTTTTCCTGCATCAAGCTTGTCCAGTCCTTATATGTTCCTTATAGTTGATTCATGTCAAGATGGGAAACGGCCTGTCCCACTTGGCGATTTCTTCGAATAAAGGGGAGGTCATTTAAGACTAAGGTGAGAAAAAACCTTTTCACCCAGAGAGTTGTGAATTTGTGGAATTCCCTGCCACAGAGGGCAGTGGAGGCCAAATCACTGGATGGATTTAAGAGAGAGTTAGATAGAGCTCTAGGGGCTAGTACTTTGCACCCCTTTTAAAACCAGCATCTGCAATTCCTTGTTTCTACAAGATATTACTTTAACTTGGCATCTTGTTCAGCATGGGCATCGTGGGCTGAAGGGACTGTTCCTATACTGTGCTGTTTTATGTTGGAAGTGAAAACATCTGTCTAATTACCACAGAAAAAGCGCACGTCCCTTTAATTTCACACTTCCAGGTGGCGGCGCGACTCATGTGGCAGCGGCTCCTACAGCCTGTCTGTCTTTTTTAATTTTTTGTCTAGTTAAATGTAGTTGTTAGTGGTTTTTTTTGTACTGTTTATAACTGTGTATATGTGGGGGATGGAGGGGGGAGGGAGAAACCTTTAAAATCTCTTCCCTGCACGGGAGACCCGACTTTTTCCCTGTCGGGCCTCAGTTGTCGTTGGGGCCTAGTACTGTGGAGCGGCCTCCGACCGGGACGACCTGGGGGCTGCAGGCACGGAGCCTGCGGAGCTGCGGGCTTACCATCGTGGGGCTGGCCGGCCTCGGAGCGTGGGGAGCGGTGGTGGATCGCCGCTGCGTCCCGACTCCGGAGCTCCAGCTCCAGCTCCAGCTGCGGCCCGACTCCGGAGCTCCAGCTCCAGCTTACAGTCGGTGGACTGTCGGGATATCGGGGGCTCGCGGGTCCGGGTGGGAGACCGCTCTCCGGAGCTCCCGCAACACAACTTCTCCAGCCCGTGTCGCGGGGTTGGAACGACCCGGAGCGGGGCCGTACATCGCCCGGCGTGGCCTTAATCGCCGCGGGACATTCCAGCGCCCGCCGGGGGCTCCAACTTTGTGACTTTGGGCCTGGAGCGGGGCCGTACATCTCCCGGCGCGGCCTCAATGGCCGTGGGACTTAACATCGCCCGCCTGGGGTTTCAACATCGGGAGAGAAATGGTGCGGGGGAGACAGAAGAACTTTGCCTTCCATCACAGTGAGGAGGAGGGTCACTGTGATGGGTGTTTGTGTGAATCGAATTGTTTGTGTGTTTTTTTATGAATTGCTCTGTTTGTATGGCTTGTGGAAACAGAGTTTCGTTCGAGTCTCTCTGAGGTTTGGAATGACAAGTAATAACATCAATCAATCAATCAATTCCCAGTTTAGTTTGGCACCGTGCTGTGATGTGCTTGCACTAGTCATTGTATTATGTGTTTGCAACACTGCTATTTGTTCTCTTTATTTTCCTGTCTGTCTCAGATTGGTTTCAAAACAAAAGTGCTAATCTGTGATAAATTCTACTCGTTGAAAGATCTTCTTTTAATGATTATACTGCAATGGCTTCTGTTTACCCGTCACTTATCCTTAAACTGCTCTCCCCGCATGCTCTCTTTCTCTGGAGTTACAGCATTAGATTATACAGCATGGAAACAGGCCCTTTGGTCCACCGGGCCCACACCAACAGCGCCCGAGTGCCTCAGAGGGCGGTGGAGGCCGGTTTTTCTCACAGAGAGTGGTGAGTCTGTGGAATTCTCTGCCTCAGAGGGCGGTGGAGGCCGGTTCTCTGGATGCTTTCAAGAGAGAGCTAGATAGGGCTCTTAAAGATAGTGGAGTCAGGGGATATGGGGAAAAGGCAGGAACGGGATACTGATTGGGGATGATCAGCCATGATCACATTGAATGGCGGTGCTGGCTCGAAGGGCCAAATGGCCTACTCCTGCACCTATTGTCTATTGCCTATTGTCTATGTTAGTGAGAGCACACCTGGAGTATTGTGTGCAGTTTTGGTCTCCAAATTTGAGGAAGGACATTCTTGCTATTGAGGGAGTGCAGCGTAGGTTCACGAGGTTAATTCCCGGGATGGCGGGACTGTCATATGCTGAGAGCGGGTGGGCTTGTATACACTGGAATTTAGGATGAGAGGGGATCTTATTAGAGGCAGGAAACATGTTCCCGATGTTGAGGGAGTCCAGAACCAGGGGCCACAGTTTAAGAATAAGGGGTAAGTCATTTATAACAGAGATGAGGAAAAACTTTTTCACATAGAGAGTTGTGACTCTATGGAATTTTCTGCCTCAGAAGGTGGCCAGTTCTCTGGATGCATTCAAGAGAGAGTTAGATACAGCTCTTAAAGATAGTGGAGTCGGGGGATATAGGGAGAAGGCAGGAACGGGGTACTGATTGGGGATGATCAGCCAATATCAAAGACCGCATGGCCTACTCCTGCACCTATTGTCTATTATCATTGGTCGCCTGTACAATAGTTCTATATTATCCCACTTTCTCGTCTGCTCTCTACACACACTAAGGCAATTTTACGGAGACCAATTAAACCGACAATCCCGCATGTCCTTGTGATGTGGGACGAAACCGGAGCACAAACGCACTGGGTTACAGGGTACAAATTCCGCCCAGACAGGCAGCGCCCAAGGTCAGGATCGAACCGGGGCCTCTGCCTCTTGTGAGACAACAGCTGCGATCGGCGTGACTTTGCAATGAGATTTCACAAGGCAAGTTTGACAAGGGGACTGAGGCCACAGGGGAGAGGGACAGGGAGAACATGACAAACATGACAATCAGAAGAGGGTGATTTACTCAAACACGTGTCGAGGTTATCTGCCCATTTTATGCAGTCACCTTGCATTGGTCCGAAGCATTGGCGTATCGGAGGTTTTTCAATCCTTTTTATCTTGTCAACGTTGTCATTCTGACATGATGTCTCCCACTTAGGGGACTAAATGAGGCATATCTGGGCTAATTTACCAGGTTGTTGAACAATGCAGCATGCAATGGCATAATCAATGTTAAAAACATTAGAACATACATCGAATGTGGGAAAAAGGACATGCTGTTCATCACACCGACAACTCGCGTTCCACGTATTCCGGTCATACGGATGGTAACTTGCTCTGCTACATTACAATGTCATGGATCCAACTCAAACATCCAGGGAGAGCGAGTATGGGCAAGGTAAAGAGGAAGATGTACCGAGGGGCCACTGTGTGGTACTAAGCGAGTGTTTGCTCTGAGGAAGTACGGTACTGAGGGATTGTTGCTTCCCACATTCCAAAGAGCGTTGGTCGGCACTGGGCCTGTACTCGCTGGAGGTTAGAAGCATAATGGGGGAACCTCGATACAGAATCGTGAAAGGCCTGGATAGAGTGGATGTGGAGAGGATGTTTCCACTAGTGGGAGAGTCTAGGACCAGAGGTCACAGCGGTGAATCTGTGTAAATCTTTGTCAGAATTCTAAGTCACTCCAGATTTTGTGTTGAGGCTTCTTTTATGGGGAAGGGATGATGGGCCAAATGGCCTGATTCTACTCCTAACCACTAAATAATGATTTTGTTCACTGAGGGGGTGGGCACGGTGAATCAAGTGCTCTACTGATAAAATGAAATCAGTTGTTTGGCACGGCAGATGGAGAGTCGCACTGAGGGGGGCCCTGTGCTGGGAGGGCTTTGTACTGAGCGTTGTGCTGGGGGGGGGGGGGGGGGGGGGGGACTGCACTGAAAGAGTTTGAATTACTAAGGGTGATATTTGAGAGATACAGCACGGAAACAGGCCCTACGGCCCACCGGGTCCAGAGATCCGGCCTCCACCGCCCTCTGAGGCAGCGACTTCCACAGACTCACCACTCTCTGTGTGAAAAAGTGTTTCCTCGTCTCCGTTCTAAATGGCTTACCCCTTATTCTTAAACTGTGGCCCCCTGGTTCTGGACTCCCCCAACATCGGGAAGATGTTTCCTGCCTCTAGCATGTCCAAACCTTTAATAATCTTATATGTTTCAATAAGATTCCCTCTCATCCTTCTAGGTATTCAAGATTGAAGCGGTGAAAGGAGATTTCGAAAAATTAGTAGTTATAACATCATTGAAACCATTATAATTTCTGGAACAAATGTGCAAGTTTGGCTGAAGGGCCAGTTTCTGTGCTGTATCACTCTAATCTTAGGGAGTGTGCAGAGCTGACGACAGTCAAAGACTACTAATAAAGAATCAGGTATTCAAGATTGTGGTGAAAGGAGATTTCTTCACCTATGGTAAATCTTCAGAATTCTCCATCAAAGTGGCGTTGGCAGATTACTGCCACCTCTACAGAGATACAATGCAAAGCTTTGTTTCACACGCTCTCCCGTCAATCATACCAGACGTGAGTGCTTCAGACAGTACAGAGTGTCGAATAGAGTGCAACAGCTACAGGGAAAGTGCACATTTTTAAGAAAAGCGCAAGGACGTAGGTTGGAAGATCGGGAGTTTATCCCGAGCATATGACAGGTCTGTTCAAGAATCTGATAACAGCTATGGAGAAGCTGTTCTTGAATCTGTGCTTCAAAGCACATTTTATGGGTATTTTCTGCCCAATGTGAGTTGGGAGAAGAATGAATGATCGGAATGTGAGTGTGTGTGTGTGCGCTGGCTGCTTTCCCAAGGCAGTGTCAAGTATTGATGAAGTTGATGGGGGAAAACAAGTCTGGTTTCACATCCCTGCAATTTCCTGCATCTTGGGCAGAACAATTGCCAAAACAAGCTGCAATGCGTTAAGAAGGATGAGGGGTGAAACTTATAGAAACATATAAAATTATAAAAGGACTGGACAAGCTAGATGTAGGAAAAATGTTCCCAATGTTGGGCGAGTCCAGAACCAGGGGCCACAGTCTTAGAATAAAGGGGAGGTCATTTAAGACTGAGGTGAGAAAAAAACTTTTTCACCCAGAGAGTTGTGAATTTGTGGAATTCCCTGCCACAGAGGGCAGCGGAGGCCAAGTCACTGGATGGATTTAAGAGAGAGTTAGATAGAGCTCTAGGGGCTAGTGGAGTCAAGGGATATGGGGAGAAGGCAGGCACGGGTTATTGATAGGGGACGATCAGCCATGATCACTATGAATGGCGGTGCAGGCTCGAAGGGCCAAATGGCCTCCTCCTGCACCTATTTTCTATGTTTCTCTGTTTCTACGTCCACTCGTGAGCCACAAGCCTGTCGGCGACAACTGAAGACAATGCCGGTCGCTACTTGACTTCTCTTGATGCCGTGTGGAATTTCCTTAACCTTTGAGCATGTAGCGGTCTGCTCGGTATCATGGAGTCATGCAGCATGGGAACGGGCCAAGAAAAACCACCCAACGCTGGAGTGACTGTCTGGGCCAGGCAGCATCCCAGGAGAACGTGGAGAGGTGAGGTTGTGGGATGAGATCCGAAACGCCACCTGTCCATGTTCTCCAGGGATGCTGCCTGACCCGCTGAGTTACTCCAGCATTTTATGTCTTTCCTTGGTAGACAAGCATCTGCTGTTCCTCGTTTCTTCATGAAAACGGGCCCTTTGGCCCAACTCAGGCACACACGCAGCCACAATTGTGGCTGTCATTGTGCTCGGACCAAGATAAATTGCTGACGATGTTTACACTGAAGTCGTGGGTTGTGGCAGCTGGTGTAGTGTAGGCAAGACAGAGGTTGATAGAGTTATTAATATAAAGGGGATCTAGCGATATGTGGCAGTGCTGGAAAGATGTTCTGCGGGTTGGCCAAACGGCCTACTCCTGTATCTATTGTCTATTGTGAAAGGTCAACTGAAATCTTTAAATTAGAGATACAGCGCGAAAACAGGCCCTTCGGCCCACCGTGTCCGCGCCAATCAGCAACCCCCGCACACTAACACTGTCCTACACACACACACACACACACACACACACACACACACACACACACACACACACGAGGGACAATTAAACATTTTAGCAAGCCGATTAACCTACAAACCTGCACGTCTTTGGAGTGTGGGAGGAAACCCAAGATCCCGGAGAAAACCCACGCAGGTCACGGGGAGAACGTGCAAACTCCGTACAGACAGCGCCCGTAGTCGGGATGGGACGCGGGTCTCCGGCGCTGCACTCGCTGCGCCACCGTGACTTCCCTATTAATCTTCTTATTAAGTGGCAGAGCAGACACGCGAGGTCAGATGGCTTCGTACTATTTCTGTTTTTGTATGACTGATCTAATCATCCAAAGATCAATATTATCCTTGAAGCGAGATCTCATGACATACTTGTAGAAACACAGTCTTGGGGAAGATATGGCCCTCCATCAATAATGAAGTGCCGGGAGTTTGCAGCGAAGGCCTTGCTTTTGCTTTGCTAGATTTTTCACTGCAGCACACGATGAGGGCGGAATCCAAGTCCATTTCTGATCTTGAGCGAATCGCAAAGTGCTGGAGGATCTCAGCGAGTTGGGCATCATCGGGGGGAGGGAACTGGACAGACGGCCATTCGGGTCAGGATCATTATTCATCTTCTCCTCCGATTCTGTCTGACCTGTTGAGTTCCTCCAACCATTGTGTTTTGCTCAAGATTCCAGCATCTCTGATCGCTTGCTTGTGTCCCCATCTCTGGCCTTCTTAGGCAATCCTTAAGGCATCAGAGTACAATGAGACTATTCAGCCCATCGAGCCTGCCCCGTCATTCGGTCATGAGAGATCTACTTTTTCCCCCTCTCAATCCCATTCTCCTGCCTCCTCCCCAATAACCGTTGACACCCTTAAGAGCCTGTCCCACTGACCCGACCTTTCAACGACTGTCTTCAACCTTCAAGGTCGAGGGCATTCTCCTAGACAATCTCGAGCTGGATCGACCGTCGGCGATGAAACCGCGCGCTGGATCGACCGCACACGCACACACACACGCACGCGCACACGCACACACACATGTTCTGCGGAGGCAGATACGATAAGTTTGAGAGAATTTTCGATAAGTGTGTGGATATGCTGGGCATGGAGGGTTATGAATTACATGAAGACAGAGGAGATTGGTTTATCCTGGGATCATGTTCGGAACGGACATCGTGGGCTGAAGGGCCAGTTCCTGTGTTGTAGTGTGCTATGTTCAAGAAAGAATTGCAGTTGCTGCTAAAATCGAACGTAGACACTAAATGCTGGAGTAACTCAGCGGGCGAGGCAGCAGTTATGGAGAGAAGGAATTGCTGACTTTTTGGGTCTGAAGAAGGGTCACAACCTGAAACATCGCCTCACCCACTGAGTTACTCCAGCATTTTGTGTCTACCTTTGTAGTATGCTATGTTTTGTTACAAATGGTCGGCTGGGACGGTGGGCTTCACGGCGTGTTTCCATAGAACAGAAAATGCTGGCCCAGTTGAGCTGGTCAGGCAGCATCTGTGGAGGACATGGAGCGGCGATGTTTCGGGATGCTTCTTCAGGCACTGGCCTGTTTCCACGCTGTACGCCTCTGTGACACGTGCTTCAATATTAGGGATTTTCCTAGGACTGGACGCTGACAATGGTCCACTTAACATTTCCGACGAGCTTGGGTGAATTTTGCAGAGACATCAAAATTGGTGGTCTCCTTCCAGTGTGCCGGAGTTGCCTGCTGTTCCTACTCCAAGTCTCAGAGGCCTATAAGTCTCCTTTACACAATGCAGACTGAATTTGCTCAATTCAGCACTGCCAAAGCATCCAGGTTAGCTTTGCAGAGAGGTTGTGCCAATAAGCCCAGTTACAGAGGAGCTATTTAAAATGTGAAGGCAATTTGGATCGCATTCAGATTTTGAAGGTTGTTCAAGTCATACAGGTTTTAACAATCACAGTAAAAAATCCTTTACTCTTCTTGTTAATGAAAGGAGAGCACTTAATATTCCTCCGGCAGGATTTCTTTGGTATGACCTAATCTCCATCGTTAAAGGCACATCACGGAAGCGAGGCGGCCAGAAGGCTTTCCGACGGTGGGGACAGGGAACGCGACGCTGCGGTCTCGATACTTCCCGGATCGCCGCGTGGAAGCCCGGGTCGGGGCCTCGTGGGTGGAAACCCGGGTCGGACGGAGCCCGCGGCTGGAGCCCTGCTCGCACCGCGTAGGCGTGAGGTTTGGGCGCCGACGGGGGGGTGAGGCCTCGGCAGCGGCGATGAGAACTCGCAACAATGGGGCATCCACAGTGGGGCATCCTCGACGGGAGCGTGAAGGACCACCATAGGGGGGAAGAACAATGAAGGACTAGGCGTGGGGGACCGCCGTGAGGGGAAGGGCCATGGACAATGAGGGGGTGGAACGAAGGATAATGGGGACCTGGCCGGGGGGGGGGGAGGGGGACAAAAGGGGGGGCCAGCGCGCTGGGCAGGACGCATTTGGAGTGCAGTGAGCAGATTTGGCCCCGTATCTGAGGAGGGATGCTGTGGCTCTTGTGAGGGTCCAGAGGAGGTTTACGAGAATGATTCCAGATAGAAACAGTTTTGGTCTCCTAATTTGAGGAAGGACATCCTTGTGACTGAGGCAGTGCAGCGTAAGTTGACGAGACTGATCCCTGGGATGGCGGGACTGTCATATGAAGAAAGATTGAAAAGACTAGGCTTGTATTCACTGGAGTTGAGAAGGATGAGAGGTTCTCTTATAGAAACATCTAAAATTATAAAAGGACTGCCCAAGCTAGATGCAGGAAAAATGTTCCCAATGTTGGGCGAGTCCAGAACCAGGGGCCACAGTCTTAGAATAAAGGGGAGGTCATTTAAGACTGAGGTGAGAAAAAACTTTTTCACCCAGAGAGTTGTGAATTTATGGAATTCCCTGCCACAGAGGGCAGTGGAGGCCAAATCACTGGATGGATTTAAGAGAGAGTTAGATAGAGCTCTAGGGGCTAGTGGAGTCAAGGGATATGGGGAGAAGGCAGGCACGGGTTATTGATAGGGGACAATCAGCCATGATCACAATGAATGGCGGTGCTGGCCCGAATGGCCTCCTATTTTCTATGTTTCTGTGCTTTGTAGCCTTGTCAGCGCCGTAGGTGGCCGCTATTTGTATACATTGTGTATGCAAGCAAAGAATCTCACTTTGCCCAGTCACAATAAAGTAGCTGTCCTACACTTGTAGTGTATCTGAGATGCTTATCTAAGATGTATCAGTGGTACAGTGGCACTGAACTGTATACAAAAACGACCATCGCTGCAGCTCGGTACATGATGCCGGGAAGCGGGCTGGGTCGGGGTAGACGTGCAGAGAGGGGAATGAGGCATGACCTGAACGTTATCCAAGCAATGGGAAGGACCTCAACATGAGACCATGAGCAGGGACTTGGCCACGTGGCCTCTACTACTCAATAAAAACATTTTGGACAGGTACACGGATCGGAAAACTTTGAGGAGATTTTGGCCAAGTTCGGGTAAATAGGAGTAGTTTAGGGGCCGGCATGGACAAGTTGGGCTGAAGGGGCTACTTCTGTGTTGTGGGACTATATGGGTTGATCTCAGCCTCATGTTCAGCACGGACATTGTGGGCTGAAGGGCCAGTTTCTGCGCTGGACTGCTCTTTGTTCTACAAAGAGCAGTACAGTTCTACAAACTTTTTCAAACTCTTTGAATCACTTCCCTCTGGAAGGCGACTCCGGACTGTCAAAGTCGCCACAGGCCAGACATCAAAACAGCTTTTTTCCCACAAGCATTATTCCACTCAACAGCCAAAGGTCTGTAGCCTCCTTTTCCTCTGGTATTTTATTTCATTCATCACGTGTGTAAATTCTTCACATGTATAAATTTAGGAGCCACAGATTAAGAATAAGGGGTAAGCCATTTTGAACGGAGACGAGGAAACACTTTTTCACCCAGAGAGTTGTGAGTCTGTGGAATTCTCTGCCTCAGAGGGCGGTGGAGGCCGGTTCTCTGGATGCTTTCAAGAGAGAGTTAGATAGGGCTCTTAAAGATAGCGGAGTCAGGGGATATGGGGAGAAGGCAGGAACGGGGTACTGATTGGGGATGATCGGTGCTGGCTCGAAGGGCCAAATGGCCTATTCCTGCACCTATTGTCTATTGTTTATAATGTTTATTTTTAATTGTCTACTGTATAACGTGTGGTACTTGCGAACAATACATCAAGGCAAATTCCTTGTGTGTATACATACTTGGCCAATAACATTTATTCAATTCTATGTTTCTATTAAGAGAGAGTTAGATTGAGCTCTAGGGGCTAGTGGAATCAAGGGATATGGGGAGAAGGCAGGCACGGGTTATTGATTGGGGATGATGAGCCATGATCACAATGAATGGCGGTGCTGGTTCGAAGTGCCAAATGGCCTCCTCCTGCGCCTATTTTCTATGTTTCAATTCACTTCCAAGAAAGTGCAGATAAAATAAAAGTGCAAGGGTGGCGAGGAGGTAGGTTGGGAGATTGGGACCACCCTCTTATTCTACGAGAGGTACGTTCAATAGTTTGATAACAGCGGGTAAGAAGCTGCAGCACTGACACACTGTTCTAATTCTGAAACGCTGCAGAATCAGGATAATGATCAAACATTTCAGCAAATGCAGAATAAAGCTCGTTCATCTCCTGAGAATCAGCCTTCCAAAGCTGGAAAATGCGGTATTCTTCTGCAAGAACACACAGAGCTTTAGCCAACCAGCCCCAGCAAGCGATTGGGTTTGGTAGAAGTCATGGATACTTAGATCAGTTTGATAATGCAATCTATTTTGACATGTGTCAGTCCGACATTCGCGAGTAATAAATATCACTCCCAACGTTTTCCTCCGGTTGACAGCTGTGCCCACTGATACCATGGAGGGAATCCTGTGCTCAACGGACAAAGTCGCAGATGACACACGCGCACACACGCGCACACACGCGCACACACACACACACACACACACACACACACGCACACACACACGCACACACACACACACGCACGCACCACACACACACACGCACGCACACACACACACTCACGCACACACGCACACACGCACGCACACACACGCAACACGCACACACACACGCACACACGCACACGCACACACACACACACGCACGCACGCACACACACACTCACGCACACAACACACACACACACACGCACACACTCACACACACACGCACGCACACACACACACGCACACACACACGCACACACACACTCACGCACACACACTCACGCACACACACGCACACACACACACACGCACACACACACACACACACACGCCACACACACTCACGCACACACACGCACACACACACACACACACGCACACACGCACCACACACACGCACACACGCACACGCGCACGCACACACACACGCACACACACACACACACACGCAAGCACACACACAAACGCACATGCACACACATACACACACACGCAAGCACACACACACACACAGACACAGACACAGACACAGACACAGACACACAACACACACACACACAACACACACAGACACACACAGACACAGACACACACAACACACACAGACACAGACACACAACACAGACACAGACACAGACACAGACACAGACACAGACACAGACACACACACACACAGCAAAAATGCGACAAATCTTTGGTTACGTTGGAGAAACAAAGAACTGCAGATGTTGGCCAATACACAAAAGGACACGGTGCTGGAGTAACTCAGCGGGTCAGGAAAACATGACCAGGTGACATTTTGGGTGATTGTAGTGGGTGGGGATGATGGAAGAGAAGAATGCTGGGAATCTCTTCCAACCTGTTTCACACCTTCCTTCCTTATACCTGACTATACCATTTGACTATAACCCCCCATCCCCCTTCCTTGCCTGTCTTGACCTGGTACCTGCAGCGCGATGCCCTGCCTCGCCCCTTTTCCAGCTTTCTTCTCCCCCCCCCCCCCCCCCCCCCCCCCCCCCCCCCTACAATCTTACAATCTTACAATCTCCCACTGGAAATATTCCCTCAGCCCCTCGATCGAGGGCTTTCATTATTTGGTCGTGTAGGAGCCATTTATGTTTAGGCTAGCTACAGTTGGCATGTTATATTATTTTGTCTAGGTATATCTTGCAGTATTATTTTGGACACTAGAAGGCGGTCATTAGATGTACAGGGTGGCGTGTATAGATATATATAAGGGCATAGGGGACGGGAAGTGGCAGACCCAGGGAGGCACAGCATACAGTTCTCACCAGACCAAGGGCAGAGCAGCCAGCTACAACTTGCATGCAGAACAAGGAAATCCTGGTACGTTCATCTCTTTGTTTGTACAACTACTTCTATAAACAACCAATTCAACTGGAAATAACGACTGGAAGATCTGTTCTATTAGGTCTGCATAATATCACTCCTAGTTACCTTGTAGTAATTGCAAGAGGAAAAGGAGACACTGGAAAAGTCTGGCATTTGCCATTACAGGTAAGTTTCAACGTGATTGCCCCCCTCATCCATCGAAACACCAGCGAGTTCAGGCCCAGAGCTCCTCAACAGAGGTGTGTGGGCTAGGAACGTACAGACTGGTATTATGTTCTGCTCAGACCTTGGGGACCAAAGAGCCTGTTCTTGTGTTCTACAAGAAATGTTCTTTGAGGAAAAATGCTTTAATTTCTATGAGAAATAAATACTGACTGCGTGACTGGGGAAAGCCTTCTCCTCTTTAATATAAAAGCAATAAAAGTCGGCTGTTCAAACCAAAGTTATTCTATTGTAGTCTATTTATTCAACTGCAGAGAAGGAGGCGAATGAGAGGCGCAACAAAACAAAACTGCAACAATAGTCGGATGAACTCGCATTGTCATATAGAGTTAACAAGCCATACGGCATAGAACCAGTCCCTTCGGCTCACCTTATCCATGCTGAACATTTGGCCCGCAGTACTCTGGAGGCAGTGACCATAACATGGTCAGGTTTAATCTACAATTGAAGAGGGAGAAGAGTAGATCGGAGGTGTCAGTGTTAAAGTTGAATAAAGGGGACCAGGGGGCATGAGGGAGGAGGTGGCCAAAGTTGACTGGAAACGTTGGCCAGCAGGGATGACAGTGGAACAAAAATGGCAGGTGTTTCTCGGAATAATACAGAAGGTGCAGGATCGGTTCATTCCTAGGAGGAAGAAAGATTCCAAGGGGAGAAAGGGACGACCATGGTTGACAAGGGACGTCAGGGACAGTATAAAAATTAAAGCGAAGAAGTACAACGTAGCAAAGATGAGCGGGAAGCAAGAGGATTGGGTAATGTTTAAAGAACAACAGAAGATAACCAAAAAGACAATACGGGGAGAAAAGATGAGGTAAGCTAGCCAAGAATATAAAGCAGGATAGTAAAAGCTTCTTTAGGTATGTGAAGAGGAAAAAATTAGTTAAGACTAAAGTTGGACCCTTGAAGACCAAAAAAGTTGAATTTATTATGGGGAACAAGGAAATGGCAAATGAGTTGAACAGGTACTTTGGATCCGTCTTCACTAAGGAGGACACAAACAATCTTCCTGATATAGTAGTGGTCAGAGGATCTGGGGTGATGGAGGAACTGAAGGAAATCCACATTAGGCAGGAAATGGTGTTGGATAGACTGATGGGACTGAAGGCTGAGAAATCCCCAGGGCCTGATGGTCTGCATCCCAGGGTACTTAAGGAAGTGGCTCTAGAAATCGTGGGCGTTGGGTCGAAGGACCTGTATCACTCTATGACTCTTTAATACAAAACTAAAGATACACTAAAACATACATTTAATGACAAACTAAAAACAACAAAAGAAGGAAAGGATGAGACAGACTGTTCGCGAGGCTGCCACCATACGTAACACCCGGTGCCATGGATAGGGTAGGGTAGGAGTCGATGTACGGGTAGGAAAGGTTTAGAGCACTGCGGGCTGAATGTTCAGCATGGATAAGGTGAGCCAAAGGGGCTGGTTCTGTGCCGTATGGCTCGTTAACTCTATATGACAATGCGAGTTCAACCGACTATTGTTGAAGCTTTGTTTTGTTGCTCCTCTCATTCGCCTCCTTCTCTGCAGTTGAATAAATAGAATAACTTTGGTTTGAACAGCCGACACTTATTGCTTTTATATTAAAGAGGAGAAGGCTTTCCCCAGTCACAGAGTCAGTATTTATTTCTCATAAAAGTTAGAGCATTTTTCCTCAAAGAACATTTCTCGTAGAACACAAGAACAGGCTCTTTGGTCCCCAAGGCCTGAGCAGAACATAATACCAATCTGTACGTTCCTAGCCCACGTCCCTCTATTGTGGAGCTCTGGACCACATTTTGAAATGTTTAAAACCTTTTGGCGACAGTAGGTTTGACGCCAGTGAGCGTAGCTTGACCTCTCCTGACGTAGGTGCTGTCGTAGGGTGTCACCAGGGTGACGTAGGTTGTCGCCAGCGCTGACTTCGGTGAATTCCATTGGCTGCTACCTACGTCAATCGACGTCAACCGGCGACTGGATTGTTTGATGTTGTCGCGGGCGGACGTAGGTTGTTGTAGGTGTGGCCGTAGGTGGACGTCCTAACGGGTCGCCGGTTGTTGGTAGCTTGCCGTAGCTGGACGTGGACTAGGTGGTAGGTTGTTGTAGACATTGTCGTTGCGGGGGGGGGGGGGGGGGTGGGGGGGGGGGGGGGGGGTCCAGTCGCCAGTTTTTCGGCGACCTGCTACGACTATAACAGTCGCCAAAAAAAAAATTGCCTAAGTGGGACAGGCCCATCAAGGGGAGGTTATGAGAGCCATGTAAAACTGGAAAGCTTAACATGATGTTCCAATCTGAAATTATCTTTTAACATCCAGATTACACTGCTATTATATCCCTTGCTGACACACTGCCAGATGTTTTAGCTGCAGAATCCACAAGAGGCACATTAAAGCATTAGATTAGCAGCACCAATCACAGCAGACACGAAAAATAATTCACTTAAGGTGAGATTGTACTTAAATTCAGCATCCAGTGACGGAAGTTGTGCGTTTGCCACCCTGGCTGAGATACGATGATTACTCAGCATTAAGTGCTGCAGTGTGCAGAGCAACAGCGGGGCGGGTGAAATATCTCTCTATCTTGAGATGTTTCCTGCTGTTACTTTGGGTTTTTTTCATTTGCTGTCACCTGCTATCCGTTCTGCTCCCGAACGTCAGTCCTGGAGCCATACAGCACAGAAACGGGCCCTTCGGCCCAACTTCACCGACGACACCACTGTTGTTGGACAAATCACAGATGGGGATGAGTCAGAGTATGGAAGTGAGATCGATCGACTGACCAAATGGTGCCAGCACAACAACCTGGCTCTCAACATCAGTAAGACCAAGGAAGTAATCGTGGACTTTGGTAGGGGAAGGATGAGGACCCACGATCCTGTTTACATCAACGGGACGATGGTGGGGAGAGTCAATAACTTTAAATTCCTGGGCGTGGATATCTCCAAAGATCTTTCCTGGACCCAGCACACCGATGCAATTGTAAAGAAGGCACATCAGCGACTCTACTTCCTGAGAAGATTACGGAGATTCGGCATGTCGTAGAGGATTCTCCTAAACTTCTACAGGTGCTCGGTAGAGAGCTTGCTGACTGGTTGCATCGCGGCCTGGTTCAGCAACTTGAACGTCCAGGAGCGGAAAAGAATGCAGAAAGTTGTGACCACTGCCCAGTCCATCGCCGGCTCGGACCTCCCCACCGTCGAAGGGATCTATCGTAGTCGCTGCCTCCAAAAGGCAGCTAACATCGTCAAGGACCCACACCATCCTGGCCACACACTCATCTCACCCCTGCCATCAGGAAGAAGGTACGGGAGCCTTCCAGTACGTCCAGGTTCAGGAGCAGCTTCTTCCCACAGCCACCAGGCTATTAAACACAACAAATAAGCTCTGAACTCTGAACTGCAAAAGACTATATTATTATTGCACTATATTTGTTATTTATTAAACTTTTTTTTTCTCTTCTATGTACTATGTTTACATATTCTGTTGTGCTGCAGCAAGTAAGAATTTCATTGTCCCATCTGCGATATATGACCATAAAACACTCTTGATTTGCCTTTCCCATGCCCATCAACACTATTCCCACCTGCCCATGTTTTGGCCATATCCCTTTAAATCTTTCCTATCCCTGTACCTGTCCAAATGTCCTTTAAATGTGGTTACTCTACCTGCCTCAACTTGCCTTCTCTGTGATAGAATGCGAATAATATTACGATGTGTTTCCTGGAAACAGGCCCTTCGGCCCACCAAGTCTGCGCCAACCGTTCACACTAGGTTCTATGTTATCCCACTTTGTCATACACTCCCTTGCACGCCGGGGGCCATTTACAGAGGCTAATTAACCTACAACCCTGCACGTCTTTGGTATGTGGGAGGAAACCGGAGTGCCCGGGGGAAACCCACACGGTCACAGGTAGAACATGCAAACTCCACACAGATAGCACCCGAGGCGAGGATCAAACCCGAGCCTCTGGTCCTGTGCGGCAGCAGCTCTACCAGCTGCGCCACCGTGCCACCATTCGGCAAGTGCCTCCACTTTGCAAAGACATGCGCATTGATAGGTTAATTGCCAACAGTAAATTTTCCCTTTGTGTGGATGGATGACAATAGACAATGGGTGCAGGAGGAGGCCATTCGGCCCTTCGAGATAGGGCTCTTAAAGATAGTGGAGTCAGGGGATATGGGGAGAAGGCAGGAACGGGGTACTGATTGGGGATGATCAGCCATGATCACATTGAATGGCGGTGCTGGCTCGAAGGGCCGAATGGCCTACTCCTGCACCTATTGTCTATTGTCTATTGTCTCATAATAAAAAAACATAATTTTAGAAAGGAGATGAGGAGGAATTTCTTCAGCCAATGGTGGTGAATCTGTGGAATTCATTACTACACCTGGCTGTGGAGGCCATGGCTTTGGGTATTTTTGAAGTGGAGATTGATCGGTTTTTGATTAGTAAAATGCCTGTCCCACTTGGCCATTTTTTTCGGTGACTGCCGGCATCATTGACTGACGTATCAGGTCACTGAAAAACCTGTGGCGTGACGCGGCGTGGTGACGCACGCTGGTTTTTCAGGTATCGCAACATTTATTTTGTCGCCGCTGGATTTTGAAATGTTCAAAGTGTTTTGGCGACACTGATATGACGCCGGCAATCGCCGAAGAAATGGCCAAGTGGGACAGGCCCTGAAGGGTGTCAAAGATTGCAGGGACAAGGCAGGAGGATGGGGCTGAGAGAGAAAGATGGATCAGCCATGATTGAATGGAGGAGTAGAGTTGATTGGCCGAAGGGTTTAATTCTGCTCCTATGACATGAACTCCAACTAAATTCCGACCTATGAACTGGCTTGGCCGCACGAAGGATTTATGGTTTTGTTTTGATTTTTCTTACACAAAATAGGCTTTAATTTTTAGTTATTGAAATTTAATTTTAACGTGTGTTTGTTATGTTATCTATTGTGTACTGTGTTTCCAAACCTGTTGTGCTGCTGAAAGTACAGGGCCTGTCCCACTTGCATGCGATTGCGTGCGTTTGCCGCGACCAAACGGAAGCGGAGTTCACGCGAAGTTCGCGCGTGACGTAATTTACGTCATGCTGACCAATCAGCTGGGCAGGAGGCGGGCCGACTGAATTTGTGCGTCGCACGGCGCCGGGCGGTGACGCTATCACGCAACGCCACGCCGGCCGGTGACGTCATCACGCAACGCCACGCGCGAGGTGTACGACGTCAAGACGCTGCGTGCGACCGCAATGCGCCTGCGTGCCGACAGGCCATTGGCGCGCGAAGATTTTGGCCACTGCCAGAATTTCGGAGCCCCGCGCGATTTCGGGACCAGCCCAGCACAGCTCCGCGCTTCTAAGTGGTACCGGCCACGCGTGGCCATACGGAGCCCGTACACCTCAAGCGACCACAAGGTCGTGTAATTTGCGAGCCAAGGTCGCGTAAGTGGGACAGGCCCTTAAGGATTTCACTGTCGTATTTCAGTACATACCAGACCAAGTGTGGACCCATTGGGCCCGCTCCCCCAACACAATCTGCCACCAAGCTGCGCGTGCGTGGCTGCCACCTTCAAAGTTGTGCCGTTGATGGCAGAAATTAAGTTAAAGTTAATAAATTGAAGAGAAAAAAACACTCCAAATTTCTCCGAGATGGGACTTTAACCAAAACCTTCAGGTTGAATGTCGAGGCTATCACAAGCCAAGCCTTGGCTGAGACAATGTGAGCAATCATTCAGCCAACGATTTGATGTCCGTTTCAGGTTATTAGCTTTGCTTGTTCTCTGTGATTATATCTCAGTGTTGTTACAAAGGAATACGTCTTGCTCTGCTATACCGCTGCCTGTATCTTCGCAACAGAATATAGCAAAAACCATCGATCTTGTGGCCATGTACTTAAAATTGTTCTTGTCATGGAAATGTTCAAAGCTGAAACAGACTGATACTTAATTGTGGTATTGCATGCAGTTCAGGATGCCCCATTACATGAAACATGTGGAGGTTTGGAGAGGGTGCAGACCAGGTTTACCAGAATGCCGCCTGGATTAGAGGGTTTCAGCGACAAGGCGAGGTTGGATAGACCTGGATCGTTTTCTATGGAATGTCGGGCGGGGATTGAGGGGAGATGTGATGCAAGGGTACAAAATTAGGAGAGGCATAGAGAGGTAGTCAGAACCTTTTTCCCAGGATGGAAATGACCAACAACAGACGGCACATCTGTAAGGTGAGAGGGGGAAAGAAAGCGAATGGCATGTTGGCCTTCATAACAAGAGGAGTTGAGTATAGGAGCAAAGAGGTCCCTCTGCAGTGTATATGGCCCCAGTGAGACCACACCTGGAGCATTGTGTGCAGTTTTGGTCCCCTAACTTGAAAGATTTGCTCCCCTCATATGCTGAGAGAATGGGATGACTGGGCTTGTATACTCTGGAATTTAGAAGGATGGAAGGGAATCTCATTGAAACATATAAGATTATTAAGCATTTGGACACGCTAGAGGCAGGAAACATGTTCCCGATGTTGGGAGAGTCCAGAACCAGCACCAGCCCTTCGAGCTAGCAACACCATTCACTGTGATCATGGCTGATCATCCACAATCAGTACCCCGCTCCTGCCTTCTCCCCATATTCCCTGACTCCGCTAACTTTAAGAGCCCTATCTAGCTCTCTCTTGAAAGTATCCAGAGAACCAGTCTCCACCGCCCTCTGAGGCAGAGAATTCCACAGACTCACAACTCTCTGGGTAAAAAAAAGTTTTCTCCATCTCCATTCTAAATGGCCTACCCCTTATTCTTAAAACTGTGGCCCCTGGTTCAGGATGCCGCCATCATCGGGAACATGTTTCCTGCCTCTAGCCTGTCCAAACCCTTAATTATCTTATATGTTTAACTGAAATCCCTTTCTCCAATTAACCACTGTTGGCAGAAACTCTCTGAAAATCTCACCGCAAGGAATTTACCCATTTTGGTTGCAATACCCAAGACCCTCACAATTCCCATTGTTGCCTGGGCGAGCTGGTTTCAGCAACAAGGAGAGGTTGTATAAACGTGCATTGTTTTCACGGGAACATGGAAACTTGATAAAGGCTTGGAACACATTGCCAAAGGTGGTGGGGGAGGCAGATACGATAGTGGAGTTGAAGAGGGTTTTATCTAGGCACATGGAAGCGTTCGACACAAGTGTTGTCGGCCAACAGACTCGCTCCTGTGCTGCACTGTCCTGTCTGCAGAGACGAAGGCTAGTCACTGTAGATAAGGTGAATGCACGCAGCTCCATCCAAGTCCGCAAGAAATTGCAGAGAACTGTGGACGTAGCCCAGACCACCACGCAAACCAACCTTCCTTCCATCGCTTCGGCAAGGCCAGCAGCATAATCAAGGACGAGCCACAGCCTGGTCACGCAAACCAAAGCTTGTACCTCGGGAGAGAAACTAAATTCAAAAACTCAAACACAGACGCTTTCACCCAGGGGTAGAGGAATCAAGAACCGTAGGTTTAAGGTGAGAGGGGAAAGATTCCATGGGAATCTGAGGGGTAACCTTGTCCACACAGTGGGTGGTGGTATATGGAACGAGCTGCCACAGGGGGTCGTTGAGGCAGGTACTTTGACACCTGGTCAGATATGTGGACAGGAAAGGTTTCAAAGGTGAGGAAGGACATCCTTGTGATTGAGGCAGTGCAGCGTAGGTTCACGAGATTGATCCCTGGGATGGCGGGACTGTCATATGAGGAAAGATTGAAAAGACAAGGCTTGTATTCACTGGAGTTTAGAAGGATGAGGGGGAATCTTATAGAAACATATAAAATTATAAAAGGACTGGACAAGCTAGATGCAGGAAAAATGTTCCCAATGTTGGGCGAGTCCAGAACCAGGGGCCACAGTCTTAGAATAAAGAGGAGGCTATTTAAGACTGAGGTGAGAAAAAACATTTTCACCCAGAGAGTTGTGAATTTGTGGAATCCCCTGCCACAGAGGGCAGTGGAGGCCAAGTCACTGGATGGATTTAAGAGAGAGTTAGATAGAGCTCTAGGGGCTGGTGGAGTCAAGGGATATGGGGAGAAGGCAGGCACGGGTTATTGATAGGGGACGATCAGCCATGATCACAATGAATGGCGGTGCTGGCTGGAAGGGCCGAATGGCCTCCTCCTGCACCTATTTTCTATGTTTCTATGTTTCTAAGGGCTATGGGCTAAACGCGGGCTAATGGGACTAGCTTAGATGCCACATCGTTGTTGGTCCCGATGAATTGGACCGAGGGGCCTAGATCCATGCTGGATGACTCTCATCCTCCACCTTCATCATGACCAGTGGCATGAGGTTGGAGAGGCTTTCTATGACTTTCCAGTAGCGCCCGGGTGATCATGTTGGGATATACAACAGGGGTTGCCAACCTTTTTCGTCCCTTTTCCCCCCTGGCAACTTTAATGTCACATAACAATGTTATTCCACCTATTTATGAACAACTAACGATGAACAGATACCGGTATGTCAGAACCAAACACAGTCAGTCAATGAGAAAATATATGTACACATCCAGATTCAGCAAATATATCCCGCTGGGTAGGTGAAACTTACCCCTTGGGGACCCTTGATATACAAGATCATGAGGGCCATGGATAAAGTGAACAGTTACAGTCTTATTCCAAAGATAGATGATTCTAAAACTCAAGAGCACAGGCTTAAGGTAAGAGGGAAGAGATTTCCGAGGAAGAATAAGAGGTAAGCCATTTTAAGAATAAGGAGTAAGTCATTTAGAATGGAGACGAGGAAACACTTTTTCTTACAGAGAGTTGTGAAGTCTGTGGAATTCTCTGCCTCAGAGGGCGGTGGAGGCCGGTTCTCTGGATACTTTCAAGAGAGAGCTAGATAGGGCTCTTAAAGATAGCGGAGTAAGGGGATATGGGGAGAAGGCAGGAACGGGGTACTGATTGGGGATGATCAGCCATGATCACATTGAATGGCGGTGCTGGTTCGAAGGGCCGAATGGCCTACTCCTGCACCTATTGTCTATTGAACTTCAGCGGCAACTTTTTCACTCAGAGGGTGACCTGTATCTAAAGGAGTTGCCGGAGGAAGCTATGGAAGAGAATACAATTGTGGCTTTTAAAAGACATTTGGACAGATGCATGGATAGGAAGGGTGCAGAGGGCTAAGGGCCGAACACAGGCAGATGGGGCTAGTCTTGGTTGGCATGGACAAGGTGGGCCGAAGGGCCTGTTTCTGCACTGTGTCACTCTATGATTCCATGACCCTGGTTCACTAATGCTTGTCATCTTCAGATCTGTCATCTGGTTTACTAATGTCTGTTTTATTATTATTAATGTTTAGTGTTTTCTCAGTCACTCGTAACTGTCACTGTATGTCATGTTGGCGGAGCACCAAGGCAAATTCCTTGTATGTGAATACTTGGCCAATAAACTTACTTACTTCCTCATTTTCCCTCCTTCCCCACCCCTATGCAGGTCCTGACGAGGCAGCCCCAAGGAGTTGGAGGAAGAGGGAGGAGAAGCCGCGAGGGATACAGAGGGACGAGCGCGGTGCTCCTGGCCCGCTGATGGAGCCGTAGCCATGGAGCCGGTTTAGACCCCGATGCGTACCCGGGGCGGGGCGGGAGGGAGGGGGAGATGACACAGCACCTCCCGCCCAGCCGGAGCCGCCAGTTCGACGCCGAGACGCGCCGCCCGGACTACAGCGCCCGCCATTGCCCCAGAACACCCACCGCCCTCCCAGGCCCGGAGCCTGGTGCTGTGCATCGAGTTGGCCAACCCCTCACTCACTCCTGGCCTGACGTGGACATCGGGGAGTGAGTCTGTTGGACATTCCCACTGAACAGAGCGATCCACCCCCTCCCCCATCTTTTATTTTTACCTCGCCCTGACTTTTAAATCAACCCCAGTTGATTTATTTTATCTCCACTCTGAGTTTTTTCTCACCCTTATTTTTATTTAACCTCTGCCCAACTTTTTTTGCCTCACATTGAAATTTTGTAAAATCTCGCTCTCTTTTTTAACTCTGCCTTGACTTTTTGTTTTAACCTCACCCTGATTTTATTTTACCCCCAACTGACTTTTCAAACTCCATTTTGACTTATTTTTACTCTCCTTATTTGTTTTTACCTCGCCTTAATTTTTTTTTTAGCTCACCATAACGTGTACCTCACCTCTACTCTGACAATTATTTTTACCTCAACTCCCCCCCCCCCCCCCCCGGTGGAAGGCGCCATCGGACACCGAGGCCTCGTGTCCATCAGTGGTGATCGTCGTCTCTTCCAGTCGCTTTTGGGCAAAGCATCGTCCGCCATTTTGCGGGACCGTCAACAACCCCCTCCTCCCCCCTCCCCCCCCCACAGGTCTTGTCCAGGGAGGCCCCATGCCTCGCCCGTCCCGTTTCCCGCCCAAAGGCCGTGAGGCGAGGCGAAGCAAAGGCCTCTGAGGCCGAACACGGGGGGGGGGGAAAGAATCCGACAACAACAGCGAGGGCGCTGTCGAAGCGCCAACCTCCCTCCCGCAAAGCCGAGGTTGTCAGAGTGAGGGAGGGAGGCGGGAATAATGGTCAGTCGGCAGAGCAACCGTCCACTGGCTTCCAACGCTCACTCCCGCTCAGAGCCCACCATGACGGTCAGGTCGGTGCTGTTGAAGCGCGAGCCCGGGCGCTCGACGGAGGGCGAGAGCATTCACCACCGCCGGCGGCACAAGACGCAGCAGGTCCGCTTCAAGGACTTGGCCGATGGGCCTGAGGAGGTGGTGGTGGGGGGGAGGACTACCGAGGGCAATTGCCTAGGGGTGCCGGCCCTTCAGAACTGGTACCCGGCCCGGCCCTGCTCCCTCACCCTCCCCAACCCGCGCAAGGCCTGCATGAGCACCGCCATCCAGACCTCACCCAGCCTCCAGAAACACTCCCCCGCCTGCCGCGTCCGCAGCAAGAGTGTCAGCGACCTGGGCGCGGAGGACGGGAAGGAGGAAGGAGGGGACCCTCCGTCCGACCTCTGCCCGGCCGGCGAGCTGGTGGAAGGCCAGGATGCGGAGGAGGAGGGGGAAGAGGACCATGAAGGGGTGGTCAAGGAGCAGCAAGGGGCGGCGATCAATGGGAGGATGGTGGAGGCAGTGACCACGTCCTACAGGGAACACTGTCCTTCCGCCCAAGATAGAGAGAAGGTCTGCGAGAAGATCTCTGAGGAGGTCTCCGAGAAGATATTGGAGGAGGTCTCGCAGAAGGTCCAAGACTCCAACTCCAACGGTTCCTCAGCACGCCATCGCGCTCAATATACCACCGTTCCCAAGGCGGTCCCGGGTACCCTCTCGGAGAGCAACTTCAAAGCATTTACAGCCGGGCAGCACTGTGCAACTAAGGGTGTGACAAGCCTCTCCGCCAAACCCTGCTCTCCCATCTCCAAGGTGAGTCCACCATCATCCAAAGACAATGACATGGACAGGTACTCACTGAGCCAGAGGCCGTGCCACAAACTGAAAGCACTGCGGCACGATCTGGACGGGGACCTTCCCGACTACGGAAAGACGGAGTCTAGCCCAACGAACCCCAACCACACTCTCGCCAAGGAGCAAACCCCAACCACCTTCCCCAAATCCTGCTTGAAAACTCCGCTCAATCCCAAACAGCCTGGCATCTCCCATCGGACTGACCAATCTCAGCCCTGCATTTCGGCAGTGGACCACTCACAACCGACCGACGTCAAGAACCAACCATCCCAGCCTCTCGCCAAGTCTCCCGTCCGATCGGGAGAAGGCGCCCGCCAGGACGGCCATTCGGGGCCGGCACTGAAGGCCGACGTCCAACTGGAGCTGGTGCTGAGTGGTGGAAATCCTCAGGCCAATGCAACAGAGCCGGCGGCTGCAGCAGGGAACCCAGTGCCTAAGCCAGGTCGGACTACTCAATATGAAATCACTTCTCTCCAGTCCAGACTACAGAACATGGAGGATGTCCTGCAGACCAGCCAGCAGACCATTAAGGTTCTACTGGATGTCATTCAAGACCTGGAGAAGAAGGAAGCTGTTCGAGATGGGTAGGTACCTGATCTTTTGTTGACTAACTTCTCTGGATACTTTCAAGAGAGAGCTAGATAGGGCTCTTAAAGATAGTGGAGTCGGGGGATATGGGGTGAAGGCAGGAACGGGGTATTGATTGGGGATGATCAGCCATGATCACATTGAATGGCGGTGCTGGCTGGAAGGGCTGAAGGGCCTACTCCTGCACCTATTGTCTATTGCCTATTGTCTAAGTTCATGAGTGATAGGAGCAGAATTAGGCCATTCGGCCCATTAAGTCTACTCCGCCATTCAATCATGGCTGATCTATCTTGCCCTCTCGACCCCATTCTCCTGCCTTCTCCCCATAACCCTTGACACCCCTTGACTAATCAAGAAATATCTATCTCTGCCTTAAAATGATCCATTGTCCTGTTGCACCAGGTATGGCTCAATGGGCCATTGATATATGCAGCTCGGATACAGGCCATTCGGCCCAAATTGCCGACAGTGGCTTCCTGAGATAGCCCATGGTTGGTCTATGCCCCAATAAATGTTTTCTATCCTTGGGCCTGTCCAAATGTCTTCCAAATGGTGTAATTCTACCACCTCTACCACTTCTGTCAACAGATACTTTTACCCACCACCCTCTGGGTAAAAACATAAGAGCCCTTTAAGCCATTCCCCTTTCACCTTAGATCTAGTGGCACAGCTGGTAGAGCTGCTTTCTCGCAGCGCCAGAGACCCGGGTTCGATCCTGAGCTTGGGTTCTGTCTGTGTGGAGTTTGAATGTTCTCCCAGTGAACGTGCGGGTTTTCCCTTCGGATGCTCCAATTTCCTCCCACGTCCCAGAGATATGCGGGTTTGTAGGTGAATTGTCCGCTGTAAATGACCCCTGGTGTGTAGGGAGTGGATGTGAAAAGTGGATAACAGTATGGATAGGACTAGTGCAAACACTAAGCTGGGACATGCAGTGTGGGAAAAAGGGCCTGTTTCCGCATACATGTACATAAAAGGTGACTTCTTTTAGGAAATATACGAGAGTCATAAGGCAAGGAAACAGGGCCTTGGGCCCAACTTCCCCAACAGATTCAGCCCTACATAGTTAATTTGGTCTAAATAAACATTGTGGTAGTGCCTTGCGAGTGAGGGGTAAGTGGGCAGGGGTTTTTTTTCACTCAGAGGGTCAGCCTGGGACACGCTGCCTGGGGTGGTTAATGGCTGGATAGGCACACGGACATGCAAGGGATAAGGATGGGCGGTGTGGGAAGGTAAGAGGAGTGCTATAAAAAAATAACAAAATAACAAACGGAGGAAGTGGAGCTTAAATGTGTAGGAGCAAAGGTAGCAGAAAAGGAAAAGGGTAGTCAAGAATGTTGTAAAAAACAAGCCTGCTGGTGCGTCTCAATGCGAGGAGCATTCGTAATAAAGGTGGATGAGTTGAATGTGCAGATAGATATAGTGGGATCACGGAGACATGGCTCCAGGGTGACAAGGCTGAACATCCAGGGATATTTATACAGAGAGGAAAAGGAGGTGGGTATAGAGAGGTAGCGTTGCTGGTTAGAGAGGAGATTAACGCAATAGAAAGGGTGTGGAATCGAATTGGAGGGTGTGGGATATGGGTGGAGCTGAAAACGAAACATAAGGGGCAGAGTAGTGGAGTTGGGGATTGCAAACAGGAAATTAGAAATGCGTGCGGGCAACTGTTATAATGGGTGACTTCAATCTACATATAGATTGGGTGTTGAGGAAGAGGACTTAGTATGTAGCTGGGTTACAGCCTTGTTGTGCCTTGCAAGACGTGGCCTTGAACATAATATGGTTGAGTTCTTCATTAGGATGGAGAGTTGACATTGTTAATTCAGAAACACGGGTCCTGAACTTAAAGAAAGGTAACTTTGAGGGTTGAGAAGTGAATGGCCAAGATGGCTGGCAATTGATTCTTGAAGGGTTGACGGGTGGATATGCAATGGAAGGCATTTAAAGACTATATGGATGAACTACAACAATTATCCCAGTATCTATCAGGGAAGGTGGCGCATCCGTGGATAACGAGGGAAATCAGGAATAGTATCAAAGAAAAAGATAGGTACATTTACCAGAACTTCAGAGACCAACAGAGGAGGAAAATAAAAACTGAGGGCTGCAAAATTAAAAAACTGACTCAAAAGTTTTTTATCGATATGTGATGCGCAAAAGATTAGAAAAGGTCCCTTGCAGTCAGAAACGGGTTGAATTGATCATGGGGAACAAGGACATGGCAGACCAATTGAATAACTACTTTGGTCTGTCTTCACTAAGACAAAATAATTTGCCGGAAATAGCAGGGGATCGCGGGTCAAATGAGATGGAGGAAATGAGTGAAATCCAGGTTAGCCGGAAAGTGGTGTTAGGTAAATTGAATGGATTAAAGGTAGATAAATCCCCAGGGCCAGATAGGCTGAATCCCAGGGTACTTAAGGAAGTAGCCCCAGAAATAGCAGATGCCTTAGTGATAATTTTTCAAAACTCTTTGATTCTGGAGTAGTTCCTGAGGATTGGAGGGTAGCTAATGTAACCCCACTTTTTAAAAAGGGAGGGAGAGAGAAAACGGGGAATTACAGACCAGTTAGTCTAACATCGGTAGTGGGGAAACTGCTAGAGTCAATTATTAAAGATGGGATAGCAGCGCATTTGGAAAGTGGTGAAATCATTGGACAAAGTCAGCATGGATTTACGAAAGGTAAATCATGCCTGACGAATCTTATTGAATTTTTTGAGGATGTAACTAGTAGAGTGGATAAGGAGAAGCAGTGGATGTTATATCTGGACTTTCAGAAGGCTTTCGACAAGGTCGACAAGGTCCCACACAAGAGATTAGTATACAAACTTAAAGCACACGGTAGTTCAGTATTGATGTGGATAGAGAACTGGCAGACAGGAAGCAAAGAGTAGGAGTGAATGGGTCCTTTTCAGGATGGCAGACAGTGGCTAGTGGCGTGCCGCAATCAGTGCTGGGCCCAGCTATTTACAATATACATTAATGATTTGGACAAGGAAATTAAATGCAACATCTCGAAGTTTGCGGATGACACGAAGCTGGGGGGCAGTGTTAGCTGTGAGGTGGATGCTAGGAGGCTGCAAGACGACTTGGATAGACTGGTGAGTGGGGCATGCAGGATGCAGTATAATGTGGATAAATGTGAGGTTATCCACTTTGGTGGCAAAAACAGGAAGGTAGACTATTATTTGAATGGTGTCCGATTAGGAAAAGGGGAGATGCAGCGAGACCTGGGTGTCATGGTACACCAGTTTGAAAGTAGGCATGCAGGTGCGCAGGCTGTGAAGGAAAGTATGTATGGCATTCATAGCAAAAGGATTCCAAGAGTTAGAGAGGTTCTACTGCAGTTGTACAGGGTCTTGGTGAGGCCACAGGAGTATTGCGTTACAGTTTTGGTCTCCTAATCTGAGGAAAGACATTCTTGTCATAGAGGGAGTGCAGAGAAGGTTCACCAGACTGATTCCTGGGATGGCACGACTTCCATATGAAGAAAGACTGGATAGACTCGGCTTGTACTCGCTGGAATTTAGAAGATTGAGGGGTGATCTCAGAGACTTACAAAATTCTTAAGGGGTTGGACAGGCTAGATGCAGGAAGATTGTTCCGATGTTGGGGAAGTCCAGGACAAGGTCACAATTTAAGGATAAGGGGGAAGTCTTTTAGGACCGAGAAGAGAAAATCGTTTTTCACACAGAGAGTGGTGAATCTGTGGAATTCTCTGCCACAGAAGGTAGTTGAGGCCAGTTCATTGGCTATATTTAAGAGGGAGTTAGATGTGGCCCTTGTGGCTAAAGGGATCAAGGGGTATGGAGAGAAGGCAGGTACAGGATACTGAGTTGGATGATCAGCCATGATCATATTGAATGGCGGTGCAGGCTCGAAGGGCCGAATGGCCTGCTCCTGCACCTAATTTCTATGTTTCTATGTTTCTATGTGCCTGTTTTGCTGGCTGTATGATGCAATGACTCTGCTGGAGGCTGTGGTGGTGGAGGCAGATACGATAGTGGCTGTTAAGCGGTTTTTGGATAGGCACATAGATATGCAGGGGATGGAGGGATATGAATAATATGCAGGCAGGTAAGAGTTCACATCATAAAGAGCTGATTTTATCGAGGTGTATAAAATTGTGAGAGGAATAGATCGGGCAGATGCACAGAGTCTCTTGCCCAGAGTAGGTGAATCGTGGGCCAGAGGGCAGAGGTTTAAGGTGAAGGGAGAAGAGGTTTAATAAGAATCTGACGGGTGCCTTTTGCTACCAGGGGAGGTAGTTGAGGCAGGAACTATCGCAACATTTATGAAACAGTTAGTTAGACAGGTACATGGATAGGACAGGTTTGGAGACTTGGACTAAACATAGGCAGGTGGGACTCGTGTAGCTGGGACTTGTTGGCCGGTGTGGGCAAGTTGGGCTGAGGGCCTGTTTCCATGCTGTATCATTCTATGACTGACATCAGTTCAGCCCAGACATTGTGGGCCAAAGGGCCTGTTCTTGTGCTGTACTGTTCTATGTTATATCTCTGAGAGAGACAAGGTGGCCATATTGGTTTATCCATCAGTGGAGAATGCTGATTCCACTGTGATGGATGCTTGTGTTAAACTCGATGGTGTGTTCTTTTTTACTTGTATGGCCGCATGGTAACTGAAATATCACCGTACCTTAATGAGTGCATGTGACAATAAATGTGAACTTGAACTAGTAGTGTGACTCTCCCCTCACACTGCAATGTATGGTCGACTTGCACCCTTTGCTAATGCACCCTTTGAGCCACAGCTGAGAGCAGAATGTTGACATGGATATGTATCATTTACAATGATGCCTTTGGCTTAAAACATTTCTCTGTCCTGAACTCGTCAGTCCATAAATGATGCTGTGGGATAATAATGCTCAAATGCCTAAAGCAATGTTCTGAAAATTCAATGGCATTCAAATTGAACAGCTTTACTGCTGCACTAAAATATTACATAAACGATATTCTAATATTGCCTGGATTTCTTTTTTATAAAACTGATTCATTTCAGGCGACTAATATTTTTAAATGTGTGCCCTCTGATATCTGAACCTCCCATCAGAGCACCAATTTTGCCTGGGTCAAAATTGGCCCAAATCCCATTTAAGCTTGCAGCTTAAAAGCTTCAATTAATCGTTCGTAGAAGGACATCAGTGTAAGATAAGGACACTGGAGAGGAAGCGATCACATATTCACTGTCTGTTGCTAATAACACGGCAAACAGATTTACTAAAGCAGTGAATGAGACTGCCACAAAAGGCATCAGGGAACAAATCAAACCGCTTGCCCAGGCTGTAAAGGGCCTGTCCCACTTGGCGATTTTTTCTGCCGACTGCCGGCGTCATTGACTGTCGTATCAGGGTCGCCGAAAGATTTTGAACATTTCAAAATCCAGCGGCGACAAAACAAATGTTGCGACACTTGAGGAGACACCGCGCGTCAATAAATCGTCACGCCGCGTCACGCCACCACTTCACCGGTGACCCAATACGTCAGTCAACGTTGCCGACAGTCGCTGAAAAAATCGGCAAGTAGGACAGGGCCTTAAGAGACGTCTGAACCACACAAAGACTCCTGACCAGGGCTCAGAGAAATTTACTGCAATCTCTGTTTAATGTTTTCTCTACCCCCCCCCCCCCCCCCCCCCCCCCCCCCCCCCCCCCCCCGCACCCCCCCCCCAACCCTCCCCAGGAGTGCAATGACAAAAACTACAAGGTACGGCTTACGCGTGAAAGAGGGACATTTTAAAGGAGATGCGCGGGCCAATATGTTTTTACACAGAGACTGGTGTGGCCAGGGTGGCGGTGGAGGCAGATACGATAGTGGCTGTATTGGCAATATCAAACTTTTCCAAGCTTCAGCTTTTCATTGCCGTTACTACGCAGGCAGGGAGGAGTACAACTTAATTGATTCTGTATTGAAGCCGTTGTGCAGACAAAGAAGTGGACATATCAGATATTCATATACTCTTTATCCATATACAAATTGTAGCTTTCCATTCTTGCTATCTGATCTGGGAAAAACTGCATTCTTTCTCCCGGTTCTCTGGATACTTTCAAGAGAGAGTTATATAGGGCACTTAAAGAAAATTTAGTCGAGGGTGAAAGAAATTTTGTGCTACAGACTCAAGGGTGAATGACACTGAAATAGACTAGACGCAGTGCTTCTTAAACTATCACAAATGTGTCTGGTATCACTCTAGGTGTTATAGAAAATACCTAGAAAATAGGTGCAGGAGGAGGCCATTCGGCCCTTCGAGCCAGCACCGCCATTCATTGTGATCATGGCTGATCGTCTCCTATCAATAACCCGTGCCTGCCTTCTCCCCATATCCCTTGACTCCAATAGCCTCTAGAGCTCTATCTAACTCTCTTAAATCCATCCAGTGACTTGGCCTCCACTGCCCTCTGTGGCAGGGAATTCCATAAATTCACAACTCTCTGGGTGAAAACGCTTTTTCTCACCTCAGTCTTAAATGACCTCCCCTTTATTCTAAGACTGTGGCCACTGGTTCTGGATTCGCCCAACATTGAGAACATTTTTCGTGCATTTAGCTTGTCCAGTCAGTCCTGATATAATTTTATATGTTTCTATAAGATGCCCCCTCATCCTTCTAAACTCAAGTGAATACAAGCCTAGTCTTTTCAATCTTTCCTCATATGACAGTCCCGCCATCCCAGGGATCAATCTTGTGAACCTACGCTGCACTGCCTCAATTACAAGGATGTCCTTCCTCAAATTAGGAGACCAAAACTGTACACACTACTCCAGATGTGGTCTCACCAGAGCCCTATACAACTGCAGAAGAACCTCTTTACTCCTGTACTGAAATCCTCTTGTTATGAAGGCCAACATTCCATCAGCTTTCTTCACTGCCTGCTGTACCTGCACGCCAACTTTCAGTGACCGGTGTACAAGGACGCCCAGGTCTCGCTGCACCTCCCCCTTACCTAACCTAACCCCTTTGAGATAATAATCTGCCCCCTTGTTCTTGATGCCAAAGTGGATAAGCTCACATTTATCTATATTATACTGCATCTGCCATGCATCTGCCCACTCACTCAACCTGTCCAGGTCACCCTGCAACCTCCTAACATCCTCTTCACAGTTCACACTGCCGCCCAGCTTTGTGTCATGCACAAACTTGCTAGTTTGCGGATGAAACTTGCTTTATGTTCTAATGCCTCATTCAAAAGAAAGCAACAAAGGAGGACATTTGCCTGAATGCGTGTGTGCCAACTCTTGGTAAGAGCTCTGCATTCAGTCTCACTCCCCTATTTTTTCTGCCTTCGTAGCCTCTTATTATATATTTTTTGTTTTACTGAATGCTTTATGCGATTAATGCAACACGAGCAGTGTCATTTATAGTCCACAGATAATTGCTCATATTTTACAATACCATTTGCCTAAATGGCAATAAGAAACTGTGGGGGTCCTGACAGGGACAATGCCTTTGATTGTTTTCCTATTTGGCGGAAATATCCATTGAATTAAAATTCCACAAACATAATTTCACACAGAGGGCGTTGAGTAGTAGAAGTGAGTCAGAGGAGGTGGTTGAGGCAGGTACTGTCACAACATTTAAAATACATTTGGACAGGAGCATGGATAGGACGGGTTTAGAGAGATGTGGGCCAAATGCAGGCAGGTAGAACTAGTGTAGATAGGGTATCCTGGTTGGCAAGGGCCTATGAACCTGTTTCCGTGCTGTATGACCAGGACTCTATAACTGCATCTGCCAACCTCTGTGTGAAGGCACTGCACCTCGGGTTCCGAGTAATCTTTCTCCTCTCATTTTAAATGTAAATAGGTACATGAGGGATAATAGACAATAGATAATAGGTGCAGGAGTCGGCCATTCGGCCCTTCAAGCCAGCACCGTCATTCAATGTGATCACGGCTGATCAGTACCCCGTTCCTGCCTTCTCCACATATCCCTGACTCCGCTATCTTTAAGAGTCCTATCTAGCTCTCTCTTGAAAGTATCCAGAGAACCGGCCTTCACCACCCTCTGAGGCAGAGAATTCCACAGACTCACAACACTCTGTGAAAAAGTGTTTCTTCGTCTCCGTTCTAAATGGCTTACCCCTTATTCTTAAACTGTGGCCCCTGGTTCTGGACTCCCCCAACATTGGGAACATGTTTCCTGCCTCCAGCGTGTCCAAACCCTTAATAATCTTATATGGCTCAATAAGATCCCCTCTCATCCTTATAAATTACAAAGTGTACAAGCCCAGCCACTCCATTCTCTCAGCATATGACAGTCCCGCCATCCTGGGAATTAACCTTGTGAACCTACGTTTACAAGGTTAATTCCCGGGTACCTGCAGATGCAGGTACCTGGTGGGGATATGGAACGAGCTGCTGGAGGAGATAGTTGAGGCAGGAACAATAACAGCATTTAAAAAGCACTGGGAGAGGTACATGGACAGGGAAAGGTTGAGAGAAATATGGGCCAAATGGGACGAGAGTAGATGGCCACAGAAGGGCTGCATGATTCTATTATCTGTGGAATTTCTACGGTTTTGTGGAACGTTTGGAAAACCATTGAATGTGGCGATTTTGGCATTACCCTTCGACAAGTGTGCAATTGCTTAATGTGTCTCTAAGGCAGGCAGGAATAAGTCTCGGTGATAAATCCACTCAAAGTCAACGAGTGCACCAGACAAACGGTATTAACAATCACAGATAGTGTATTAAATGAAACATAATAAAACAAACTATTGCCAGTCTTTTCCTGTTGTACCACGCACATCTCCAAGGCAAATCCCTCTTATGTGTACATACTTGGCCAATAAACGTATTAATTAATTAATTAATTCATTCATTCTCAAGGGTTTCAAAAGCAATAGAGCTCGAACCTAATTGACAGGTGGGACAGAATAGGAGCTCCAAAGGGCATCTGAGGGGAAAGACTTTTTCACCAGAGAAGTTCCAGTGATAGAATCATAGTCTTCCAGCATGGAAACAGGCCCTTCTGCCCAACTTGCCCATATTAGCCGACGTGGCCCTTCTACACGTGTCCCACCTGCCTGCATTTTGAACATGATACCAAGTTAAATTGATCTCATCTGCCAATATATAATCCATATCCCACAATTCCCGGCACTTCCATGTGCCTATCCAAAAGCTTGCTTCCCGCTCTTCTTTGCTATGTTATATTTCTTCTCTTTTATTTTTATACTGTCCCTGACTTCCCTTGTCTGCCACAGTCGTCTCTTACTCCCCTTGCAATCTTCCTCTTTGGAATAAACTGATCCTGCACCTTCCGTATTGCTCCTGGAAAGACTGTCCAACCTCTCCCTCTTGTGGAAACCCTCGAATCCAGGCAGCATTCTGGTAAAACACCTCTGCACCCTCTCTTTCGTGTAATGGGGCGTCCAGAATGTCACAAAATACTCCAAATGCAACCTCACCAAAGTCCTGGAGAGTCCTGGAGAGCTGCATCATGATTTTGTTGACTCTTGCATTCGATTTCTACCTAAAATCCATATGCTCTTTGCTCATCTCTCTGCCTGCATTAGGACTTTAATTTAATACCACTGTGACACAGTGGCACAGCTGGTGGAACTGCCGCCTCGCAGCACCAGAGACCCGTGTTCAATCCTGACCTCGGATGCTATCTGTGGGGAGTTTGCACGTTCTCCCTGAGGCTCCGTGGTTTTATCCCCAGTGGCTCGGGTTGAGTCACACATCCTAAAGACATGTGGGGTTATAGGTTGATTGACCTCTATAGATTGCTCCTGGTGTGCAGAGATTGAATGAGAAAGTGGGATAGCGTTGATCGAGTGTGAACGGGTGATCGATGGTGTGCATACGCTGAAGGGTCTATTTCCATGCTGCATCTTTCAATCAATCTAAACCTTGAATAACAATTACTCTTTGCTCTTTTTTGATGTGTTTTAAAATCCCTTTCTATCCCTCGTCTGTTCATCGCGGAAATTGGAGGCCAGCTGGGGTGAAAAAGATCTTTGAATTGACCCATTTACCTCAGCCGATGAAATGGCAAAGTACTCAAAGTGGTCATTTCATACAGAAGCTAATCTCCTCTACAAAGCCCGTGGGAATGAATGTTGGACAAAACTGCACAGTGATTCTCCTCACCGGCAAAAGCTCCACAAATGGTCACTGTAACAGGTTACTGTGCAAACGTACCATGCCTTGGATTCAACAGTGCTTTTGAATTAACTAGGCTTGTATTCACTGGAGTTTAGAAGGATGGGATATCTTATAGAAACATATAAAATTATAAAAGGACTGGACAAGCTAGATGCAGGAAAAATGTTCCCAATGTTGGGCGAGTCCAGAACCAGGGGCCACAGTCTTAAAATAAAGGGGAGGTCATTTAAGACTGAGGTGAGAAAAAACGTTTTCACCCAGAGAGTTGTGAATTTGTGGAATTCCCTGCCACAGAGGGCAGTGGAGGCCAAATCACTGGATGGATTTAAGAGAGAGTTAGATAGAGCTCTAGGGGCTAGTGGAGTCAAGGGATATGGGGAGAAGGCAGGCACGGGTTATTGATAGGGGACGATCAGCCATGATCACAATGAATGGCGGTGCTGGCTCGAAGGGCCGAATGGCCTCCTCCTGCACCTATTTTCTCTGTTTCTATGATTTACCTCATCAAACACCCCTGCAGAAGGAAAGCCGCGAGGCCTATGCACTCTGGCCCATATCTTGACCCCTTGCTGGCCTCTGAAATGTCCCAGTAAACCTCCCTGGTCAGAGGGAAATATGGGGCATGAGGACTTGAAGATTAGTTTTAGTTTAGCTTAGTTTAGAGATACAGCGTGGAAACAGGTCCTTCGACCCACCGGGTCTTGTTCATAAGTTATAGGAGAAGCATTAGGCCATTTGGCCTATCAATTCTACTCCGCCATTCAATCATGGCTGATCTATCTCTCCCTCTCAACTCCATTCTCCTGCCTTCTCCCCATAACCCCTGACAAAACATAGTCTGCGATCCCCGTGCCACAGCCCTATCCTACTTACTAGGGACAAGTTACAATTTTTTTTAACCAAAGCCAATTAACCTACAAATCTGTACATCTTTGGAATGTGGGAGGAAACCAGAGCTCCCAGAGAAAACCCACGAGGACATGGGGAGAACGTACAAACTCTGTACAGACAGCACCCGTAGTCAGGATCGAACCCGGGTCTCTGGTGCTGTGAGGCAGCAACTCTACCGCTGCGCCACTGGGCCCCGCGTCAAGGCGCTGGAATCTTGCGCAAAGGAACTCAACAGGTCTGGGCAGCATCAGGGAATGGACAGATTATGTTTTGGGCCCGATGAAGGGTCTCGTCCCAAGGAGTCACCTGGCCATTCCCTCCCCAGGTGCTGCCTGACCTGCTGGGTTCATCCGGCACTTTGCGGTTTGCAAAGGAAAATGGCGATGGGCAATAGAGACTTGGCCAAGCCTTGACCCAACATCCAATGACTGAGTGAACAACATCATTCCCAAATTTAACCCTGGAATTCTACCCCTCTTTCCCTCAGGAACAGCTTCTTTCCCTCAGAAACAGCTTCTTACCTTCTGTTACCAGGCGTCTGAACAGTCATTCCATAAGCTAGGGTGTTGCCCGATTCACCTCTGCCCCATTGCGGCCATTGGACTTTGTCTCTGGAACTGATGCGTTATCAGTTGGATAACTGATGGAGGGGTATGGTCTGAGTGCAGGTAGATGGGACTAGGGGAAAACAAATCGTCGGCACGGACTGGAAGGGCCGAGAGGGCCTGTTTCCATGCTGTAATTGTTATATGTTATATGTTATGATGCTGAGAACTATATTCTGCACTCTGTATAGACAATAGGCAATAGGTGCAGGAGTAGGCCATTCGGCCCTTCGAGCCAACACCGCCATTCAATGTGATCGTGGCTGATCATCCCCAATCAGTACCCCGTTCCTGCCTTCTCCCCATATCCCCTGACTCCCCTGTCTTCAGGAGCCCCATCGAGCTCTCTCTTGAAAGTTTCCAGAGAACAGTCCTCCACCGCCCTTTGCTCTACCTATTGAGTTTGTCCAGATTGTATTAATGCAGGGCTGTCAAACCGCGAAGGGGTCCGATCCGGCCCGCGGGATGGTTTCCCTGATGCCCTAGCGGGCTGCAGCTGTCCCCGGTGCCGGATCGGATTACGTTTGCGCGTGCGTGGCCCGATCCAGCATGCATGAAGTTGCATTTTTCCTTGACCTAAAATGAGATTGACACCCCTGTATTAACGTGTAAGCTCGGTTAGGGAAGTCACATTCCCCTCTGTTGGACTTATCTGATTTGATTGGATAGCACGCATAACAAAGCTATTCACTGTACCTCTGACAACAATAAACCTCAACATAAACGTTCTACAAGACAACTGCCCGGCCAATTAATCCAACATTGCCCTTACGATACGATAGAACTTTATTTATCAGAGGAGGGAAATTGATCTGGCAACCGTCATAAAACACAAAACACATGAAACGTGAAATTAAAGTGATGAGTGGGAAGGATTGGGGGAATGTGCAAACACTGGAGGCGGGGAGGGAGTCGCACTCAGTCTACCCCATGACAGAAGGGGGAGGGGTTGTAGAAGGGGAGGAGTTATTAATGAACAAAGAACCACTGATACAAAAATGCTAGAGTAACTCAGCAGGTCAGGCAGCATCTCTGGTGGATATGGAAAGGTCAAATTTCTGGTCTGGGCCATTCTTCAGGAAAGCCTGAAGTAGGGTCCGGACCTGAAATATCACCTATCCATGGGTACACAAAAAGCTGGAGAAACTCAGCGGGTGCAGCAGCATCTAAGGAGCGAAGGAGATAGGCGACGTTTCGGGTCGAGACCCTCCCTGCAACTACACTACATCCTCCGGAAGATCCACCGCTTGAAGAAGTATCACCTATCCATGTTTTCCAGCGACGCTGCCTGATCTGCTGAGTTACTCCAGTGTTTTGTGTCCTTATATTTTGTTGTAAACTAACATCTGCAGTTCCTTTTGCCTCCAGAGAATGTCGGATAGATAACTGTGAAGGAGGCAGCTGAGGTTGGTTTGCAAAACGTCACTCAGACACATTATCAAAGGACAAGCATCCAGGGAATCTTGGAATCAGGCTCAGGTGTAAAGTCCAGAACATGTTTGACATTTACTGATGAAGTAGATTCGTTAATTCGAGGTCACTGATAGTGCCAGAGACCCGGGTTTGACCCTGACCTGGGTTGCTGTCCGTGTGGAGTTTGCATGTTCTCCCTGTGCCCACGTGGGTTTCCTCCGGGTGCTCTGTTTACCTCCCACATTCAAAAAAACATGCGTGTTTATCGATTAATTGGCCTATTACGAGCTGATGTGAAAGTGGGATAACATAGAACTAGTGTGAAAGGGTGATGGATGGTTGGTGTGGAGTCAGTGGGCTGAAGGGCTTGTTTCGAAGCTGAATCTGTAAACTAAGCCTGAAGGGTTACTTTTTCACTCAGAGGGTGGTGGGTACGTGTACTGAGCTGCCAGAGGAGGCCGTTGAAGCGGGTACTATAACAACATTTAAAAAAGTCATGGACAAATACATGACAAGGAAAGGCTTCGAGGGGATCTGATCCCAATGCAGTCCGGTGGGACAAGCTGAGATGAGACATCTTGGACAGTGTGGATTGGTTATTTCCTACTAACCAATTGTAGTCTTATAGTCAAGGGCCACAAGGCAGTTGTCCCAGCTGTCCTCCGGGGCAAGTACTTCGACGCCATCCACAGGGGCCAGCCCGGTGTGGAGGCCACCTTACAATGGGCATAGGGCATGTTTTACTGGCCTGGTATGACCAAGTACATACATAGAAACATAGAAAATAGGTGCAGGAGGAGGCCATTCGGCCCTTCGAGCCAGCACCGCCATTCATTGTGATCATGGCTGATCGTCCCCTATCAATAACCCGTGCCTGCCTTCTCCCCATATCCCTTGACTCCACCAGTCCCTAGAGCTCTATCTAACTCTCACTAGAGCTCATTGTGTACACTGTCATGTATGGTATGCGGAACTCAATGCGGTGCTCGAACCACAGGAGTGACGTTGGGATCAACGGCAATGTGGTACTTTAAGTAAGTAAGTAAGTAAGTAAGTTTATTGGCCAAGTATTCACATACAAGGAATTTACCTTGGTGCTCCGCCCACAAGTAACAACATGACATACAGTGACAGTTACGAATTACTCAGAAAACACTAAACATTCATAATAATAAAACATTAATGATAAAACACCATGTGAACCAACAAAATACCAGATCAAAGGGAGGCTACAGATTATTGGCTGTTGAGTAGAGCAACAGTTTTCACGTCTGGCTGTGGCAGCTTTGACAGTCCGGAGTCGCCTTCCAGAGGGAAGTGATTCAAAGAGTTTGTGGCCAGGGTGAGAGGGGTCCGAGATGATCTTGCCCGCTCGCTTGAGGGGGCAGCTTGCCAGTTGGTGAACGAGTTGGGCCGAAGGGTCTGGTTCTTTGCTGTATAACTCTAACGGCAATGTTGTTCATGGCGCACAAATTGACAGCAACATTTACACTTCAAGTGCGAGTGCAGACAAACTGTCACTGAATTGCAAAATGATTTTGAAAGGTAATAGAGCAATACAACTGCTTCTTTTCATTGTCCTTTCGATATTATGAAACTCTCAGATGTCCTGTAAATAACTTCCATACACAGCCTTTGGTACCAATTCACAGTTGACAAGTGACGGACATGTTTGCTCTGGGGAATCTTCACCGCACTGGCTGCGGCCATATAGTCCAAGCTGGTTTAGGTGGTTATGTGTGAAAGGTGCCGCTGGCTGTAAAATATCACTGGGACATTCTGGTGTCTTGAAATACAAAGCTTTCTTCTCAAAATGTAATTCCTGATTTCATGACGTTTCAACTTGTGGTGTCTACAAAGTATATCAAATTATGAGAGGCCTGGATAGGGTTGTCAATCGACAATAGGCGCAGGAGTAGGCCATTCGGCCCTTCGAGCCAGCACCGCCATTCAATGTGATCATGGCTGATCATCCCCAATCAGTACCCCGTTCCTGCCTTCTCCTCATGTCCCCTGACTCCGCTATTTTTAAGAGCCCTATCCAGCTCTCTCTTGAAAGCATCCAGAGAACCGGCCTCCACCGCCCTCTGAGGCAGAGAATTCCACAGACTCACAACTCTCTGTGTGAAAAAGTCTTTCCTTACACCGAATGCAGCGCCGGAGACCCGGGTTCGATCCCGACTACGGGTGCTGTCTGTCTGTCCCGAGTTTGTACGTTCTCCCCGTGACCTGCGTGGGTTTTCTCCCAGATCTTCGGTTTCCTCCCACATTACAAAGACGTACAGGGTTGTAGGTTCATTGGCTTGGTAAATGTAAAAATCGTCCCTAGTGGGTGTAGGATAGTGTCAATGTGCGTGGATCGCTGGTCGGCACGGACTCGGTGGGCCGAAGGTCCTGTTTCCGTGTTTTATCTCTAAACTAATTTGCTATTGCAACTTAATAATAGCTTTCAGTAGGGTATGACTGCGACATGCTGCCTGAGGAGACTTTGGAGGCAGATGCTCTCAGCACACAAGTAGTATCCAGACAGGTACCTGAATCACCACAACACAGGAAGTCGTGGACCAAGTACTGGTGCATGTGAATAACATTTAGTGCAAAATAAAGTCCTGTAAAGTCTGATCAAAGATAGTCCACAGGTCTCCAATGAGGTGGATTGTAGTTCAGCGCTGCTCTCTGGTTGTGGTAGGATGGTTCAGTTGCCTGATAACAGCTGGGAAGAAACTGTCCCTGAATCTGGAGGTGTGCGTTTCCACACTTCTGTACCTTTTGCCCGATGGGAGAGGGGAGAAGAGGGAGTGGCCGGGGTGCGACTGGTCCTTGATGATGCTGCTGGCCTTGCCGAGGCAGCGTGAGGTGTAGATGGAGTCAATGGAAGGGAGGTTGGTGTGTGTGATAGTCTGGGCTGCGTCCACAATTCACTGCAATTTCTTGCGGCCTTGGATGGAGGTGTTCCCGAACCATGCTGTGATGCATCCTGATAAAATGCTTTCTATGATGCATCTGTAGAAGGATAGGTGACGGTTTGGGTTGGGAACCTCACCTAACTATGTTCTTTAGAGATGCTGCCTGATAATAGACCATAGACAATAGGTGAAGGAGTCGGCCATTCGGCCCTTCGAGCCAGCACCGCCATTCACAGTGATCATGGCTGATCATCCCCACTCACTGGCCTTCCCCTTATTCTTAAACTGTGGCCCCTGGTTCTGGACTCCCCCAACATCAGAAACATGTTTCCTGCCTCTAGCGTGTCCAAACTCCTTAATAATCTTATATGTTTCAATATGATTCCCTCTCATCCTTCTAAATTCCAGAGTTTACAAGCCCAGCCGCTCCATTCTCTCAGCATATGAGAGTTGAATTTTTCCAGCCTTTTTTGTCTATCTTCAGTCTTTGATTGGATTGCACGCTAAAACTAAAGCTATTCACTGTACCTCGGAACACATGACGATAATAATAGAAACATAGAAACATAGAAAATAGGTGCAGGAGTAGGCCATTCGGCCCTTCGAGCCTGCACCGCCATTCAATATGATCATGGCTGATCATCCAATTCAGTATCCTGTACCTGCCTTATCTCCATACCCCCTGTTCCCTTTAGCCACAAGGGCCACATATAACTCCTTCTTAAATATAGCCAATGAACTGGCCTCAACTATCTTCCGTGGCAGAGAATTCCACAGATTCACCAAATGTTTTTCTCATCTCGGTCCTAAAAGACTTCCCCCTTATCCTTAAACTGTGACCCCTTGTTCTGGACTTCCCCAACATCGGGAACAATCTTCCTGCATCTAGCCTGTCCAACGCCTTAAGAATTTTGTACGTTTCTATAAGATCCCCCCTCAATCTTCTAAATTCTAGCGAGTACAAGCCGACTCTATCCAGTCTTTCCTCATATTGAAGTCCTGCCATCCCAGGAATCAGTCTGGTGAATAAGGAAGTAAACTAAACTAAACTAGATGGGGGAATCTTGGTTGTCTTTGTGTCTTTTTTCTGTAAACTCGCATCTACGGTTTCCTCATAGGTCAGGCATTGTATTGGTGGGCTGAATGGCCTTCCCCGGTGCTAATAGGATCCTGCACCAGCGGTAGGGGGGGACAGGGCAGCCAACATCCTTGGGAGACAATCACCATACAGTACGCCAGTGTTGCAAATGTCCGTCCAATACAATGTGTAGGAAGGAACCGCAGATGCTGGTCTACACTGAAGGTAGACAGAAAATGCTGGAGTTACTCACCGGGTCCGGCAGCTTTATCCAGGTTAAAACATCATTTTGTCCCTTCCACTGCGGAACCTCCTCAAGGTATGCCTTCTTTGAAGAAGTTGTCTTCCACTCTCCGACGAGGGTTCTGCAACACCATCTCGCGCTGCTCCGCCTCTGTGATTACACCTGCCCTCCAGCTCTACAATTACGTTTTAACCCAGAAACCACAGCCAACAATGGACCATTGTGGGCTCCACCTTTGCGTGATCGGCCATTCCCGACTTTGATTTGTCCTTTTGCACATCTTTCATTCATTTGTTCTTTGTACCTTTTCATTACTCGCGCAGTGCAGTGTAGGCTCACGAGATTGATCCCTGGGATGGCGGGACTGTCATATGAGGAAAGATTGAAAAGACTAGGCTTGTATTCACTGGAGTTTCGAAGGATGAGGGTGGATCTTATAGAAACATATAAAATTATAAAAGGACTGGACAAGCTAGATGCAGGAAAAATGTTCCCAATGTTGGGTGAGTCCAAAACCAGGGGCCACAGTCTTAGAATAAAGGGGAGGCCATTTAAGACTGAGGTGAGAAAAAACGTTTTCACCCAGAGAGTTGTGAATTTGTGGAATTCCCTGCCACAGAGGGCAGTGGAGGCCAAATCACTGGATGGATTTAAGAGAGAGTTAGATAGAGCTCTATGGGCTAGTGGAAGCAAGGGATATGGGGAGAAGGCAGGCACGGGTTATTGATTTGAGGACGCTCAGCCATGATGACAATGAATGGCGGTGCTGGCTCGAAGGGCCGAATGGCCTCCTCCTGCACCTGTTTTCTATGTTTCTATGTTTGCTCCGCCCCAGAATCTCAGTCTGAAGAAGGGTCTCCAACCGAAACACCACCTGTCCATTTTCCCCAGAGATGCTGCCTGACCCGCTGAGTTACTCCAGCGTTTTGTGTCTCTCTCCGTCGAATACAAGAGTGGCTGCAAATGGGCACTGTAATTTTGTGAGGGAACTCTTGCGGTCCCTCTGAATACAAAGTGGAAACAATTTCTTCTCTCCAATCACCATCCCTCAACTTAACAAGCATAAAATCCATCAAAGGAAATTAAAAACACTTTGCTTAAATATACACTGAAACACAACGTTAATGGAATCTATTATTGCTGTCTTTGGCAAGTGTGTGTGTGATGGAGTTACACAAGATGTCATTATGGTTCCAGGAAACCTCCCATACCAGATGAAAATTGCATCACGGCCAAAATTAACTCTCTTGAAGTTAGTTCACACAGAGAGGGGTGAGTCTGTGGCATTCTCTGCCTGAGAGGGCGGTGAAGGCCAGTTCTCTGGATACTTTCAAGAGAGAGCTAGATAGCGGATCTTAAAGATAGCGGAGTCAAGGGATATGGGGAGAAGGCAGGAACGGGGTACTGAATGGGGATGATCAGCCGTGATCAATTGAATGGCGGTGCTGGCTCGAAGGGCCGAATGGCCTACTCCTGCACCTATTGTCTATTGTCTATTGTCTATTGTCTCTTGTCTATAGCAAATAATTGGCCATGGTAAATTGCCTCCTTGTCTGCAGCGAAGAGGTACAAAGTGGAGGTACAATAAATCTTGAGCAAAACACAAAGAGATGGACTAACTCAGTGGGTCAGTCAGCATCTCTGGAGGGAATGGATGGAGAGACTTTTCACGTCGGGACCCAGCAATTTGGGATGAGATGAAGGGACTGAGTAGGATTGGTGTTTATTTTAGTTTAGTTTAGAGATACAGTGTGGAAACAGGCCCCTCGGCCCACCGGGTCCGCGCCGACCAGCGATCCCCGCGCACTAACACTATCCTACACCCACTAGGTACAATTTTTACATTTTTTTGTTATAATATTTTTATTAACAACGGTATAACAACTTTTCAAATACGCAACCAACTTATTTCAATAAATATACGGATGTTACGAATAATTCTTATAAACTTCTATTTTTTAGAAAATAGAAAAAAGAAAAGAATAGATTTTAATCAATAAGAATGGTGATTCAATAATAATTTTGATGATATAGAGAGAGAAAGAGAAAAGAAAGAGAAAAATATATATATAAATAAATAAATAATAAGAAAAAAAGAAAAAAAGAATTGTTATATATATTTAATTAAAACAAAGTATTATATATGTAAAAAAAAAGATTATAGTATACATCTTAATAGTGAATAACACAATTTCAAATAACAATATCAATAGAGACATGTATACAAATAAAAAAAAAGGAATTATTTTCATCTGATCCTGCCGGGTACCCATTGAGTTGTGATGCCAAGAACAGCTACCCCTTCAAATATTCTGAATATGGAGACCGTATCTGTTCAAAGAGTTCGTATCTGTCCATTAGGACAAATCTGATTCTTTCCAAATGCAACGTCTCCGACATTTCCACTGTCCACATTTTAATTGTGGGGGATAATGTTCCCTTCCAAAATTTCAATATTAATTTTTTCCCTATTATCAAACAGTAATCCAAGAAATTTCTTTGGTTTACATTACAATTTTTGCATTTACCAAGCCAATTAACTTACAAACTTAAAGCATACGGTATTAGGGGTTCAGTATTGATGTGGATAGAGAACTGGCTGGCAAACAGGAAGCAAAGAGTAGGAGTAAACGGGTCCTTTTCACAATGGCAGGCAGTAACTAGTGGGGTACCGCAGGGCTCAGTGCTGGGACCCCAGCTATTTACAATATATATTAATGATCTGGATGAGGGAATTGAAGGCAATATCTCCAAGTTTGCGGATGACACTAAGCTGGGGGGCAGTGTTCGCTGTGAGGAGGATGCTAGGAGACTGCAGGGTGACTTGGATAGGCTGGGTGAGTGGGCAAATGTTTGGCAGATGCAGTATAATGTGGATAAATGTGAGGTTATCCACTTTGGTGGCAAAAACAGGAAAGCGGACTATTATTTAAATGGTGGCCGATTGGGAAAAGGGGAGATGCAGCGAGACCTGGGTGTCATGGTACACCAGTCATTGAAAGTAGGCATGCAGGTGCAGCAGGCAGTGAAAAAAGCGAATGGTATGTTAGCTTTCATAGCAAAAGGATTTGAGTACAGGAGCAGGGAGGTTCTACTTCAGTTGTACAGGGTCTTGGTGAGACCACACCTGGAGTATTGCGTGCAGTTTTGGTCTCCAAATCTGAGGAAGGACATTATTGCCATAGAGGGAGTGCAGAGAAGGTTCACCAGACTGATTCCTGGGATGTCAGGACTGTCTTATGAAGAAAGACTGGATAGACTCGGTTTATACTCTCTGGAATTTAGGAGATTAAGAGGGGATCTTATAGAAACTTACAAAATTCTTAAGGGGTTTGGACAGGCTAGATGCAGGAAGATTGTTCCCGATGTTGGGGAAGTCCAGGACAAGGGGTCACAGCTTAAGGATAAGGGGGAAATCCTTTAAGACCGAGATGAGAAAGACTTTCTTCACACAGAGAGTGGTGAGTCTCTGGAACTCTCTGCCACAGAGGGTAGTTGAGGCCAGTTCATTGGCTTGTGGCCCTTGTGGCTAAGGGGATCAGAGGGTATGGAGAGAAGGCAGGTACGGGATACTGAGTTGGATGATCAGCCATGATCATATTGAATGGCGGTGCAGGCTCGAAGGGCTGAATGGCCTACTCCTGCACCTAATTTCTATGTTTCTATGTTTGCATTTACCAAGCCAATTAACTTGCAAACCTGTATGTTTTGTGGGAGATTGTGGGAGGAAACCGAAGATCTCGGAGAAAACCCGCGGGGAGAACGTACAAACTCCGTATGGACAGCACCCGTAGTCGGGATGGAACCCGGGTCTCCGGCGCTGCATTCGCTGTAAGGGCTGCAACACCGTACCGCCCTGGTGTTGATGGGGCTTTACGGTTGGCATGGACTTTGGCCCAATGGGGTCGTTTCTGTATTGTATATCTACTGTATATACGCTTAATCCGAGATAGAAAAACTTCGCTTCTGTGCCCTGGGCATAGGCTACGGAAAAATGTTTTCAGAGGCCAAGCAAAACTCCCTTGCTCCTCCTCCTCTACCCTACGCGAAGGCTCCATTATTTCTAAACAGCTGTAAGCCCTAAGGCAGTTTATGTTCCCGCAGATGGTGTGAAGGTCACACAGTTTTTATTTACTTTCCAAGAGAATGGGTCATGTCTTTGCTTTACAACGAGGCAGCGTGCCAGAGTCCCACAGCATGGAAACAGGTCCCTTGGCCTAGCCCCTTCACGACAACCATTAACGTGTTGGACGGCGTGTGCAAGTTAGGCCGAAGGGCAGCTCTCCACGCAGCAGGACCCTATCGAAGCGAACCTCATTTGACCAAGGCAGCGCTTGTCACCCCGTCCAAATGGCGGGACTGTCATATGCTGAGAGAATGGAGCGGCTGGGCTTGTAATAATAATAATAATAATAATAATATATTTTATTGTCATTACACATAAGTGCAACGAGATTTGGTTTGCAACTTCCATCCGATGTCATAACTAAAACGACTAATAAAATTTAGGTTTAGATACCCCGAGAACAAGGTTTGTAAAAATGAACATTAGACCAGTAAAATCAACGCAGGCTAAAGTGCGACGCAGGGGGCGACAGTCCATGGGGGGGGGGGCACTCAGCAGGGCCGGTTCAGAGCCGCTATAACTCTGGGAATGAAGCTGTTCCTGAGTCTGGAGGTGCGGGCATAGAAGGCCTTGTAACGTCTGCCGGAAGGGAGTAGTTGGAACAGTCCATTACAAGGGTGAGAGGAGTCTTTATAGATGCTGACGGCCTTCCTGAGGCACCGTGTGTGGTAGATGCCCTCCAAGGCTGGTAGCGGTGTCCCAATAATCTGTTGCGCTCTGTGGACGACGCGCTGAAGCGTTCTCCTCTCTGCCTCCGTGCAGCTGAGATACCACACAGAGATGCCATACGTTAGTATGCTCTCTGTGGTGCAGCGGTAGAAGGTCGTCAGCAGCTGTTGGGGCAGACCAGTCCGTTTCAATGTTCTTAGGAAGAGTCGTTGCTGTGCCTTCTTGACCAGTGCAGCGGTGTTGGTGGACCATGTGAGGTCCTCTGAGATGTGAGTGCCCAGAAACTTAAAGCTGGACACTCTCTCCACACTGTCCCCGTAGATGGAGATTGGGGCGTATTCCCCATTCTGTGACCTCCTGAAGTCGATAATCAGCTCCTTGGTCTTGGAGGTGTTTAGCGACAAGTTGTTCCGTGAGCACCAGTCTGCCAGGTTCTGCTCCTCCGCTCTGTAGTTTGTTTCATCGCCGTTGGTGATCAGCCTGATCACCGTTGAGTACACTCTGGAGTTTAGAAGGACGAGAGGGGATCTTATTGAAAGATATGAGATTATTAAGGGCTTGGACACACTAGAGGCAGGAAACATGTTCCCGATGTTGGGGGAGTCCTGAACCAGGGGCCACAGTTTAAGAATAAGGAGTAAGCCATTTAGAACGGAGACGAGGAAACACTTTTTCTCACAGAGAGTGGTGAGTCTATGGAATTCTCTGCCTCAGAGGGCGGTGGAGGTCACAGGGAGAACGTGCAAATTCCACACGGACAGTAAGTACACGGGGTCAGGATCGAACTTGGATCTCTGGCGCTGTGAGGGGACAGCTCCACCAGCTGCGCCACTGTCGAACTTTCAAACGTGCTGTTTGTCCGCTACAAAAATGTGTCCAGTTTTTCTTCACTCCCTCACAGTCTATCCGAAGATTGAAAAATACTTCCCTCCTCTCATCTCCCACGTTGACCACTTCACCATTTATCTTAAACCCTTTGAAAAAGGGTCCCAACCTGAAACGTCACCTGTCCATGTTCTCCAGAGATGCTGCCTGGCCCGCTGAGTTACTCCAGCGCTCTGTGTAACGTCACCTATCCATGTCCTCCACAGATGCTGCCTGACCCGCTGAGTTACTCCAGCACTCTGTGAAACGTCACCTATCCATGTTCTCCACAGATGCTGTCTGACCCTCTGAGTTACTCCAGCACTCTGTGAAACGTCACCTATCCATGTTCTCCACAGATGCTGTCTGACCCTCTGAGTTACTCCAGCACTCTGTGAAACGTCACCCATCCATGTTCTCCACAGATGCTGCCTGGCCCGCTGAGTTACTCCAGCACTATCTGTTCTACGCAATCTTAAAGCTTACAGGCCCTTTTTCCATGGTAGGAAATATCACAACCTAGAGGGCACAGCTTTACGGTGAGATAGGCAAGGTTTAAGATAAATATGTGGCCAGTGAGTGCCTGGAACTTGCTTCTGCAGGTGGCGGATGAAGCAGATACACTAGTAGCATTTGAGAATTTTTTGGATAGACACATGGACATGCAGGGAATGGAGCGATACGGAATAGATGCAGGCAGATAAGAGTTGGTCTTGGGATCCTGGAACAGATAGGGTAGATGCACAGTCTTTTACTCAGAGTCGGGGAATCTAGAACCAGGGGACACAGGCTGAAGCTGAGAGGGGATAGTAAGTAAGTAAGTAAGTAAGTACGTTTATTGACCAAGTATTCACATACAAGGAATTTGCCTCGGTGCTCAGCCCACAAGTAACAACATGACGTACAGTATAGATTTAGCAGAAACTACATAGCAGAAACTCTGTTTCTATGTTTCTAAACCCAACAAGCAACTTTTCCACACCGAGGATGATGGTGTATATGGAACGAGCTGCTGGAGGAGAGAGTTGAGGCAGGTACTAACACAACATTTGAAAGACATTTGGACAGGTACATGGATGGGAACGGTTTAGAGGGATATGGGTCAAACGCAGGTAAGTAGGACTAGTATAGATGGGGCATTTTGGGCAGCGTGAGCTAGTTGAGTCGAAGGGCTTGTTTCCTTGCTGCATGACAATGATTGTGTTTGGCGCACGGAGTCTGCGCCAACCAGCGATCATCGCTCACTAACACTATCCTACACACACTGGGAGCAATTTCAGCCCACCTCGCCAAAGCGCTCAGATCCCCGAGGAAGTATTTAAAAGGATTAGTTCACAGCCGTTGGGGAAATGGGTTGGAGCTGATCCAGAACGCAAACCGATTAGGATGATGTATCAGGGCCGGATAAAGATGACTGGCTTCAAAACAGCTCTCTCTAATATTGAGGTTAATCCCCTCGGTTGAAATGACAAACAACAGGACAGCTCACAATCCCAAAAGATGAGTACTTTGGTCACATAAATCCCGCAGAAACATTTCACCGAGGAATAGAAGTCATTGGTGCGTGGGTTAGGAAGAGGTGGTGGGATTTTGGAGAGAGTGCAGAAGAGATTTACCAGAGTGCTGCCTAGATTAGAGGGTTTAGTTTAGCCTCGAGATATAGGCCGTGCGGCCCACCGGGTCCGTGCCGACCAACGATCCACATACGCCAACACGATCCTACACACACTGGGGACAATTTACAATTATATCCAGCCAAGGAACCTACAAACCTGCACGTCTTTGGAGTGTGGAAGGAAAGTGGAGCTCCCGGAGAAAACCCAGAACGTACAAATCCGCACAGACAGCACCCGTAGTCACAATTAAACCTGGGTCTCTGGCACTGTAAAGGGCCTGTCCCACGTGGGCACCATTTGCGCCTCATTTACGCTTCATGTAGAAAATTGGTCAACGCTTCGTGGCGCGTGGGGGGGCACGTGGGTGACGCGCACATAGTGTATGGTGGGGCGTTGAATCGCATGCGGTGGCGCCCGGTATCGCGCGGCGCTCCAGGATTTCGTAGTGTAACAAAATCATTGCGCGCCACCTGCGTGACGTATCGCTGATGCATTGGCGTTGCACGCTGTATCGCGTGGTGACGCACGGTTACGTCACCGTGCGCCGCCCATATGCGTCATGTAACCTCTAACCTCGTCCACACAGACCTCTTCCTGGGTTTCTTGCTGGCCTTTCTTGTTGTCCTCCCGCCTGGCTGATCTGTAAAGGGCCTGTCCCACTTGCATGCGGTGGGACAGGCCGAATGGAAGCGGAGTTCGCGCTAAGTTCGTGCGTGACGTAATTCGCGTCAGACTCACCAAGCAGCTGGGCAGGAGGCGGGCCGACTCAATTTGGGCATCGCACGGCGTCGAGTGGTGACGTCATCACACAACGCCATGCCGGGCGTTGACGTCATTGCGCAACGGCACGCGCTAGGCGTACGCCATCAAGACGCTGCGTACGCCACAATGCGCCTGCGGGCCAACAGGCCGTTAGCGCGCGAAATTTTCGGACAGTGCAGGATTTTCGGAGCCCCGCGCAATGTCGGGACCAGCCCCGCACAACTTCATACACCTCCGCGCTTGGAAGTGGGACCGGCCCCGCGCGGCCCATACGCCTCAAGCGACCACGTTTGGTCGCGCTAGACGCATGCGATCGCATGCGAGTGGGACAGGCCCTTTGGTATGAGGGCTGCTGCTAACAGACGTCTCTGCTGTTGCTGTGCCAATAAAATCTTCCATGAGGTCATGATGCAGAATAGGGAGGCAGGGTATTTTAATGACGTCACCAGACGGCTGTCCGACGCATAAGGCAGCAACTCTCTCGCTGAGCCGCGCGCTGCCCTGGTGCTCCGGTTTGATTTGATTTGATTTTATTGCTTGCGAACCTCAGAGAGGCTCGAACGAAACTCCGTTTCTACAAGCCATACAAGCCATCTGCAGCTCAAGTGCTCCGGTGTTAGCTGCAGAGAAAGGGTTGACAAATCTGGATTGTTTTCACTGGAACACTGGAAGGTTGTGGGCAAAGCCGATAGATGGATCTAACTATGAGAGACATCGGTAGGGTGGACAGTCAAAATGCTTTTCCCAGAGAGCAAACGTCAAAGAGATGGCATTGCTTTACGGTGGGAGGTATAAAGTTTAAAGGAAATGCGCGGGGGGGGGGGCAAGTCTTCTTTACGCAGAGGTGGTGGGTGCCTGCAATATTCTATCAGGGCTGGTGGTGGTGGGGGGAGGTAGGATCGTGGCACTTGCGTGACGTTTAGATAGGCACGTGGAGCTGCAGGGAATGGAGGGAAATTGATATTTTTGCAGGCAGGTGAGAATTAGTCTTGGCATCATGTTAGGCAAAGACACTGTGAGCCAGAGGGCTTGTTCTTGTGGTGTACTGTTGCGTGTTGCATGAACCTGGCTCACTGGATCAGTCCGGCAGCAACTCTAGCAGCTGCGTCACGCAGGGGCTGGCCTCTATCACTCTATTCCTCACGCAAAGACTTCACCCCTTGGAGCGCAGGAGGAAGGGGAGTGATCTCATAGAGCTGTGCAAAATCATGAGAGGAATAGATCGGGTTGATGCAAAAGACAATAGACATTAGGTGCAGGAGTAGGCCATTCGGCCCTTCGACCCAGCACCGCCATTCAATGTGATCATGGCTGAGTCTGTGGAAGTCTCTGCCTCAGGGGGCGGTGGAGGTCAGTTCTTGCAAGAGAGAGCTAGAGAGAGCACTTAAAAATAGCGGAGTCAGGGGATATGGGGAGAAGGCAGGAACGGGGTACTGATTGTGGATGATCAGCCATGAATACATTGAAATGGCGGTGCTGGCTCGAAGGGCCGAATGGCCTACTCCTGCACCTATTGTCTATTGTCTAAGAAACATTTGAACAGATACATTGATAGGACAGGTTCAGAGGGATACGGGCCAAACGCACGCTGTAAACAGATTGTATCTGAGTTTGTGTGTATGTGTCACTGGATAAACAATTAATTGTGCGGTTTGCATTCCAGGAGGCAATCTTACCACACCGGTCAGGACATTGTGAACTGTGGGACATGTCGGGACTGTGCCTGCATTATCTACAGGTAAAGACAGCTTTTGCCTAACACCAGACTCTTGCCGAGGAGCCAAGACCCACTCTCATCACCGTAGGGATAATGTTCCATTTAGCCATGACAGCTCGCTCATGAATTCAGCTGCGTGTGGCTCTGTTCATTAGAGATATTTCGAAGGCTTACACGTTATTAAGCCGATATGGTCTCTGGGGAGACAACCAATTCTCATCCATTAGTTACCATTAATATATGTGCTTCATTAGGCAGGGCCATTATCATCTGATGGTTGCTGATTGCGTAATAATCATGTATAAATTATGTAGTCACCAAGTTGACCGATGAAGTAAGCAGAACTAACAAGAGATTTTGATAAAAACGTCTTCCCTTGCATGAGGTTGGGGTGGGAGAGTGCGGTACACATCTGTCCCTGTGGAGTTGTAAAACAGGCAGTAATCACATCAGCCATCCACTTTGTGCCGGTCTAATATTCATACTGTTTAAGAAAGAACTGCAGATGCTGGAAAAATCGAAGGTAGACAAAAATGCTGGAGAAACTCAGCGGGTGAGGCAGCATCTCTGGAGCGAAGGAAATAGGTGACGGTTCGGGTCGAGACCCTTCTTCAGACTGATGCGGGGGTGGGGCGGGAAGAAGAAAGGAAGAGGCGGAGACAGTGGGCTGTGGGAGAGCTGGGAAGGGGAGGGGAAGGAGGGAGAAAGCAGGGACTACCTGATATTGGAGGTCAATGTTCAGACCGCTGGGGTGTAAGCTGCCCATGTTTCTAGTTGTGGTAGGACGGTTCAGTTGCCTGATAACAGCGGGGAAGAAACTGTCGCTGAATCGGGAGGTGTGCTTTTCCACAATTCTGTACCCCTTGCCTGATGGGAGAGGGGAGAAGAGGGAGTGGCTGGGGTGCGACTGGTCCTTGATTATGCCGCTGGCTTTGCCGAGAAGACCCGAAACGTCACCTATTTCCTTCGCTCCATAGATGCCGCCTCACCCGCTGAGTTTCTCCAGCATTTTTGACTGCCTAATATTCAGCCTGATGTGTTTGCAATAGATGGGACGGCTGAGCAGTGTGTGCGAATGGGCACTCCTCTGTTATAATGTTCTGTGGGTTCTGTGTCAGAGCCCATGACAAACTGCCACTTCGGAGCCCCTGGCAATGGAGGAGGCAATGGGCCGACAAAGGCTAGAGATGAAACGGAGATGGAAGGGTGTCAGATAAGCAAAGATTAGGTAGAGTCCCAGGTTCGATCCTGACTATGGGTGCTGTCCATACGGAGTTTGTACATAGAAACATAGAAACATAGAAACATAGAAAATAGGTGCAGGAGTAGGCCATTCGGCCCTTCGAGCCTGCACCGCCATTCAATATGATCATGGCTGATCATCCAACTCAGTATCCTGTACCTGCCTTCTCTCCATACCCCCTGATCCCTTTAGCCACAAGGGCCACATCCAACTCCCTCTTAAATATAGCCAATGAACTGGCCTCAACTACCTTCTGTGGCAGGGAATTCCACTCTCTTTGTGGAAAATGTTTTTCTCATCTCGGTGCTAAAAGATTTCCCCCTTATCCTTAAACTGTGACCCCTTGTCCTGGACTTCCCCAACATCGGGAACAATCTTCCTGCATCTAGCCTGTCCAACCCCTTCAGAATTTTGTAAGTTTCTATAAGATCCCCCCTCAATCTTCTAAATTCTAGCGAGTACAAGCCGAGTACGTTCTCCCTGTGTCCGCGCCGGGTAGCTCCGGGTTCATCCCACACTCCAAAGACTCCATGCAGGAGTGTAGGTTAATGAGCTTCTGTAAAACTACAAATAGTTCCTACTGTGTGGGATAGTGCTTGGGTACTATCACTGGTCAGTATCGCTGGTCGGCGTAAACACCGAAGGCTGAAGGGCCTGTTTCCGTGCCGTGTATATCAAGGCTAAAGCAAACAGTACAGCACAGGAACAGGCCCTTCAGCCCACAATGTCTCTGCTGAACTTGGTACCAAGATAAACTAATCTCCTCTGCCTGCACGTCAAGAGGCGAGAGTTTTATTGTCATATGTCCCAAACAGAACAATGGAGTTCTTACTGGATAGAGCTCTTAAAGATGGCGGAGTCGGGGAATATGGGGAGAAGGCAGGAACAGGGTACTGATGGTGGATGATCAGCCATGATCACATTGAATGGTGGTGCTGGCTCGAAGGGCCGAATGGCCTCCTCCTGCACCTATTGTCTGTTGTCTATTGTCTACTTGCAGCAACATAACAGAATATGTGAACATCGTACTCTGTAAACAATGTAATAAATGATAGATAGTAGCAATTCAGTGCATACACACGCCTCCCATCCCTATCCTTGGCAAATCTGTTTGCAGGGAGTGGTAGGTTTACAAGGTTAATTCCCGGGATGGCGGGGCTGTCATATGCTGAGAGAATGGAGCGGCTGGGCTTGTACACTCTGGAATTTAGAAAGATGAGAGGGGATCTTATTGAAAAATATAAGATTATTAAGGGTTTGGACACGCTAGAGGCAGGAAACATGTTCCCGATGTTGGGGGAGTCCAGAACCAGGGGGCCACAGTTTAAGAATAAGGGGTAAGCCATTTAGAACGGAGACGAGGAAACACTTTTATCTCACAGAGAGTGGTGAGTCTGTGGAATTCTCTGCCTCAGAGGGCGGTGGAGGCCGGTTCTCTGGATACTTTCAAGAGAGAGCTAGATAGGGTTCTTAAAGATAGGGGTCAGGGGATATGGGGAGAAGGCAGGAACGGGGTACTGATTGGGGATGATCAACCATGATCACATTGAATGGCGGTGCTGGCTGGAAGGGCTGAATGGCCTACTCCTGCACCTATTGTCTATTGTTGATCGCTGAAGACATGGGTTTGCATTATGTGGTCCAATGACTCTCTGAGTGGCAAAATCTCAGCTGTGAACTGACGGTGAGCAACGTTCCACCTTGATTACAACAGGTTAATGGGCCAGAATACAATGGCTACAATTGTAACTCCATCCCTGATAATAGGTGGCCCTCTTTGTCGCTTGACGTTTAACGTGTATCACTCTGCCAAAACTACTTGATCAGAAGTTAATCGGTTTATAGCATTTCCAGCACGCACCATTTAACGATTATCTCTGCAACTGAATCTAAACTGCGGTCGCCCATAAAATATTTTTAAATTATAAATTGTGTTCCTCACATACAAAGTTCACTCAACAATCATAACCTGCACTGAACTAATAGCTAGCATAGACACAAAGTGTTGGAGCAACTCAGCGGGACAGGCAGCACCTCTGGAGAGAAGGAATAGGTGACATTTCGGGTCGAGACCCTTCTTCATAGGTAGAGTTGCCAACTGTCCAATATTAGCCGGGACATCCCGTATATTGGGCGAAGTTGGTTTGTCCTGTACGGGACCGCCCTTGCCCCGTATTTGACGGCTACTACTTGGGTCGAGGGGCCTTGTCCGGCCCCCGCCTCACCCGTCCCGACGTAGTGCAGCCCATGGAGTGCAGCAGCAGCAGCAGCGCCTCGCCCGTGGCCCCGTCGGTCGGTCGGCGGCCCGGCCAGCTGTCCGACCTTCGGGCCTTCGCTTACCGCCGTCACCACCACCCCCCCCCCTCCTCCTTCTCATGGCCGATCATCGGTTCACGAGTTGGATGGGGGGGCCGGACCCGGGGCAAAACCCCTCAGCTGGCCCGCCGGCTGGGCTTTGTGTGCAGTCCAGCACCCGGGGCCAACTCATCATTCACCCAGCCACGGCCGAGTCGGGCAACGAATTGCCGTCGGGAATTTGTCCCTTATTTTGTCCTTTTGTCCCTTATTTGGGAGTGGGAAAGTTGGCGACCCTATTCATAGGTGTTGCGATTCTCTTTGGAGGTTTCTACAATGTCTGAGGTCTGAGCAAGGTGACCGATGCGAGCCTGTCAGGGAGACGTCTAATGGGTTTTATTGTCGCATACACTTACATAGTGACATTCCTGTTTTTGCATCCAAATCAGTAGAAATCTTGCAATGTACGGACACGGCCATGCTTAAGGACTAGAGTGGAAATAGTCAATTACACTGCAGTGTCGCAGTACAGTTGCTGCCTCTGCCGAGAGAACCCTTCTGCAGACTCGCCGACTCTCTGAATTACTCCCGCATTTCCTGTCTATTTTCCGTGTAAACCAGCATCTGCCGTCCATAACTAACGGCTATTCAGCGCAATATTAAATCAAAGACGAACAAGAGAGGCTGCGTCGGCTGGACTTTATTGATTTGAATAATGTAAGAGACAATAAACATTAAAGACCATCCACATGATATGTCGAGGATGCTTAACGATGAGAAGACTTGAATCAGCAACTTAAAGAGAAAATCTGAATCTCCCATGAATCCGTGAGGCCTGATGTTACAGAGTTGTATAAAATCATGAGGGGAATTGATAGGGTGAATGCACAGAGCCTTCCTTCCCAGGGTCGGGGTATCACGAATCAGAGGACATAGGTTTAAGATGAGAGGGGCAAGGTTTAATGGCGACCTGAGCGGCAACATTTTCCACACAGAGGGTGGAGGGTCTATGGAATGGTGTCCATGTACCTGTGTATCTTGTGCTGGTGCATCTGAGTGTGTGTGGGTGGATGAGCAAGTAAATGTGTGCAAGTGCGTTTGCATCTGGGGGTGTTTGGGCGAGTGTGTGTGTGGGAGAGTGTGTGTGCCTGCAAGTGTGTGTGCCTGCGAGTGTGTGTATGTGTGCGAGTGTGTATGTGTGAGGGAGTGTGTGTACCAGCGAGCGCGTATGTGTGCATGTTTATGTGTGAGTGTGTGTGTAAGTGGGTGAGTGTGCGTGCGTGTGTGTGCAAGTTTGTGCGTATGCGTGAGTGTGTGTGTGGGTGAGTGCGCATGTGTGTGTATGCGTGAGTGTGTGTGTAAGTGGGTGAGTGTGCATGTGTGTGTGTGTGTGTGAGTGTGTGTGTAAGTGGGTGAGTGTGTATGTGTGTGTATGTGTGCAAGTTTGTGCGTATGCGTGAGTGTGTGTGTGTGGGTGAGTGTGCATATGTGCGCATGTGTGTGCGTATGTGTGAGTGTGTGTGTGGGTGAGTGTGCGTATGTGTGAGTGTGTGTGCGTGTGTATGCGTGCAAGTTTGTGCGTATGTGTGAGTGTGTGTGTATGTGTGGGTGAATGTGCATGCATGTGTATGTGTGCAAGTTTGTGCGTATGTGTGAGTGTGTGTGGGTGGGTGAGTGTGCACGCGTGAGAGTGTGAGTTCATCTTGTACTAGAAAGTCATGACTTCAGCTGGTCCAATATCTCTTTTATCTAAGTGCCTGGCAGAGATGCTCAGGCAGCTGCCTGATGATGCAGCAACGTATCATTCAAGCACATAAGGTTGTACATTGAGAGAGTTCCACTGAGTTAACTTTCAAATTGATACACTCTCTCATCAGGTTAAATATAAATACAGGGCCCAGAAAGCACTGGTTTGTCCGACATGGAAAACATCGCAACCTACTCAATCAGTCAGCGGTTAGCATCCCAGACAGAGCCCCTTGGAGACGTCCAGGCACCATCCTGCACACCATGCAATATATATTGGCAACTGAACCATCCTACCACAACCAGAGAGCGGTGCTGAACTACTATCTACCTCTTAGATGAGCCTCGGACTCTCCTTGATCGGACTTTGCTGGCTTGACCTTGCACTAAACGTTATCCCCTTATCATGTCTCCTTACACTGTGAATAGATCGACTGTAATCATATAACCTTATAACCATATATAACCATATAACAATTACAGCACGGAGACAGGCCCTCTCGGCCCTTCCAGTCCGTGCCGACCATTTGTTTTCCCCTAGTCCCATCTACCTGCACTCAGACCATACCCCTCCATTCCCTTCCCGTCCATATACCTATCCACTTTACTTTTAAATGTTAAAATCGATCCTGCCTCCACCACCTCTGCCGGAAGCTCATTCCACACAGCCACCACCCTCTGAGTAAAGAAGTTCCCCCTCACGTTACCCCTAAACTTCTGTCCCTTAATTCTCATGTCATGCCCTCTTGTTTGAATCTTCCCTACCCTCAATGGGAAAAGCTTATCCACGTCAACTCTGTCTATCCCTTTCATCATTTTAAAGACCTCAATCAAGTCCCCCCTTAACCTTCTGCGCTCCAAAGAATAAAGACCTAACTTGTTCAACCTTTCTCTGTAACATAGTTGCTGGAACCCTGGCAACATTCTAGTAAATCTCCTCTGTACTCTCTCTATTTTGTTGACATCCTTCCTATAACTAGGCGACCAAAATTGTACACCATTGTAATCATGTATTGTCTCTCCGCTGACTGGTCAGCACGCAATAAAAAGCTTTTCACTGCACCTCGGTACACGTGACAATAAACTAAACTGAAACAGAAATTATATAAATGAGTAGGAAGGAACTGCAGATGCTGGTTTACACCGAAGATAGACGCAAGTGTCTTTTCAATGTTGTTATAATCCCTGCCTCAGCTACCTCCTCTGGCAGGTATTAAAATGTGAAAAGGTGATGGCTTTTGAGCATCATTTTAATAAACCTCTATAAGGTTATCACGCTCGCCTTCCTTGCTCCACCGACAGTAGACCGGGCCAATCCAGTTTCTCCTTGTAACGCAAGCCCTCCAATCCTGGCAACAGCCTGAAAGTTATTTTTATAAATAGTTCCAACGAATAAATAATTTATCAAGAGTCAAGAGAGTTTTATTGTCATGTGTCCCAGATAGAACAATAAAATTCTCACTTGCAGCAGCACAACAGAATATGTAAACATAATACAGAACAGGAATGATCGTATAGAGGTGCGTAAAATCATGTGGCGAATAGATAGGGGCGACCCACGGAGTCTTTTGCCCAGAGTAGGGGAATCAAGAACCAATGACATAGGTTTAAGGTAAGAGGGGAAAGGTTGAATTGGAACCTGAGAGGCAACGTTTTCACACTGAGGGTAAATGGATCGTGGTGACAGAGCAGACAGTTGAGGCAGGGACTATAGCAGCATTTAAAGGGCACTTGGACAGGTACATGGATCGGGCAGGTTTGGAAGGATACGGACCAAACACAGGCAGGTGGGGGTAGTGTAGATGGGGCATGTGTGTCGGCGTCGGCATGTTGCTTCCCTGCTGTCAGACTCTACCACCCTTCTCTCGATTTCAGCCACAGAGTCCAGGCGTTCCATCCTGGAGCACCGGTCCAAGGGAGGCTGCAGAAGGACTTTGGTATCTCACCATACAGTCGATGAATAGCAAGGGCTCTGCCTGACATTAATCTTAACCTTCATCACTCCCAGTCCTGGGAGCATGTCTGCACTTGCTCCCAGGACACTCCACAGCGCTCTCTGTTCTACAAGAGCCAAGCTGTAAGAAAATAGTTGAATAATTAACCAGCAATTAATCACAGCCACCAATGCTCGTCTGGTTTTTTTCCATTCTTTCCTCCTTCCTTCCTATTTTCCTTCCCTTTCTTTTTTCCTTCTTCCCCTTTTCCCCTTCCCTTCTCCTTTCCGACCCTCCATTCTTTCTTTCCATCCTTTCTTTTTTTCTTCCTTCCTTTCTATTTTCCTTCCTTGTTTCCTTGCTTTCTCTCTTTCTCGCTCTCTCTCTCTCTCTCCCTCTCCCTCTCTCTCTCTCCATCTCTCTCTCCTCTCTCTCTCTCTCCATCTCCCTATCTCCCCATCTCCCCATCTCCCCATCTCCCCATCTCCCCATCTCCCCATCTCCCCATCTCTCCTATCTCTCCATCTCTCCATCTCTCCGTCTCTCCATCTCTCCATCTCCCTATCTCTCTTTCTCTCTTTCTCTCTTTCTCTCTTTCTCTCTTTCTTTCTACATTTATTCCGTCCTTCCTTCCTTCCTTCCTGCAACTTGCCCTTCTTGTTCCCCGGGTGAAAATGGGATAGAAGACTGGTTGGTGTTGTTCAATCACAACTTGACGTGGCTTGAGGATTGGATGGCCTGAGCTACAGGGGGAGGTTGGGCAGGCGAGGACCTTATTCGTCGGAGCACAGGAGAGTGAGGGATGATCTTATTGGGATGTATAAAACCATGCAGGGAATAGATAGATTGAATGCCCAGTGTCTTTTACCCAGGGTATCACCTTTATCCAGGGTTGGGGGGTTCAAGAACCAGAGGAAATAGGTTTAAGTCGAGAGGGAAAAGGTGCCAGGAACCTGAGGAGCAACCTTTTCATGCAGAGGGTGGTGGCTGCATAGAATGAGCTGCCAGAGGAGGTCGTTGAGGCCGGTATTATAACAACATTTTAAAGACCATATAACCATATAACCATATAACAATTACAGCACGGAAACAGGCCCTCTCGGCCCTTCCAGTCCGTGCCGACCATTTGTTTCCCCTAGTCCCATCTACCTGCACTCAGACCATACCCCTCCATTCCCTTCACGTCCATATACCTATCCACTTTACTCTTAAATGTTAAAATCGATCCTGCCTCCACCACTTCTGCTGGAAGCTCATTCCACACAGCCACCACCCTCTGAGTAAAGAAGTTCCCCCTCACGTTACCCCGAAACCTCTGTCCCTTAATTCTCAAAGACGCATGCAGGCACATGAAAGGGAAAGAGCTCTGTGGGCAAATGGGATTGGCACGGTCAAATTGGGCTTGCTTCCGTGCTGTAGTCCGGAACCTGCCCGGTTTTGTCCCACCCCCACCTCTCTCCCAGCTTTCTCCCCCCTGCTGCTGCAGTCAGTCCGAAGATAAACCATGGCCTATCCGTCCCCTCCAGCGATGCTGCCTGAGCCGCTGGGCCACTCCAGCACGTTGCGTTTGGCACCTGCGGCTCCTTGTACGCCCATCGTCTCACATTGACTGGGGCAGAGTTGGATCTGCCGGGATACACTGGCTTCATCATCCACCTCATCAGCGTCCTGTTTGTCATTCCTTCTGATCTTCACTGCTTGGTGCAAAGTTTGACATTGCTCCTCCTGGCCGGGTGCCCAAGTCATTGTTATACACAGTATTCAAGCCAGGGAGAATCAATTATTAGTTTTTGTTAAATGGCTTATGCTCATGTCACAATGATATTACTTGATGAGCCTCTGCCTGGCCCTGCCAAGTCATGTTAATGCACACTGTATATCTTCTGGGAATCAGAGGAGTGGAACATCATTGTCTTTCCAGCTTGCTAACCTTCCTTCGATCTGACTTAGAACATAGAACAGTGCATGTGTAGGTAGGAACTGCAGATGCTGGCTTACACCGAAAATACACAAAAAATGCTGGAGTAACTCAGCGGGACAGGCAGCATCTCTGGAGAGAAGGAATGGGTGACGTTTTGGTTCGAGACCCTTCTTCAGACTGAGCGTCAGGGGGGAGAGAGTCTAGAGATACGAGTGAGAAAACAACAGATATCAAAGCATATGAGATAAAGAAATGTAGAATGGTTCACTGTTAGCTGAGGGGAAGATGACAATCAGTAATATTCATACTTGCTATTGAGGGAGTGCAGCGTATGTTTACAAGGTTAATTCCCGGGATGGCGGGACTGTCATATGCTGAGAGAATAGAAACATAGAAACATAGAAATTAGGTGCAGGAGTAGGCCATTCAGCCCTTCGAGCCTGCACCGCCATTCAATATGATCATGGCTGATCATCCAACTCAGTATCCCGTACCTGCCTTCTCTCCATACCCTCTGATCCCCTTAGCCACAAGGGCCACATCCAACTCACTCTTAAATATAGCCAATGAACTGGCCTCAACTACCCTCTGTGGCAGAGAGTTCCAGAGACTCACCACTCTCTGTGTGAAAAAAGTCTTTCTCATCTCGGTCTTAAAGGATTTCCCCCTTATCCTTAAGCTGTGACCCCTTGTCCTGGACTTCCCCAACATCGGGAACAATCTTCCTGCATCTAGCCTGTCCAACCCCTTAAGAATTTTGTAAGTTTCTATAAGATCCCCTCTCAATCTCCTAAATTCCAGAGAGTATAAACCGAGTCTATCCAGTCTTTCTTCATAAGACAGTCCTGACATCCTGAATGGAGCGGCTAGGCTTGTACACTCTGGAGTTTAGAAGGACGAGAGGGGCTCTCATTGAAACATATAAGATTATTAAGGGCTTGGACACGCTAGAGACAGGAAACATGTTCCCGATGTTGGGGGAGTCCAGAACCAGGGGCCACAGTTTAAGAATAAGGAGTAGGCCATTTAGAACGGAGACGAGGAAACACGTTTTCTCACAGAGAGTGGTGAGTCTGTGGAATTCTCTGCCTCAGAGGGCGGTGGAGGCCGGTTCTCTGGATACTTTCAAGAGAGAACTAGATAGGGCTCTTATAAAAAGCAGAGTCAGGGGATATGGGGAGAAGGCAGGAACGGGGTACTGATTGGGGATGATCAGCCATGATCACATTGAATGCCGGTGCTGGTCGAAGGGCCAAATGGCCTCCTCCTGCACCTATTGTCTATTGTGTATTGTCTATACAGCTGGGTTGTAAGATTCCCAAGCGAAATAGCCTAGGCCTACCTGACCTCCAGATGGGGAAACACTTTAACTTCCCCTCCTATTCCCACATTGACCTTTCTGCCCTGGGCCTCCTTCATTGTCAGAGTGAGCCCCAAGCAAATAGGAGGAACAGCACCTCATAGTTCGCTTGGGCAGCTCACAGCAGCACATCACATGAATGGACCTTCTGGCTGTGCCAAATGCGATGCCTAGTTAAACTGATCTCATCTACCTGCATATGCCTGTCCCGCTGAGTTACTCCAGCATGTTGTGTCTACCTTGGATTTGAGAGAGAATGGTTCACAAGCAAATAAGTGGCAGAGTGGTACAGATGGGAATGTTTAAAGAGCCAGAATAGATTTAGTGGGCCGAAAGGCCTCCTTCACAGTTGCAAGAAGAAACTATAAAGAGCGTGCAGATGCTGCAATCTCGAGTAAAACCTAAACTGCTGGAGGAACTCAATGGGTCAGGCATCGCATTGGGATGCATCTCAGCTTGGTTTGGGAACAGCTCCATCCAAAACCACAATAAATTGCAGCAGATTGTGGACGCAGCCCAAACCATCACACAAACCGCCCTCCCTTCCATTGACTCCATCTCCACCTCACGCTGCCTCGGCAAGGCCAGCAGCATCATCAAGGACCAGTCTCACCCCGGCCACTCACTCTTCTCTCCTCTCCCATCGGGCAAATGGTACGGAAGTGTGAAAACGCACACCTCCAGATTCAGGGACAGTTTCTTCCCGGCTGTTATCAGGCAACTGAACCATCCTACAACTAGAGAGTGGTCCTGAACTACTATCTACCTCATTGGTGACCCTTGGACTATCTTTGACCGGACTTTACTGGCCTTTACTTGCACGGAAACGCTATTCACATTTGTTCCTTTATCCTGTTTCCATACACTGTGGGCGGCTCGATTGTAGTCATGTGTTGTCTTCCCGCTGACTGGTTAGCACACAACATAAGGTTTTCACTGTACCTCGATACACGTGACAATAAACTCAACTCAAATGGTCTGGGGAGTGAACGAACAGGCGACATTTCAGGCCAACACACTTCTTCAGGGTAATCATATTAAACGATATAGATAAATAATGGAGAAGCTTAGACCACTGGCCTGTACCCATTACTTCAAATACCACCACTGCAGCAGATGGAGAATTCACATTCACGTAATGAAATAAATCTGGAATAAAAACCTCATAACGATGATTATAAAACTATTGGTGCGTGACCAAGACACGGACTCTGCTGTTCTTATTGGGCCTGCCAGATCTACAGCTGCACAGTTAACCCTTGAGTGTTCTCCTGAAAGGGCTGAGCAAACCTATCATTGGGACCTTGGGGGTGGAGAGTCAGAGAGCGACTCAGGCCCTTGGTGGAAACAGGCCCGTCAGCAACGTTCACGTGAATGCTCCACAGGAACGTTGTTGTGAGCACTTCACTCGATTACAGACAATAGACAAAAGGTGCAGGAATAGGCCGTTCGGCCCTTCAAGCCAGCACCGCCATTCAATGTGATCATGGCTGATCATCCACAATCAGTTCCCCGTTCCTGCCTTCTCCCCATATCCCCTGACTCCGCTATTTTTAAGAGCCCTCTACATCTCTCTCTTGAAAGTATCCAGAGAACCGGCCTCCACCACCCTCTGAGGCAGAGAATTCCACAGACTCACCACTATCTGTGTGAAAAAGTGTTTCCTCGTCCCCATTCTAAATGGCTTACCCCTTATTCTTAAACTGTGGCCCACTGGTTCTGGACTCCCCCGACATCGGGAACATGTTTCCTGCCTCTAGCATGTCCAAACCCTTAATAATCTTATATGTTTCAATAAGATCCCCTCTCGTCCTTCTAAATTCCAGAGTATACAAGCCCAGCCGCTCCATTCTCTCAGTATATGACAGTCCTGGGAATTAACCTCGTGAACCTACGCTACACTCCCTCAATAGCAAAAATGTCCCTCCTCACATTTGGGGACCAAAACTGCACACAATACTCCAGGTGTGGTCTCACCAGGGCCGTGTACAACTGATGGTGAATGGACAGTACCCCGGTTTTTTTTGGACGATGAATATAGGACACGTATTTCAGTGGAACGGGCACAGACTGATTATTAAATAGGAACGGCACCGAGTTGTTATTTGCAGTGATGGACCAGAACATCATCCAAATTGCAGCTCAATTTGGCCCATTAAGTATCGACTGGGTTTTTAAAGATTAGTTTCGAGATACAGCATGGAAACAGGCCCCGCCAAGTCCCCGCCAACCATCGGTCACCCGAACACCAGTTCTATCCTACACACTGGGGAAAATTCACAGAAGCCGATTAACTTACACACCAGCACGTCATCGGAGTGCGGGAGGAAACTAGAGCACCCGGAGAAAACCCGTGCGGCCACGGGGAAAAGGGGCAGACAAAATACTCTGCACAGACAGCAGCCGTAGTCAGGATTGAACCCAGGTCCTCGGCGCTGTGAGGCAGCAACTCTACCGCTGCGCCACTGTGCCACCCCCTGCCTCCCAGCACATCATCCACGTTTCCCCATTCCCTGCATGCCCCTGCTTCTCCAATAGCCTCTTAAGAGCCCCTATCATATCAGCCTCCACCACAACCCCCAACAGTGTATTTCAGCACCCACCACCCTGCGTGAAATAACTTGTCCCGCATATCTCCCTTATTAGAAACATAGAAACATAGAAAATAGGTGCAGGAGTAGGCCATTCGGCCCTTTGAGCCTGCACTGCCATTCAATATGATCATGGCTGATCATCCAACTCAGTATCCCGTACCTGCCTTCTCTCCATACCCCCTGATCCCTTTAGCCACAAGGGCCATACCTAACTCCCTCTTAAATATAGCCAATGAACTAGCCTCAACTACCCTCTGTGGCAGAGAGTTCCAGAGACTCACCACTCTCTGTGTGAAAAAAGTCTTTCTCATCTCGGTCTTAAAGGATTTCCCCCTTATCCTTAAGCTGTGACCCCTTGTCCTGGACTTCCCCAACATCGGGAACAATCTTCCTGCATCTAGCCTGTCCAACCCCTTAAGAATTTTGTAAGTTTCTATAAGATCCCCTCTCAATCTCCTAAATTCCAGAGAGTATAAACCGAGTCTATCCAGTCTTTCTTCATAAGACAGTCCTGACATCCCAGGAATCAGTCTGGTGAACCTTCTCTGCACTCCCTCTATGGCAAGAATGTCCTTCCTCAGATTTGGAGACCAGAACTGTACGTAATACTCCAGGTGTGGTCTCACCAAGACCCTATACAACTGAAGTAGAACCTCCCTGCTTAAATCCTTATTAGAGGATGGGAACCATTTGGGTCCTTATTGATAGGGAGCAGCTGGGCTTGTATACTCTGGAATTTAGGATGAGAGGGGATCTTATTGAAACATATAGGATTATTAAGGGTCTGGACACGCTAGAGGCAGGAAGCATGTTTCATGGGGAGAAGGCAGGAGGGCGTTACTGATTGGGGATGATCAGCCATGATCACCCATTGAATGGCGGTGCTGGCTTGAAGGGCCGAATGGCCTACTCCTGCATCTGTTTGTCTGTTGTCTATTGTCATTCCCGAATGTGAACCAAGTGAGAATCCGAAATAAGCAGATGCTGGCCGATACACAAATGGACACCCGAGTGCTGACGTAACTCAGCGGGTCAGGCAGCATCTGCGGAGAACATGGATAGGTGACGTTTCGGATCAAGGCTCGTCTTCAGCCGGTTCCCATAGAATGCAGAATTGCAGAAACCACTAGTTAGTTTGGAGTAGGAGGGTTTAAAAAATAAAATAATGATGAACTTTCTGCAAAGAAAGAAAATAACTACTTTGGAAAGCTCAGGCGCTGTATCAACAACAAAAATAACAGCACAGGCGGAAAAATCAATTACTTGTTTAAATGCAAAACGGACTGCAATTGAAAAATCTAATTCACAGCTCTAAGACTGACAACTGAAGCACTTCGATCAGAGTGCAAGTGTACAAGTTCCATTGAAGTATGTATTTGGCAGGTTGTGTTACTGATTGTGGGCAGTAGTCCATGTACTGCACCAGTCTATCAGAACTGATTTGTTCATACATTATTCACTCTCAGGATGTGGATGATACCTGCAAGGCCAGCATTTATTGTCTGTCCAGGGGTCACATACATTATTGGGTCTGGCATCACATCTAGTCATGATAGAATCAAGGTTAAAAAGAAAAAGGACGCAAAGTGCTGGGGTAACTCAGCGGGTCAGGCAACATCTCTGGAGGTGATGTTTCAGGGTCAATAGACAATAGACAATAGGTGCAGGAGTAGGCCATTCGGCCCTTCGAGCCAGCACCGCCATTCAATGTGATCATGGCTGATCATCCCCAATCAGTACCCCGTCCCTGCCTTCTCCCCATATCCCCTGACTCCGCTATCTTTAAGAGCCCTATCTAGCTCTCTTTTGAGCAGAGAATTCGCCTCCACTGCCATAAGGCAGAGAATTCCACAGATTCACAACCCTCTGTGTGAAAAGGTTTTTCCTCATCACTGTTCTCAATGGCTTACCCCTTATTTTTAAACTGTGCCCCCTGGTTCTGGACTCCCCCAACATCGGGAACATGTTTCCTGCCTCTAGCGTGTCCGAACCCTTAATTATCTTATACGTTTCAATAAGATCCCTTCTCATCACTTCTAAATTCCAGAGTGTACAAGCCCAGCTGCTCAATTCTATCAATATGAGACAGTCCCGCCATCCCGGGAATTAACCTGGTGAACCTACGCTGCACTCCCTCAATAGCAAGAATGTCCTTCCTCAAATTAGGAGACCAAAACTGCACACAATACTCCAGGTGCGATCTCACTAGGGCTCTGTACAACTGCAGAACATTATTTATTCCTCATCTCCAGTGCTGTATGTGTGAAAAATAAGTGCTAGTGTGCATGGTTAATGAACATATATGTCCTGAAAATGAGACTGACATTTAGATTTTTAGAGGGGCCAGTATGTCATGTCAGTCGGTGTGTACCGTAGCAAAAAACATAATTTGAGGTGACTATTTTTTGTCATTCTTTGCATAACCATTTCAGGACTAAGAAGGATAGACATTTGGACATCAGAAACATAGACATAGAAACATAGACAATAGGTGCAGGAGTGGGCCATTCGGCCCTTCGAGCCTGCACCGCCATTCAATATGATCGTGGCTGATCACCCAACTCAGTATCCCGTACCTGCCTTCTCTCCATATCCCCTGATCCCTTCAGCCACAAGGGTCACATCTAACTCCCTCTTAAATATAGCCAATGAACTGGCCTCAACTACCTTCTGCGGCAGAGAATTCCAGAGACTCACAACTCTCAGTGTGAAAAATGTTTTCCTCATCTCGTTCCTAAAGGAATTCCCCCTTATCCTTAAACTGTGACCCCTTGTCCTGGACTTCCCCAACATCGGGAACAATCTTCCTGCATCTAGCCTGTCCAACCCCTTAAGAATTTTGTAAGTTTCTATAAGATCCCCCCTCAATCTCCTATATTCTAGAGAGTATAAACCGAGTCTATCCAGTCTTTCTTCATAAGACAGTCCTGACATCCCAGGAATCAGTCTGGTGAACCTTCTCTGCACTCCCTCTATGGCAGTCACGCCGCGACTTTTTCAGTGACCGGATACGCCCGTGAATGATGCCGACAGTCGCCGAAAAAAATCGGCAAGTGGGACAGGCACTTTACCAATCAAGTACCTGTCAATCTCCGCCGTAAAAATACCCAATGACGGCCTCCACAGCTGTCCGTGGCAATGAATTCCACAGATTCACCACCCTCTGACCAAAGAAATTCCTCCTCACCTCTTTTCGAAAGGAACGTCCTTTTATTCTGAGTTCATGCCCTGTGGTTCTGGACCGTCCCACTAGTGGAAACATCCTCGCCAGCCGTGATTTCGAACGGCACCAGAGTCTCAAGGGGCCACTTGGCCAATTGTACCTGATAGTTTAAAGCAATCTCCCAACGTGCGGCTTTTAGTATGTCCTCTTAAATTATCCAGATACTGTATTCCAAAAATGTCAATTTCGGGACGAATGCTGCCTAATTTGCATATAAATGAGCGAACAGAACGAACTTGCACTGTCTCCCCGGAGATTCCAGTGTGTAGATTTGATACCAGCTCACTGAAGCAAACTCTCAACAGATGAGTTTAGGATGTTGTCCTCCTTTCTGCCTTGTGGTCCCGTCCTTCCATGAGAGGCAAGGCAGCGGGGCTTACATAATGTACGGGGCCTGTCCCACTTATGGCGATTTTTTTTGGCGACTGCCGGCACCATTGACTGACGTATCAGGTAACTGAAAAATGTGTGGCGTGACGACGTATTGACGTGCGACCTTTATTCAAGTGTCTCAACGGTTTTTTGGTCCCCCGCTGGATTTTTAAATGTTCAAAATCTTATGGCGGCACTGATATGACGTTGGCAGTCGCCGAAAAAAATCGGCAAGTGGGACAGGGCCCCTTAACACCTTTCCCTCCCCCCTCCGTGTAAAATGGCAATCTAGACCTCCGCAATTTCAATTAGATCACTCCCCAAACTGCACAATGTCTCCTTCCCTTAAGGTCGCTCACTCACAAAAGGCACGGGAGGATGGCCAATTATTCAGCACACATACAAAAAGTGCTGTATTCACAAAGAAGCTCAAATTGTGCAGAGAGGGTGATTTTTTAGCTGAGCAGTCTACCGCCAGATATGCCAGTTCTGCCCTGTTCTTCACTCCGACAGAGAGGAGTCTGGTCACACGTTAGACGCAGAATATGATATAAACTGCACACGTCATGTACTTTGTAGACTCAGCAGGTCAGGCAGCATCTCTGGATAGGTGAGGTTTCGGGTCGAGATGCTTCTTCAGTCTGGTTGTAGGGTGGAGGAGCAGAGATCTGGAAAAGGGGAGTGACGGGACGAGGCGTAGTAGACAATAGATCAACATAGGCAAGGGTGGGTTTTAAAAGGCAGATAGTTTCATCCTTCAAGATTAGCAAAGTTGCTATTCTACTGAGTAACATCTTAAAAAAAAGTGAATTAACGCATTAAGGGCCTGTCCCACTTAGGCGATTGTTTAGGCGCCTACAGGCGACTAGGCTGCCGCCACATGGTCGCGGGGTGACGCCTGTACGGTCGTGAGTCGTCTCCTCAGTCGCCCAAAGAGTCGTAGCGTCTTTCTGGTCACCGCTGGATTTTTAACATGTTCAAAAGATTTCGGAGACAGTCGGCGACCGTGGGTTTGACGCCAATGAGCGTAGCTTGACTTCTCCTGACATAGGTGTTAACGTAGGTTGTCACCAGGTTAACGTAGGTTGTCGCCCAGCGCTGACCGGTGAATTCCATTGGCGACTAACCTATGTCAACCGGCAACTGAATTGTCTTCAGTTGTCTTCAGTTGTCGCCGACAGGATTGTTGCTTGTCGCACCTTGTCGCGGGTGGACGTAGGTTGACCGGTTATTGTAGGTTGTCGCCTGTGTGGTCGTAGGTTGTCGTAGGTGTGGACGTCCTAATGGGTCGCCGGTCGTCGGTAGCTTGCCGTAGCTTGCCGTCGACTAGGTGGTAGGTTGTCGTTGCTTGTCGTAGACAATGTCGTGGGACGGGTCCAGTCGCCGGTTTTTCAGCGACCTAGTACCACTGTGACAGTCGCCGGCAGTCACCTAAAAAAATCGCCAAGTGGGACAGGCCCATTAGCGTTAACATCCGACAATATTTTAACCTGCCATGTTCTTCCCCTTTGTTATTAAGCTTCTGAACGGTCCTTCCACAAGATATAACCATATAACAACCATATAACAATTACAGCACGGAAACAGGCCCTCTCGGCTCTTCCAGTCCGGAATGGAATAGTGGAGGCAGATACGATGGTGGCATTTAATATACTTTTGTATCTGCACTTGGATTTGCAGGGAATAGAGGGATATGGATTATTTCACGCAGCTACAAGTTGGTTTTGACATCATTTCAGCGGGTTAGGAGGGAGAGATAGATCAGCCAATGGCAGAGTAGATTTGGTGGGTCGAGTGGCCTAATTTTGCTTCTATTACATGACCTTATGAGATTGTGGACCGAAGGGCCTGTCTCGATGCTGTACTCTTCTATGTTCTATGTTCTGCCAATGGTAGATTGGGGACCACGCGAATTGGCGGTGCTGGCTCGAAGGTCCGAATGGCCTCCGCCTGCACCTATTTCCTATGTAATGCAAATGAGATTAATTTGTCTTGACATAATGTTACACATGAACATTGTGGGCCGAAGGGCCTGTTTCTGTGGTGTACTGCTCTAAGTATAGAATGATTTGATTTGGCCGGATAGCAGGCACGCAAGAAGCGTTTTATCTTGGTACAGGTGACAATAATAAATAATACAGCGCAGTACTACCGCGTGGGTTGTGAAAATTCCCTTCCATTCACTTGAATCTTACCCCCCATAAGGGCGGCACAGTGGCGCCTTGCAGCCCTACACACGTCGCTGCCTTACAGCGAATGCAGCGCCAGGGACCTGCGCTCGATCCTGACCACGGGCGCTGTCTGTACGGAGTTTGTACGTTCTCCCCGTGACCTGCGTGGGTTTTGTCCGAGATCTTCGGTTTCCTCCCACACTCCAAAGACGTGCAGGACTGTAGGTTAATTGGCTTGGTGTCGGTGTAAATTGTCCCTAGAGCGTGTTCATGCGCGGGGATCGCTGGTCGGCGCGGACTCGGTGGGCCGAAGGGCCTGTTTCCACGGTGAATCTCTAAACTAACAAAATAAAAATCTAATGAATAGTTTCCCATCCTCAGTGTTTTATCTTGCTCAATCAGATCCTCTGAACGTTAAGGGCCTGTCCCACTTGCATGCGATTGCATGCGTTTGGCGCGACCAAACGGAAGCGGAGTTTGCGCTAAGTTCGTGCTAAGTTCGCTCGTGATGTAATTCGCATCATACTCACTAATCAGCTGGGCAGGAGGCGGGCCGACTTAATTTGGGCGTCACACAGCGTCGGTCGGTGATGTCATCACGCAAATCCACGCGCTAGGCGTACGCCATCAAGATGCTGCGTAAGACGTCAAGACGCTGCGTACGCCATCAAGACGCTGCGTACGCCCTCAATGCGGGCGGACAGGCCGTTGGCGCGCTAAATGTTCGGGCGGGATTTTCGGAGCCCCACGCGACGCCGGGACCACCTGACGCTGCAGCAGTCCTGCTGCTTGTAACACAACATACATCACACAAGGAGAACATTCCAAACTGGTTCCACGCAGAGCTCAGAAATAGGCCCATGCCCTCTTCAATCCCTTGGCAGCTTTTGGAAAAGAGCTATCCACTCAGTGCCTGACACAAAATGTAGAAACAAAATCTTTTGCCACAAAAGCTTTTCACTGTACCTCGCTACACTGGACAATGAACAAAACCATGAGAGGAACAGACCGGGTAGACGCACAGAGTCTCTCGCCCAGATTAGGGGAATCCAGGACCAGAGGACATTGGTTTAGGATGAGGGGGGAATGATTTAATAGGAACCTGAGTGGTAACTTTTTTTTACACAATAGGTGGTGGGTGTATGGAACAAGCTGCCAGAAGAGATAGTTGAGGCAGGAACTATCCCAACGTTTAAGAAACAATTTGACAGGTACATGGATAGACAATAGACAATAGACAATAGGTGCAGGAGTAGGCCATTCGGCCCTTCGAGCCAGCACCGCCATTCACTGTGATCGTGGCTGACCATCCACAATCAGTACCCTATTTAGAGGGATGTGGGCCAAACAGAGGCTGATGGGGCTGGTGAGGATGGGAGATTTTGGTCGGCACGGGCAGGTTAGGCCGAAGGGCCTATTTTCCATGCTCCATGACTCTGAAGAACTGCAGATGTTGGTTAACCCCCGAAACGACATAAAGTGCTGGAGTAACTCAGCAGATCGGGAAGTATCTCTGGAGGACATGGATAGGCTGCGTTTTGGGTCGAGACCCTTCTTCTGCTTGATTGTACAGGGGGGGGGGGGGGGGGTGGGGGAGGAAGAAGAAAGCCGGAAAAGGGGAGAGGCAGAACAGGGTGTTGCAGACAGTAAGTGGACATGGGAGAGGGATGGGGGAGGGGGGGGTTCATAGGCAACGATGCTGAGAATGCTGCTCCAGAGATACAGCCTGAGTTGAGTTTATTGTCACGTGTACTGAGGTACAGTGAAACGCTTGTTGGTTCATGCCTTCCAGTCAGGGGAAAGACAACACATGATTACAATCGGGCCTTCCACAGATACGTGGTAAAGGGAACAACGTTAAGTTCATGATAAAGTCCATTTAAAGTCCGAATTAAAGATAGTCAAAGGGTCCCGAATGAGGTAGATGGTAGCTGCAGAGTTACCCCAGCACTTTGTGTCGTTCGATGCATTATACATTCTGTTTCCGAGACCATGTTCTAACTCTAGACTGAGACTGCGTATCAATGATACAAGATATACAAGGTATGGAGGGATGTGCGACTTTTAATAGGAAATCTCAAAGTAGATGCAATGATCTTGCTCTAAACTAAACGCTCCCCCGGCTTCCAACGCTCCAGGCAAAGGTAGCTGTAGGCAAAGTTATCTCCAGACCTTGGGCAGACTCTGGGGTCTGATTGCGACATCCCTAAGGAATTTCCATTGCAGTTCGGAAACCGAAGGCACAGAGGCAACATGCTACAAATAGAGCTGTCACGGCACTAACTGCACCCGCAGGCTGTGAGCTTACACTGGGGTGGATTCCCAAACATGAGCTAGTGTCTGTCCCCTTCTGCACGACAAACTATCCCTGCTGCAATGTGCAGAGGAAGAAAAATCAATGGATCTTCCGTCCCAACGGACCGTTCTTCCCCCTGCAAGCGCCAAGGAGGAGCGCAAAGCAGCGAGTCTGTTCATCACACGAAGCTACGCTTGCCATGATTAGTATTCCTCGGAGTGTGGCTGGCTGTGAGAGAGATTGTTACTGATGAATTCCCCACAGTCCTCCACACACACACACACACACACGCAGCTCTCTGCCTTGTGAGAGGAATCCAAAACAGTTAAAGTCCTTTGACATGAAAAGATTTGTTGATTCCATCAACGTATTTTTGGCTTAGTTTCGAGTCTTCAGAGGAAAGGCAATTTTTTTTGCTCTGTGTTAATAGGAAGGACACGAAGAAATGTTCCGATTTCTTCCAATCATCCCCATGGAGTCAGAGCCCTGTAATTGGCTGTGGTGTAAGGCGTAGAACAGCGCAGCTCAGGGACGCGCCCTTCGCCCCACAATGCCTGTACTGACCGTGTTGCCAAGATAAACAAACTCATCTGCCTGCATATAGTCAGCGAGTCATAGGGACAAAAGCATGGAATCAGACCCTTCGGCCCGACGTGCCCATGCTGACCTCCACAGCCTTCTGTGGCAAAGAATTCCACAGATTCACCACCCTCTGATGAAAGACATTCCTCCTCGTCTTGCTAAAAGAACATCCTTTAATTCTGAGGCTGTGGCCTCTGGTCCTACACTCTCCCACCAGTAGAAATATCCTCTCCACATCCACTCTATCCAAGCCTTTCACTATTCTGTACTTCTCAATGAGGTCCCCCCCCCTCATTCTTCTAAACTCCAGCGTAATGATAATCAACCATAAGTCCTCTATTGCATCACACCCTTAAGTTGAGAGGGGGAAAGTTTTCTGGGGATGTGCACGACAATTTATTTTCCACAGAGAATATCGGAGGCCTAGAACACATTGTCGGATCCAGTGGTGGAGGCAGCTACGAGAGTATTTTGTCCTCTTAAAGACCACTATCCTATTGTACCACTATCTTGTAACACAATGGAAGCCCAGGGAATAGAGGGATATAGATCATGTACAGGGAGACGATAACAGTTCCCTGTACACGAAAATCTGACCGCACTGCTCTATATGTGGCCTCGCCAACATCTCGCACAACTGAACCAGACCCCAACATTACTCTCACGCAGTGTGGTGGCTAACTCTACTGAGTGTTGTTGTCCATCACTAATTGTCCCTTAGAAATATAGAAACATAGAAAATAGGTGCAGGAGGAGGCCATTCGGCCCTTCGAGCCAGCACCGCCATTCATTGTGATCATGGCTGATCGTCCCCTATCAATAACCTGCCTTCTCCATATCCCTTGACTCCACTAGCCCCTAGAGCTCTATCTAACTCTCTCTTAAATCCATCCAGTGATTTGGCCTCCACTGCCCTCTGTGGCAGGGAATTCCACAAATTCACAACTCTCTGGGTGAAAAGGTTTTTTCTCACCTCAGTCTTAAATGGCCTCCCCTTTATTCTAAGACTGTGGCCCCTGGTTCTGGATTCACCCAACACTGGGAACATTTTTCCTGCATCTAGCTTGTCCAGTCCTTTTATAATTTTATATGTTTCTATAAGATACCCCCCTCATCTTTCTAAACTCCAGTGAATACAAGCCTAGTCTTTTCAATCTTTCCTCATATGACAGTCCCGCCATCCCAGGGATCAATCTCGTGAACCTACGCTGACTGCCTCAATCACAAGGATGTCCTTCCTCAAATTAGGAGACCAAAACTGTACACAATACTCCAGATGTGGTCTCACCAGAGCCCTATACAACTGCAGAAGAACCTCTTTACTCCTGTGCTGAAATCCTCTTGTTATGAATCCCTTAGTTCTTCTTCTTTCATGTCCTTATGCTATATAGTGGTTCACCACTGCTGTACACACCGTTGCGTTATTGTAGTGTTAAGTGCAAGGTCTGCAGGGGTACATGGATTATGTATCTACGGGCATTGCAGCGGGTGTTGCATTGTCTGGGTCTGTGTGCTACAGTCACAGGTTGTCGTGCCCTCGATGTCGCCCCACGTGCATTGCCACCCTTGACAGCCCGACCCTGGTTCGCAATAAATGTACCCCCGGGTAGGTGGAATTTACCCCCTGGGAGTAAATGCACCCCAGGTTGGGAACCCTTGCTCTATGACTCTCAGTAATGCAGCGGGTCAGGCAACATCTCTGGAGGAAACGGATAGGTGTAATTTTGGGCCGGGACCCTGTTGTGGCGGCTGGAGAAGAGGTGGGGACAGGACAATGCTTGACAAGTGAGGGGTATCTACAAGTGAGGGGGGGAATTTTCTCAAAGTAGATGCAATAATCTAACAGCAACACTGTGCAAAGAAATATTGCATTTGTTATTTTTCATTCATCTTAAAATGTGTTTATCTTCTGGTTATCAAATCTATCATTCATTGATCTTTGCTGTCCGACAGGTATAGAAACATAGAAACATAGAAAACAGGTGCAGGAATAGGCCATTCGGCCCTTCGAGCCTGCACCGCCATTCAATATGATCATGGCTGATCATCCAACTCAGTATCCTGTACCTGCCTTCTCTCCATACCCCCTGATCCCTTTAGCCACAAGGGCCACATCTAACTCCCTCTTAAATATAGCCAATGAACTGGCCTCAACTACCTTCTGTGGCAGAGAATTCCACAGATTCACCACTCTTTGTGTGAATTTTGTTTTTTCTCATCTTGGTCCTAAAATACTTAAACTGTGACCCCTTGTTCCGTATGATTCTCCGGCTCATTCTCTGACATGCTCATGTCCTTCTGTAATCGTACAATTGTACAGTACAGAAATGGACCATTTTACCCCCTCCCGAACACTCTGGGCTTGATGGCCATCCATGCTAACACCATCTTTGCACAATAGGCTCATATCTGCCTGTAATGGCAATTTCAAACTGTTCCAAGCTTCAGTTTTAGATTGACATTATTACACAAGCAGGGAGGGTTGATCGTAAGCAGCGGATAGCAAACACGGATCCTCCAGTCGTTCTTTAATTGATTCTTTATTGTAGTAGTTGTACAGATGAATAAGTGAACATACCAGATCCTCTTTATCCTCATACAAATCGTAGCTTTGTATAGAGGCAGAGACTAGAGGCAGGAAACATGTCCCCGATGTTGGGGGAGACCAGAACCAGGGGCCACAGTTTCAGAATAAGGAGGTAAGCCATTTAGAACGGAGACGAGGAAACACTTTTTCACGCAGAGAATGGTGAGCCTGTGGAATTCTCTGCCTCAGAGGGCGGTGGAGGCCGGTTCTCTGGATGCTTTCAAGAGAGAGTTAGATAGGGCTCTTGAAGATAGCGGAGTCAGGGGATGTGGGGAGAAGGCAGGAACGGGGTACTGATTGTGGATGATCAGCCATGATCACATTGAATGGCGGTGCTGGCTCGAAGGGCCTACTCCTGCACCTATTGTCTATTGTCTTTCAGTTGTTAATATCTGATCTGGTAAAAAATTTATATTCCTTCTCTCCTGCTTGCTCCAATCGATCTGACCACTCCCAGAGGTTTTGCTCGCCTCATCCAATGTATGTCAACGTATCAAAATCCCACACCCCAGTGTACAAAATAATTCTGCAAGAAATATCGAGACAAAATAATAAAATAGGCTAATAGTAACTAGCCTAAACAAGAATAGCTCCTGCACTGCCTTTCCTATCTAAATACATCCCCAGGAAAGGGGAATCACGAACCAGAAGATATGGGTTTAGGCTGAGAGGGGAATGATTTAATAGGAACCTGGAGGGGAACTTTTTCGCACAGAGGGTGGTGGGTGCATGGAAGGAGTTGCCAGGGGAAGTTGTTGAGGCAGGTACTGTCACACATTCAAACGACAGTTGGACAGGGACGTGGATAGGAATGGTTCAGAGGGATACGAGGCAAACAAAGGCAAACGGGACTAGCTTAGATGGTGTATCTAGTCCGGCAACGACACGTGGTGGTAAGAATGAATTGTAAAACTCCGACAATCCAGCATGTTCAGGACTTTGCGGGACAGGCAGCATCTCTGGAGAGAAGGAGTGGGTGGCGTTCCGACCCGGAACGTCACCTGTTCCTTCTCTCCAGAGATGCTGCCTGTCCCGCTGAGTTACTCCGGCTTTTTGTGTCTCTCTTCGATTTAAACCAGCAACTGCAGTTGTTTCCTGCACGTGTTCAGGCCTTTGTCAGTTTATGTTTATGGTGTCAGGAGGTTTACTTTTAGGTTTATTATTACCGAGGTTCAGTGAAAGTCTTTGTTTTTCAGGCTAACCGTGCACGTCAGATAATGCTTTACAGAAATACAACCAAGGCAGACTCAAGTACATTAGGATGAGCAAAGGGGAACATACAGAGTGCAGAATATAGTTTTCAGCATCGTAGCGCATCAGTTCCACAACAAAAGTCCCATGTCTACAAAGGGGTTGAGTTGACTCAGATAGTGTCCAAAAGGCACGCACCACCCTCTAAGTAAAAAAACAGCCCCACACATCTAAACTTTGCCCCTCTCGTACCCCATACCGCAAAGCCTTGCCCTTTAGTCAATATTCAATAGACAATAGGTGCAGGAGGAGGCCATTCGGCCCTTCGAGCCAGCACCGCCATTCATTGTGATCATGGCCTGATCATCCCCAATCAGTACCCCGTTCCTGCCTTCTCCCCATATCCCCTGACTCCGCTATCTTTAAGAGCTCTATCTAACTCTCTCTTAAATCCATCCAGTGACTTGGCCTCCACTGCCCTCTGTGGCAGGGAATTCCATAAATTCACAACTCTCTGGGTGAAAAAGTTTTTTCTCACCTCAGTCTTAGATGGCCTCCCCTTTATTCTAAGACTGTGGCCCCTGGTTCTGGACTCGCCCCACATTGGGAACATTTTTCCTGCATCTAGCTTGCCCAGTCCTTTTATAATTTGATATGTTTCTCTAAGATATCCCCTCATCCTTCTAAACTCCAGTGAATACAAGCCTGGTCTTTTCAATCTTTCCTCATATGACAGTGCCGTTCAGTAGTCTGATAACAGCGGTAAAGAATCAGCTGAAGCCGGTCTTGCTGCCTGTCCTGCTGTGTCGCTCCAGCACGTTGTGTCTTTTTGTGCAGTTGTTTGATTCTACACCTCGACTGCTCCACTACAAAATCTCCTCAACAGATGCCGACTTTGAAGGGGTTTTCCTCCTCTATCCTACGGGGGTTTTGTGAGACCCTGTATTGCTGTTTAACAGTCAGAAAGAGGGTCTCGACTCGAAACGTCACCTACACATGTTCTCCAGAGATACCACCTGACCTGCCGAGTTACTCCAGCATTTTGTGTCCTTTTCTGATTCTGGTGGCTCTGGCTTTCAAACCTTTGTATCCTCTGCCCGATGGCAGTGAGGAGAAGAGGGAATGTTCCCGATGTTGGGGGAGTCCAATAGACAATAGACAATAGACAATAGGTGCAGGAGTAGGCCATTTGGCCCTTCGAGCCAGCACCGCCATTCAATGTGATCATGGCTGATGAGTCATGTCTGATCGGGTCCAGAACCAGGAGCCACAGTTTAAGAATAAGGGGTAAGCCTATTCTCTATTGTCTATTGTCCATTGACCAGGATTAATAGGGTCGATCATTATGTTGGCTGCTTTACTGAAGGCAGTTTTCCTCTGCATTGTACCACAAAATGTTCCCAGGGCAAGAACACCACGTTGAATTAGATCAAACTAATAAGTCTGAAGAAGTGTCTGGAACAGAAACGTCACCTATCCGTGTTCACCTAAGATGCTACCTGACCCTCTGGGTCAGCACTTTGTGTTTTTCCTTGGTAAACCAGCATCTGCAGTTCCTTGTTTCTACATATTGGATACTGATTAGCGCGGTTACCTCTCTATCCCACGGGGTGCTGTCTGTACGGAGTTTGCACGTTCTCCCCGTGACCATGTGGGTTTTCACCAAGATCTTCGGTTCCCTCCCTTACTCCAAAGACGTACAGGCTTGTAGGTTAATCGACTTGGTATAAATGTAAATTGATCCTGGTGTGTGTCGGAGTGCTAATATGCGGGGGGCGTTAGTCCGCGCGGACTCTGTGGACTGAAGGGCCTGTTCCTGCGACGTATCTCTAAACTAAACGGAACTCAAGACTCCCAGTGGCACGGACATCACGGGTTATATATAGAGTAACCCACCACCTTCTATGCTGCTGTGGAACGTCTCTTTGGCATGTACTTCCTAATGTTATTTTAAGTACGTTTTCATGTGTTGTTGCCTGATGGAAACATGGAGAAAGGCGAGCTGCTGGATCTGCCCGGAGATAGTGGCTTTTTGGTCACCCACTGATCTCAAGCACGGTGAATTACAATTTCTCTGACAGCTTGAGATGAAAACAACTAATGGATATGCATGTGAAAGCAAGCTACATTTAAGCTCCTCTGGCACATGGATATGCAGGGACGAGTGGGGGGGGGGGTAAAAATGGGAAGATATCGGACGTCACAAAGGAACTTGGGTGTGCTGGTGAAGGATTGCCAAAAGGTCAATTTGCAGGTTGAGTCAACTCTCGTCATGGTGGCTATCCCTCGAGGTCCAGGATGATGGTCCATATAACAATTACAGCACGGAAACAGCCCCTCTCGGCCCTTCCAGTCCGTGCCGACCATTTTGTTTTCCCTAGTCCCATCTACCTGCACTCAGACCATACCCCTCCATTCCCTTCACGTCCATATACCTATCCACTTTACTCTTAAATGTTAAAATCGATCCTGCCTCCACCACTTCTGCTGGAAGCTGATTCCACACAGCCACCACCCTCTGAGTAAAGAAGTTCCCCTCACGTTACCCCGAAACTTCTGTCCCTTAATTCTCATGTCAAATGTCTACGACGTTCTGTTGTTTTTATGGACTCTCAGGTGGCTTATGAGTCCAATCCTGGCTTTGAAAGTTCTTCGCCATTCAGGACAGGTAATTCCAGGTGGCAGATCGGCCTTTGGCTGTCGCTGCCTCTCTTTCCCTTCTCTTCTCTTTTCTTCTAATTCTGCGCATTTCTTGGCGTCGAGAGGTCGCTGTTCCTTCTTGGGTGATGGCTCGCCAGAGTTTCCTGTCCTTGGCATTGGTTCCCCAATTGTTGATGTCGATCGCACATTTCTTCATGCTGGCTTTTATGGCATCTTTGAATCTCTTCTTTTGCCCGCCTCTTTTATGTTTGCCTTCTTTAAGCCGGGAGGAGAAGGCTTGCTTTGGTAGACGCTCGTCTTTATTTAGCCTAGCAAATCAAGGATTTAATGCTGAGGCTTTATCGGGAGCTGTTGAGGCAACCTTAGGAACATTGTGAGTAGTTTTGGGCCCCGTATCTGAGGAGGGGTATGCTGGCTCTGGAAGAGGTCCAGAGGAGGTTTACGAGATTGGGTACGAGGACTGTTTGAAGGCTCTGGGCCTGTACTCGCTGGAGTTTCTTGAAAGGCCTGGATAAAGTGGATGTGGAGAGGATGGTTCCTACTAGCGGGGGAGTCGAGGACCAAGAGGTCACAGCCTCGGAATAAAAGGACGTACTTTCAAAATGGAGATTGGGGGAAATTCCTTTCGCCGGAGGGTGGTGAATCTGTGGAATTAATTGCCACAGTTGGATGTGGAGGCACGGCATTGGGTAGTTGCGGAGATTCGTAGTTGCGTGATTAAGAAGACTATCAAAGGTGGCAGGGAGAAGGCAGCAGAATGGAGCTGAAAAGGAAAAATAGATCAGCCAGAATTGAATGGCGGAGCAGACTTGATGAGCTGATTGGCTTAATTCTGCTGCCGTGTCTTATGGTCTTATGTTGGTAAGTTACCTGAAATTACAGCACTGTCCTGCACACTGGACAACTTACATTTTTTTTCTTATCAAAGCCAATTAACCTACAAACCTGCACGTCTTTGGAGTGTGGGAGGAAACGGAGCACCCGGAGAAAACCGCGCAGGTCACGGGGAAATGTACAAACTCCATACAGACAGCGCCCGTAGATTGAACTCAGGCCTCTACCGCTGCGCCACCGTGCCACACTTATGCCTACTCCAAAGTCTCTGAAATGGTCATAAGTTATAGGAGCAGAGTTAGGCCATTCGGCCCATCGTCAACTCCGCCAGTCAATCATGGCTGATCTATCTTTCCCTCTCAACCCTGACACCCGTACTAATCCAGAACCGGACCCTGGCTACAAGGGGCGTTCTACTGGTCCCCCCCCCCCCTAATGATCCTGTTGTGCAGGACTATTCTATGCTCTACGCATGCATGCACCCGTCCAAATGATGTCCAAGTGAGGCCACAAGGATTCCCCAAGAACCAACATGGCGATTATGGGCCAAATGGCTTCCGTCTGTTCAAATATAATTGAAAGGTAGTGATGCCAGCATAACATTACAGCATTGACACCGACACTCCAACAAGCTTGGAGTGTCAGGGAACGGTGCCTGTTGGATGGCATCCTACTCAGAGGAAGTATTTCACTGCCTCTATGGTTGGGCTGCAGAAGCCCAGCTATTGTGCCCATCCCTGAAGATCCCCACCGCAGTGTCCAAATTTACATCCGGTGTTCTCAAGGCCCCTCATGTACATCGGCGAGACCAAGGCTGGACACGGCGATCGTTTCGCTGAACACTTGCTGCGGTCCGCCAAGGCCGGCCGGACCTCCCGGTTGCTAACCATTTTAACTCACCTTCCCATTCCCATTCCGACCTTTTTTATTTGTCCTGGGCCTCCTCCATTGCCAGAGTGAGGCCACAAGCTAGCCAGAGAAACGGCACCTCGTACTTCGCTTGGGTGGTGGTGGCCCTCGGTAACGGTGATGGCGGGTCGTGCGGTCTCAATTCTGGTGAGTTCTCACATGGCTTGGGTAGCTTACAACCAAAGAGTATGAACACTGAATTCTCCAATTTTAAGTAACCCATGCTTCACCCATGCTCCTCCCGTGCTTCACCCATGTTCCTCCCATGCTTCACCCATGCTCCTCTGGGGAGGTCAGACCCTGGACGGCTTTTATCTGTTGTTTTTATCAACCATCTGACTATCAACCAATCACCCCCCCCCCCCCCCACCTATGTCCACCTGTTACCTGCCATGATAGACACAACATGCTGGAGTAACTCAGCAGGTCAGGCAGCATCACTCGAGAAAAGGAATAGGTAATGTTTCGGGTCGAGACCCTTCTTCAGACTGTTACCGTCCATACTTTGTCTTGTTTCTCCTCCAGCGTTCCTCTGCCCCCCCCCCCCCCACCACTCCTACCTTCAGTCTGCAGAAGGGTCTCGACCCAGAACGTCACTGATCCATGTTCTCCAGAGTTGCTGCCAGACCCGCCGAGTTACTCTAGCAGTTTGTGTCCTTTTTGCATTTGTATCTTTTCCATTCCAATCTCCAGCCTGGGAGATTAATTCTGAACACGCTGCATACTCTAGGGTTGAAATTTACCCTGCCTGATATTAATAATGATCAGTTTGAACGTCTTCCTATGAAGCTGCTTTGTCCTTGATTTTAATGAATGCGATCTCATTTAAAATAAATGACTTTGGTTAAAAACTGCAGGCAAAGGCACGCAAGGATATGTTGATGTTAATAACATCTCCATTCCTTCAATGTTCTTTGTGAGATCTGTTTCGAGTTCGCACCTCAGCTTGTTAAATTCCACGCGTTAATCGTGCAGATAAACTGTAAACATCACAGACCTCTGGCAAAGTTCAACTCTGGGCAGTAGTGCGAAGTACACTTAAGGGCCTGTCCCACTTTCCCGAGTTACTCACAAATTCTCCTCCGAGTTTTCCTCTTGCTTCAAACTCGGAGAATGTCCGTAGCGAGTCCGGAGGAGGCCGGAGGAGTCCGTAGATGTTTCGTAGCGGCTCGTAATGCCAGCAGTAGGTACTCGGGGCATCAGGTAAGTCGGGACGTTTTTTTCAGCATGTTGAAAAATGTCCACGAGTAAAAACAAATTGCCCTGAGGGGAGAAAGCTGGAGGAGAAGCAAGACAAATTGCCTTGAGTACCTACAGCTGGCTACTGCTGTAAGCTCGGGAAGATTCGTGAAGATTTTTCAACGTTGAAAAATGTCCACGACAGGCCCCGAGTACTTACGAGCGGCCATTACCGTAAATCTCCGAGTTCGAATCAGGGCCAAACTCGGGAGAGTTTTTGAATGAACTCGTACAGTGGGACAGGGGCTTTAACTCAGCACTCAATGAATGCTTGAGTAACTCATCACTTGAGCAGGGAACGGGTATGGGTTGGGACCCTTCTTCAGATTAGTTTAGTTTAGTTTAGAGATACAGTGTGGAAACAGGCGCTGGCGACAACTGGCAGGTATACCAAGCCCATTGACCTACATGCAAACCTGTACGTCTTTGGAGAGTGGGAGGAAACCGGAGATCCCGGAGAAAACTCACACTGGTCGCGGGAAGAAGGTACAGACAAGCACCCGTAATCAGGACTGAACCCGAGTCGCTGGCGAATAAGACAGTAGCTCTACCGCTGCTCCTCTATGCTGCCAAAATATTGTGATTGAGTATCAGCTATACCCTTACTGAACTGCACGAGGAACTCAAGGGACCACGCGGACTGCACATCTTCCTAATTCTAATTATTCTCTACTCCCATGCAAATGAGATTTTGAAACTTAAAACCATTTCAGACCACACAGGTTACCAGTAATATAATTCTCCTTGTTGCTTTTCGCCTGAGGAGCAGACTAGTGCGATCATGCCAAATGCAAATGCATCTCCTGTTTTAATAGCAGGCATTATTTCACTACCTCCTGAATGATTTAATTTCCTGAGATCAGCGGTAATATCTCCATTTGACTGAAACATTTGGTAACTATGAGTCAGGAAGATCAAAAGACCTTCAGATTGCAAGCATATTCTTCCAGCTGCGACGGTTAACTTTACCAGAAGAGCTAACGCTGCCTCGTGGTTTCACCCAGAAACTGGGGAACACCTTTGGAAGGTTAATCTCGCCATGTGGGATTGCACGGGTGGTGCAGCGGTGGTGCTGCTGCCTCTCAGCGCCAGAGACCCGGGTTCGATCCTGACCTCGGGTGCTGTCGGGGTGGCGTTTGTGCGTTCTCCCCGTGACCATGCGGGATTTCTCCAGGTGCTGCGGTTTCCTCCCACGTCCCAAAGGCGCACGGGATCGTAGATTAATTGGCGACTCGGAATTGCACCGAGTGTGCAGAATGGGAAAGTGGGATAAGGAAGAACTGTGCGGGCTGTCGGTGGACGGTGCAGACCCGATGGGCCGAAGGGCCTGCTCGCACACAAGGATAGGCCCAGGTTAAGGTTGAGGTTTGTTATTGTCACATGTACCGAGCTACAGTGAAAAGCTTTGTTTTACATGCTAACAAAATGTATTAGATAGTACCATACATAAATACAACCAAGTCAAGTCAAGGACATCTGTAGAAGTTGGTGAGAGATGTTGGGGACATGCTGACCCTTCTAAGGTAGTAGGTGTGCTTTCTTGGTCTATATTGTTCTATAAAAGAGTCAGCTCTGTTGAGAGATACAACGCGGAAACAGGCCCTTCAGCCCACCGAGTCTACGTCTAACTGTACGCTAATTCTATGCTATCCCACTCTCGCATCCCATTGCACACTTGGGTCAAATTTGCAGAAACCAGCCCCGACGTGCAAAACCCGCGTGTCTTCGGAGTGTGGGAGGAAACCGGAACGCCCGGAGAAAATACGCGGTGTCACAGGGGGAGAGCGTGCAAACTCCGTACAGGCAGCGCCCGAGGTTGCGATCGCAGCTGTGAGGCAGCAGCTCCCGCACTTCAAACACAATTCACTGCTCCAAATAGATCTGGAGCAGCCTGAGGATTTGAGAGGGTGTTCTATGCAAGGAACCTTTCCTTTCTTTCCCTTGCTATTGTCTCGCAGTTCAGTTTTATAAGCCGCCTCCATAATTCTGTTAGTGAAGAAAAGGCTGTCAAAGGAAGCCATAAATCTCTACGGGGGAAAAAAGCCATATAAATGAGAGACTGAGCAAAAACGTCAGTGCCATGGAGCTAACCAAGCCCTTCAGCCCACCTTGTCAATGCGAACCATGTCGATCCATTTGCCTGCATTTGGCCCAGAGCCCTGTAAGCTCTTTCCATCCATAAATCTGTCCAAACATCTTAAAAAAGTTGTCATCGCCTCTGTTGTATAACTTCTTCTGGCAGCTCGATCTGGATATGGACTGCCCTCTGGGTGTAGGCAGGTGAGGCAGGCACTATCACAACGTTTAAGAAACAATTGGAGAGGCACATGTGTAGGACAGGTTTGGAGGGAGATGGGCCATCCAAACGCAGGCAGGTGGGACTAGTGTAGATGGCACACGTTGGCCGGTGTAGGCAGGTCACTCCGACTCTAGACCAGCCAGAATAGAATGGTGGAGCACACCCGATGGACCGAATGGCCGCATTCTGCACCTTCTGGTTTTATAGAAATAAATGCCGCCCACTCTAAAGTGAAGTTCAGTTAAAAAATTAACTCAGTCAGCGGTATAGATTGCAGCTGCATTGGGGACAAAGGAGACTGGACACTGTCATTTGGAACAAAACACAAGTTCGCTGAAGATCTCAGCGCAGGTTCTTTCAGGCAGCATCTGTGGAGTCACAGGGATGGACGAGGGGTCTAACCGGCCAACTATTTATTTGACCACAAATGCTCTGAGCCCCCGCAGCAGTTTTTTTTATTAAGGTGGTGCAGCGGTAGAGTTGCTGCCTCGCAGCGTAAGGGACGCGGGTTCGATCCCGACTACGGGTGCTGTCTGTGCCGGAGTTTGTACGTTCTACCCCGTGACCGCGTGGGTTTTCTCCGGATGCTCCGGTTTCCTCCCACACTCCATACACGCGCAGATTGGTAGGTTAATTAGCTTTGGGGAAAAAAATAGTAAATTGTCGAATTGTAAATTGTAAGATAGTGCAAGAAAGCGGGGATTGCGTGTTGGCACGGACTCGATGGGCTAAAGTAGCTGCTTCCACGCTGCATCTCGAAACTAAACTCAGCTAAACTCAATTATTTCCACAGCTTGACGCTATGAATCTATTTCTCCCTCGTTCCCTGGCCAACGCTCTTTGATATCTCTCTTTGATGCATTCCTCTGGCATCCTCTTATCTATCATGATTGAATCATCTTTGTCGTCTCTCGTAATGCATTTAGTTTAAACCATTGGCACACAACATGAAATAGCTACGCCTCGAAAACAAAATATACTCAGTATCACCTTTGCTGTTTGCAGACTTTTAGTTTAGTGTGAAAGATACATCTTCTAAATGCGCTGGGATGCATCCCAGTGACCCGGGCTTGATCCCGACTATCAGTGCTACCTATCTGTGTGGAGTTTGCACGTTCTCCCTGCCACGTGTGGGCTTTCTCCGGGCGCTCTAGTTTCCTCCCACATTCCAAAGATGTGCAGGTTTGTAGATCAATTGACTTCTCTAAATTGCCCCTAGCGTGGGTGGGATGAAATACAACTAGTGTATGGGTGATCAATGGTCGGCCAAAGCTGTATTTCGAAACTAAACCAATTAGAGATACAATCGGTTACTCCAGCAAATTGGAGGAGCAGCACCTTATATTTTGCTTGGGCAGTTCTCCAATTTCAGGTAGTCCTTGCTTCCTCCCTCCTTCCCCTCCCCTTCCCAGCTCTCTCACAGCCCACTGTCTCCGCCTCCTCTTCCTTTTTCTTCTGGCCAAATCCATTGCCACATCCGCCAATTGGAAGATGGCTGTCAGAGACGCGGTGCGATCCCGGCTGCGCGCGATTCCTGTACGAAGACGTTCGGTCTGTCCTACTTAAAGACCTTCGCTCCTAATGTAGATGCGGCCTGACCCGCTGGTGTTTCTCCCAGCATTTGTTGTCTGGTGCCTTCGATGAATTCATTCAATTTCCCTGGCAGGCATAAAGAGGCGCCTAAGTGGGACAGGCCATGAGGTAGTGTCTTTCTTAAAGGTGCAGGAGGAGGCCATTGCTCGAGCCAGCACCGGTCCACATTTGATCATGGCGATCGTCAGCTACCAAATCCCTTGAAACAGAAGACATCTTAACAAAAGTCATGGTTGAGAATATATTTAGCGCTAGGATTTAATCTGGAGGAGACCTTTTACCAAGAAACTGATGAGAAGGCTTGCGGGGCATCTCATTCTTTTTTTCGTGTTGTTCACATTGTGGGGAAGGGAGTAATGACAAAGCCTGCAAGTGAGCGTCATGGAAATCATCATGTCTAGCAGGTCTACGAAACGCAAACAATCAGGCAGAGCAGATATTCTGCGAGCTCTGGCTGACGAGAGGTTACTTCCCTGGTCGGTATTGCCACAAAAGGGATTCCAGTGTGGAAAACTGGAATGTGTAAAGATTCAAATCCATTGCGTGATAGCCAAGATTCGAATTTGATAAGCATCGCTGCAGCTACAAGTCCTGGAACATCATAGTAAATCTCGGCAGGCAGGTGTCAGCTATTCCCAGCCATTTTGACCACCATACCACTGACTGCAGACCACTGATCCCTCGGCTCTACAACAGGGAAGGTAAAGCCAGAGGAGGATGCGTGGAGGGACTTGTGAATGTGGAGAAACTGTTGGGTGGCTCCAAAGGTCCAGGAAAGAGAGGAGGTGGAATAGAAATCTTTATACCGTGAATGTGTGAATGAATGAATAAGTTTATTGGCCAAGTAGTCACATACAAGGAATTTGCTTTGGTGCTCCGCCCGCAAGTGAGAGCATGACATCTCACAATGCCAACAAAATAGAGAGAGTACAGAGGAGATTTACTAGAATGTTGCCAGGGTTCCAGCAACTATGTTACAGAGAAAGGTTGAACAAGTTAGGTCTTTATTCTTTGGAGCGCAGAAGGTTAAGGGGGGACTTGATTGAGGTCTTTAAAATGATGAGAGGGATAGACAGAGTTGACGTGGATAAGCTTTTCCCATTAAGTGTAGGAAAGATTCAAATAAGAGGGCATGACATGCGAATTAAGGGACGGAAGTTTTGGGGTAACGTGAGGGGGAACTTCTTTACTCAGAGGGTGGTGGCTGTGTGGAATGAGCTTCCAGCAGAAGTGGTGGAGGCAGGATCGATTTTAACATTTAAAGGTAAAGTGGATAGGTATATGGACGTGAAGGGAATGGAGGGGTATGGTCTGAGTGCAGGTAGATGGGACTAGGGGAAAACAAATGGTCGGCACGGACTGGAAGGGCCGAGAGGGCCTGTTTCCGTGCTGTAATTGTTATATGGTTATATGGTTATATGGACATGCTGGACAGTTAGGAAAGACACATAAAACATTAAACATTAATAATAAAACATTACAGTTTAAACATGTGAATTAATTAAAATACCAGAGCAAAAGGAGGCGACAGATTTTTGGTTATTGAGTAAAGGCACTGCAGATGCTGGTTTTTACCAAAGATTAAAAATGCTGGAGTAACCCAGTGGGTGAAGCAGCATTCATCTGAAGAAGGGGGGGGTTACACAAAAAGCTGGAGAAACTCAGCGGGTGCAGCAGCATCTAAGGAGCGAAGGAGATAGGCGACGTTTCGGGTCGAGACCCTTCTATCTGAAGAAGGGTTCCGACTAGAAACGTCACCTGTTATCTTTCTTCAGAGATGTTGCCTGACCCGCTGAGTTACTCCCAACTTTTGTGTCTATCTTCAATGTTCATACCATAGGGTTGCAAACTAGCTTATGTGTACAGAGCTTTTCCAATTTTTACATTTACCAAGCCAATTAACCTATAATCCTGTACGCCTTTGCAGTGCGGGAGGAAACCGAACGTCTCGGAGAAAACCCACGCAGGTCACGGGGAGAACGTACAAACTCCATACAGACAGCGCCCGTAGTCGGGATCGAACCCGGGTCTCCGGCGCTGCATTCGCTGCCCCACCGTGGCTGCCCGCTGTTCTACTGCGTGTTTCAGTTCAGTTTAGTTTAATGTCACGTGTACCGAGGTTCAGTGAAAACCTTTTTGTTGCGTGCTCTCCAGTCAGCGGGAAAGACAATACGTGATTTAATTGAGCCATTACATTCCTGTACATTCCAGTACTTTCCAAGGCAAGTCAAGCCAAGTCAAGTTTATTCGTCACATACACATACGGGATGTGCAGTGAAATGAAAAGTGGCAATGCTCGCAGACTATGTGCAAAAAACACACAAACAAACAAACCAACAAACTACAAACCGAATGGAACAGAATCACATGTTCTTTTCCAGCACTTTCTGTGGTTGTTTGTGGCTACCAATGGCAGGTTGCAGACTATTCCAATCCTTTTGATAGCTATAACTTTGCTTCTGGTGAGGACGTTTCTCTCTGGTTAAAATAAGTCTTTTTTTTTAACTTTTGCCTTTAAACAGGCTTAAAAAAAAATGTTGCATACCTGCCATTCAGCTACGAGGAACTTACTTGGAATACATTAGCTTGCAATTAAACGTAAGCGGTTCAGGCAAGCTCGCTGGTGGAAATTGATGGCAAAAAATACTACTTGCGTTCATATGAATTTTATGCACGGATGTGCATTTTTCTAAAGTTCAAATTACAGATTCCTTTTTTTTTGAAGGAAAGAGCAAAGGGAGTAAAAATCAGAGCCCTGCCTTAAAACAAAACCTTGAAAAGCCTCACTGAAATTGGAGTTACAGTGGTGATTTAAATTGACATGCCATTCGGAAGATAGGGGTGGAAGAACAGATTGTAATAATGAGAGCTGGAGGTGTACATTCCAATATAAATGTTAAACACCTTGCTGGATGAAAGTAAAGTGAAGCGTACTTTCAATATCAATGAGGTATGTTGTAACTATAGAATCTATATCATGCTTCTCACATGATATATATTTTAAGGCTGCTGGTCTTTTTTAATTTTGGGAATGCATCAATGTCTGTTTCTCGCGAGATCAGAATATGAAATGATGGGAGATAGACACAAAGTGCTGGAGTAAAGGGCCTGTCCCACTTACACAACTTTTTCCGCGACCGCCGGCACCCGTCATAGGTCGTTACAGGTCGCTGAAAATTTTCCACATGTTGAAAATCCAGCGGCGACCAGAACAAGGTACGACTCTTAGCGCGACTACTCACGGCCATACAGGTGTCACCCCGCGACATGTCGCCTGTACGGTCGTGAGTCGTCTCCTCAGCCCTCCTCGTCTCCTCCACTGTCCTTTGAAATTCCCTGCCACAGAGGGCAGTGGAGGCCAAGTCACTGGATGGATTTAAGACTGGGTTAGATAGAGCTCTAGGGGCTAGTGGAGTCAAGGGATATGGGGAGAAGGCAGGCACGGGCTATTGATAGGGTCACAAAGAATGGCGGTGCTGGTTCGAGAGGCTGAATGGCCTCCTCTTGCACCTATTTTCTATGAATTTTCTATGAAAGCTCTCTTGAAAGCATCCAGAGAACCGGCCTCCACTGCCTGGAGGCAGAGTATTCCACAGATTCACAACTCTCTGGGTGAAAAGGTTTTCCTCATCTCCGTTCTAAATGGCCTCCCGCTTATTCTATGCTTTGGCCCCTGGTTCTGAACTCCCCCAATATCGGGAACATGTTTCCTGCAACTAGCTTGTCCAATTCCTTAATAATGTTTCAATAAGATCCCCTCTCATCCTTCTAAATTCCAGAGTGTACAAGCCCAGCCGCTCCATTCTGTCAACATATGACAGTCCCGCCATCCTGGGAATTAACCTCATTAAAAACGAGAGACCACAGCCTTTAACGTGAGACGGGGCAAAGTTTAAAGGAGAGTGGGGAGAAGGAGGGCGTTGTGGGGGGGGGGGGGGGGGGAAAACATGTATCACTTGCAGGAGGTGAAGATTAGTTTTTTACACAAAGGGCGGTGGTGTATAGAACGCGCTGCTGGAAGAAGTACTGCAGTTGGAGGTGGGGACTATCGCAACATTAAGAAAGACATTCTTGCCATAGAGGGAGTACAGAGAAGGTTCACCAGACTGATTCTGGGATGAGGCAGGACTGCCATATGAAGAAAGACTGGATAGACTCGCTTGTACTCGCTGGAATTTAGAAGATTGAGGGGTGATCTCATGAGGACTTACAAAAACATTCTTAAGGGGTTGGACAGGCTAGATGCAGGAAGATTTTCCCGATGTTGGGGGAAGTCCAGACAAGGGGTCACAGTTTAAGGATGCGGGAGGGGGAAAGTCTTTTAGGACCGAGATGAAAATCATTTTCACACAGAGAGTGGTGAATCTGTGGAATTCTCTGCCACAGAAGGGTAGTTGAGGCAGTTCGTGGCCATATTTTGAGTTAAGATGTGGCCCTTGTTGGCTGAGATCGGGGGCTATGGAGAGAAGGGCAGGTACAGGATATTGATTTTTTACGAAGGAAACTTAAAAGAAGGAACTGCTGGAGAATCGAGGGTTACACAAAAGGCTCTTGGCAGCATCTAAGGAACGCGAGGAGATAGGACGAGGTCGAGGGAGTGGATTGTAGTGTAGTTGGGGTCCCAGGTCTGGGTGAGAGGAGGCCGATGAGAGAGCCGAAGTTTCGGGGGAGCGGGCAGCGCTCAATGCGGGTCCACCATGCTAGGTGTCGGGCAACACAGGGAGGATCTTAGTCAGTTGGAGAATAGTGCCCGGTTGGTGAATTGTACAGTTGTGGCAGTGTGGCGGCAGATGGCGTCCGGTATAGTCCGGCTGGCGATCCGAAGAGCAGCTGGACGGGGTTGTCACGGGGAGATGGAGGCGCAGGCAAGCCGCCGAGGAAGCAGATGGAGGCGGAGGCAAGTGAGGAAGCAGGATGGCTGTGTATCGAGTTCTGGTGGTGGGAGCACAGAGTGGAGCAAGGTTGTGAAACTGTCTCCGTAGGGAGAGGCCAGAACTTCGTTGGCATATTTAAGAGGGAGTTTGGATGTGGCCCGTGAGTAGACAAAGAAGGAAGGGCTATGGAGGAAGGGTACAGGATATTGAGTTGGATGATCAGCCATGATCATATTGAATGGCGGTGCAGGCTCGAAGGGCTGAATGGCCTGCTCCTGCACCTAAATTTTCTATGTTTCTATGTTTCTAAAACCTTTAGGCAGGTACATGGACAGGAAAGGTTTAAAGGGATGTGGACCAAACGCCGGCTGCAGGGACTAGTCTAGATGGGCATGTTGACTCGTGGGCAAGTTGGGCGAAGGGCCTGTTTCCATGCTAGATGGGGCTATGACTATGAATAAAGTCCTCTAGCCTGCCCGACCTCCCCATACAGCACAGGGCCTGGAGAGGCTGGTGTTGTCTCTCCAGGGTTCTGATTGACACAGATTTACCTGGTCCTGCGTGCAAACCAGCAGAAAAAGTCCAACACGCCAACGCTCGGGTATTTTCACATCTAACACAGAACAGTGCAACATCACTGTTCAATGGAGTTAGTTTATCACTGCAGCTGCTCCCATCCAAACATGCAGGGCATCCTGCCACACTCCCAGATCAAGAGCAACTGAGTACACCATGCCCAGGCAGACAAGTCAAGTCAAGAGAGTTTATTGTCATGTGTCCCAGATAGGACAATGAAATTCTTGCTGACATCCGATGTTTACAAAAATCTTTACATCCGATGATTCTGACCCTCTCTTTCTCTCTCTCTCTTCTCCCTCAGCGTTTCGCTGTTCCCTTTATAATGAGCAATAATCTAATGGAACATATTTTGTTTACACCATTAGATGTCCAAAATATGATTTAAAACTCTATTCCATTTGGAAGGAGCTATTCAGCAATGGAAGAGCTTATTTAAGCTTATTAGGGCCTATTGGCAACAAAGAGAGCAATTTTCTACCTGCCTCCCATTGTGTCTGAGCCAACTACATTCCGAGCACGCTTTGGACATTGCCTCTGTACTGTAATTACCCAATGTGAAGTCTCTTTTCCATATTATAGATTGATCTCAATTCTCTTGCTGTTTTAATTGCACTAAAAGCAATTTGAGCACTTTTTTTTTCAAACACTTGCAGCAAAGTAGAAGATTTAAAGAGTGGGTGAAGAGTAGGCGATGTCTCTCCACGGGTTTTGATTTACACAGATTTACCTGGTCGTCCGTGCAAACCAGCAGTAAAAGCCCAACACAACAACGCTTGGGCACTTTCACATATAACACACAACAGTGCAGCGCAGGTGCAGGCCCTTCCGCCCGCAATGTCCGTTCTGGAACATTGCGCCGAGCTGCCTGCTCTACACGGTGCAGAATATATTTGCAGCGTCGTAGGGTGAGACGGTGGAAACAGGCGCCCCTTGTAGCCAGGGCCCGTGGGGCAAGGAGCACCGCCACTCCACCTAGGGTCCGTAGGGGGAGGAGTGGCTCTGCTGTCAGTGCTGCGACCGAAGGACATGTGACGGGATCGAGGGAGTGGGCAGGCCTGGTTGGGTTGCTCCTAGGCCTGGCCAAGCTGTCCATCCACGAGTCACTGCGCCAGGCGGAGGAAGAGGGCTTTGCCCGAGCCGGGGTTGCCCCTTGCCCCTTTACCGGGGTTACGCCCGCCCGTGCCAGGGTGGTGTTGGAGAGGGTGGCGTCCTTTGTAACGTAGTTGTCGGTAATTTAATGTCTGAATAGTTTGGTGATTCTGTCAAAGTCAAAGTCAAAAGGGTTTATTGTCGTGTGTCCCTGACAGGACAATGAAATTCTTTCTTTCCATACCACAACAGAACATAGTAGGCATTGACTACAATTATATTCTTAAATACACACATTAATCAATAAATTAATAAAGTGCAAATAACAGATGGAGGGGTATTAATGTTCAGAGTTTTGTCCGAGCCAGGTTTAATAGCCTGATGGCTGTGGGGAAGTAGCTATTCCTGAACCTGGTCGTTGCAGTCTTCAGGCTCCTGTACCTTCTACCTGAAGGTAGCGGGGAGATGAGTGTGTGGCCAGGATGGTGTGGGTCCTTGATGATGCTGCCAGCCTTTTTGAGGCAGCGACTGCGGTAGATCCCCTCGATGGAAGGAAGGTCAGAGCCGATGATGGACTGGGCAGTGGTTACTACTTTTTGTAGTCTTTTATGGTGTGGTTATATGGTGGTGAGTATATCACCGCGGTTTTGTGTTTTTTGGGGTTTTTGTATCATGTTGGAATTTAAATACATTTTTTTAAATACAAAATAAAACATGTCCCAGCTACCCTAGTCCCATGTACCTGTCCAATCCTTGCGCAAAAATGTTGCCCCTCAGGTCCCTATTAAAGTTATCTCCCCCCTCACTTCATACCTGCTGTTTGTCCTGTGGTTCACGATTCCTCTACTCCAGGCTGAAGACTCAGTGTATTTACCCTATCTAAACTTCACAGATACCGCACGGAAACAAGGGGTCACAGTCTAAGGATAAGGGGGAATTCCTTTAGGACCAAGATGAGGAAAACATTTTTCACACAGAGAGTGGTGAGTCTGTGGAATTCTCTGCCACAGAAGGTAGTTGAGGCCAGTTCATTGGCTATATTTAAGAGGGAGTTGGATGTGGCCCTTGTGGCTAAAGGGATCAGGGGGTATGGAGAGAAGGCAGGTACAGGATACTGAGTTGGATGATCAGCCATGATCATATTGAATGGCGGTGCAGGCTCGAAGGGCCGAATGGCCTGCTCCTGCACCTATTTTCTATATTTTCTATGAAACAGGCCCTTCGGCCCACCGAGTCCGCGACGACCTACGATCCTGTACGCTAGCACTACCCTATACACTGGGGACAATTTACAAATTTGACCAAAATCATTTAACTGGACTGTGGGAGTAAACTGAAGCACTTGGGGAAAATGCACACTGGTCACGGAGAGAGCGTGCAAACTCCGTACAGACAGCACCCGTAGTCATGATTGAACCGGGGTATCTGCTGCAAGGCTGCAAGCCTCCCGCTGTGCACCGTGCAGCCACAGTGATAGTTGGATCCGACGGTTCACCCTATCAGCGCCGCTCAGAATTTTATACACTTCTATCAGTTCTCCATTCAACCACCGACCGACCTTCCAGAGAAAACAATCCAAGTCGGTCAAAACTCTCCTTGTACCTGATACCCCCTAAGCTTTAGTTATGGTTTTTAGTTTAGGAGATACAGCACCGAGTCCACACGGCATTAACACTATCCCACACACGCCAGGGACAATTTAGTCGGGAAGGTGAGATGAACTTCCTCCAGATTGAGGTGCTACAGTGTCCCAGGTCATGGTTGGGGTGGGCATGGATCGGAGAGAGCAGCATCCCAGGCTCCGACATCACTTGGGAAGGCACGGCGGCGCGGCGGTAGAGCAGCTGCCTTACAGCGCCAGAGACGCAGGTTCCATCCTGACTACGGGCGTTTGCACGTCCTCCCCGAAAATAGGCGGCGTTTCGAGTCGAGACCCTTCTTCAGACTCAACCCGAAACGTCGCCTATTTCCTTCGCTCCACTGATGCTGCCTCACCCGCTGAGTTTCTCCAGCAATTTTGTCTACCTTCGATTTTCCAGCATCTGCAGTTCCTTCTTAATCATATTCCACACGGGTAGCTGACAACCCAATGGTATTCGAATTTTAGATAACCTCTAACTAACCCTCCCCCCCACCCCCCTCCCCTTTCTTCAATCCCCCCCTCCCCTGCTCCCACGCACACTCCCACCTAATTCTTCCCTCCTGCTATTTTCCTCCCTTCTGGCTTCACAGTTTGCAACTCCATAATCTGTCTCGCACCTTCTGTTTTTATCCCTGACCTTTGTTCCAACCATATGCCTATCAAAGGCCCCGCCTCTCCTGTTCAGCTTCTTATCAACTCAAATCCTACAGTGCTGGTAAGATCCCAGGAAATATTGTTTTGTATCCATTCCATTTAATGACATCCATCGTGAGCAGGGTGATCAGAACTCTACACAGCACTGCAAATGTGGCCTCTGCAATGTCTTAGGTAGACAAAAATGCTGGAGAAACTCAGCGGGTGAGGCAGCATGTATGGAGAGAAGGAATAGGCGACGTTTCGGGTCGAGACCCTTCTTCGGACTGATGTCGGGGGGGGGGGGGGGGGGTGGCGAACAAAAGAAAGGAAGAGGCAGAGACAGTAGGCCCGTGGGAGAGCTGGGGAGGGGAAGTAGGGAGAAAGCAAGGACTAACTGAAATTGGAGAAGTCAATGTTCATACTGCTGGGGTGGAAACTACCCGTGAAATATGAAGAGCTGCTCCTCCAATTTGCGGTGGGCCTCACTCTGGCAATGGCGGAGAGACCCAGGACAGAAAAGTCAGATTGGGAATGGGAGGGGCAGTTGAATTGCCGAACAACCGGGAGATCAGGATGGTTATTATGAACTGAGTGGAGTTGGCGGAGTGAACCGAACTGTGCCAGACTACTCCTCAACAAGTTGCAGCAGAACATTGCAACCTCTGTACTTCGCATATTTACTGCATCCAGTGTACCCAATGTGGCCTCCTGTAGAGCAGTCAGACCAAGGGCAGACTCAGCGACCATTTCAACAAACAATTATGCTCTGTCCACCATGGCCTGACGGATATCCCGGTTGCCGGAGGATGTTTCCTCTAGTGGGAGAGCCTAGGACCTGAGGCCGTTGCCTCAGAACAAAAGGATGTACCTTTAGAAAGGAGATGAGAACAAATTTATTTCGTCAGAGGCTGGTGAATCGGTGGAATTCATTGCCAAAGAAGGCTGTGAGGCCAAGTCAATTGATTTTTTGTGAGGCAGAGATAGATAGATGCTTGATGGGAGGCAGGTGTCAGGGATTATGGGAAGAAGGCAGGATAATGGGGTTGAGAGGGATAGATCAGCCATGATTGTGTGGCGGAGTAGACTTGATGGGCTGATTGGCCTAATTCTGCTCCTATCACTTATGAATTTATGAAAGAGGCCCTTCGGCCCAACTCAACCAGGGCCTGTTTCCATGCTGGGGTACACAAAAGGCTGGAGAAACTCAGCGGGTGCAGCAGCATCTAAGGAGCGAAGGAGATAGGCGACGTTTCGGGTCGAGACCCTTCTTCAGACTGGTCAGGGATCAGGGAAATGAGAGACATAGACGGTGATGTGGAGAGATAAAGAACAATGAATGAAAGATATGCAAAAAAGTGCGACTAGGGTGGGGGAGAGATAGAGAGAGAGGGAATACCAGGGCCCGAGGGCTGAGGGAGAGATGGGAAGGGGAGGAGACAGCAAGGGTTAACAGAATTGAGAAAATTCAATGTTCAAGCCCAGAGGATGCAGACTCCCCAAGCGGAATATGAGGTGCTGTTCCTCCAACTTGCGGTGTTGCTCACTCTGGCCGTGGAGGAGGCCCAGGACCGAGAGGTCGGATAAGGAATGGGAGGGGGAGTTGAAGTGCTGAGCCACCGGGAGGTCGGGTTGGTTATTGCGGACCGAGCGGAGGTGTTCGGCGAAACGATCGCCAAGCCTACGCTTGGTCTCACCGATATAGATCATCTGGCATCTGGAGCAGCGGATGCAGTAGATGAGGTTGGAGGAGGTGCAGGTGAACTTCTGTCGGACCGGAAGGACTGCTTGGGTCCCTGAAAGGAGTGGAGGGGGGAGGTGAAGGGACAAGTGTTGCATTTCTTGCGGTTGCAAGGGAAAGTGCCCGGGGAAGGGGTAGAGCGGGAGGGAAGGGAAGAATTGACAAGGGAGTTGCGGAGGGAGCGGTCTTTGCGGAAGGCAGACAGGGGGGGGGGAGATGGGAAGATGTGGCGGGTGGAGGGGTCACGTTGGAGGTGGCAAAACTGGCGGAGGACTATATGTTGTATTTGCCGGCTGGTGGGGTGAAAGGTGAGGACCAGGGGGACTCTGCCCTGTTTGCGAGTGGGGGAGAATGGGGAGAGAGGGCAGTGTTTGCGGGGTATGGAGGAGACCCTGGTGCGAGCCTCATCAATAGTGGGGGAGGGGAATCCCCGTTCTCTGAAGAATTAGGCCATTTGTGATGACCTGGTGTGGAACACCTCATCCTGGAGCAGATGCGGCGTAGACGGAGGAATTGGGAATAGGGGATGGAGTCCTTACAGGAAGCAGGGTGGGAGGAAGAGTAGTCCAGGTAGCTGTGGGAGTCAGTGGGTTTGTAGTGGATGTCGGTCAGGAGTGTATCACCTGCAATAGAGATGGTGAGGTCAAGGAATGGTAGGGAAATGTCGGAAATGGTCCAAGTGTATTTGAGTGCCGGATGGAAGTTGGTGGTGAAATGGATGAAGTCAGTCAGTTGTGTGTGGGTGCAGGAGGTGACACCAAAGCAGTCGTCGACCTTTAACACCCTGTTTCCATGCTGTATGCCTTTGTGACTCTGTAACTCTGGGATTCTATGACTTCCCCATACCAAGCTTACCCGAGCAACTGCAAGATTCTTTGGGGAATCCTGAGTCAGCACGGATCCTTTTTTGGGGATTGCGCTCTCATCCTGACTGGAACCCAGTCATTGCGATTTCTTTCCAGAACCCCCTCATCTTACCTGCTCCCTTGGACTTTCCACCTTGGCCGATAGCTTTCTCCTTGTATCTCGGCAGAGATCCAATTATTTTCATAATCCTGTGCTCTCAACTACCAACGGGCCTTTGTCTCTGGTCCCAAATACCCAGTGGGAGAAGATAATACAAGGATTCATCCTTCAATTACCTTGATATTCATTCTTCGGGTTTTACCGTGGCTACGTGAATCCTTCAGCATTGATTTTCTACATATCTCGACACTATAATCGGCACCATGTACACCTCTCCCCGCTCAACGTCAATAAATAAATCTTTACATATTTCTGAGGCAGAGAATAAAAGCTCGACTATAGGCCCCTGGTTGGTTATTAAAAGCTGATTCCAGCATTCTCTGAGCGGTGTAGACATTGCATGCCTCGCAGTCAGAAAATTCTCGAACTTGTGTAATCTCATTTATTTTTATGTGCAATAAAGTGGAAAATGGCTGGAACATCATTTGAAATAGCTGATAGACGAGGTCAGGTGTTATTAAAAGAAATTAAAAATTGATTTCTGCCGAATGAACGGGTAATAGCGATTTCATGGAATTTTAGATTTAATATTTCTGTGATTTAATAATACTGATATGAGGTAGCCTGTTTTCTGTCTCCAGTGATGTGCCGGAATTAGTTACTGTCTGTCCATGAATATGGAAGAGGGATCTTGCTCTTTTATTGAGCAGTGTAAGACAAGGAGAGTTACGAGGCAAGAAAAGATAAGTCATTTTGTCCTTCACATCTAGACTCACAGGAAAAATAATCCCAAGAGACCAGCTTTGATCACGATACATTGCGATAGAACTTTATTCATCCCCGGAGGGAAATTGGTCTGCCAACATTCGTAAAAATACAACACGAAGGATGCATGGAACGTGAAATGAAAGTGATGAGTGGGAAGTCCAGCATTGGGGATGTGCAAAGATAGGGTTGTGGGGTGGGTGGGGGGGGGGAGGGGAGTCACTCTACCCCACAGTAGATGGTGTAGATGGTGAACTGGAAGGGAGAGAGGACTCTGGGTTGCTCACCACCATGTCCAAGACACGGTTCTGTATCCTGACATACTGTGGTCGGCCAGTCAGGTCGTTGGTGATCCAGGACACCAATGGAGCACCCACCCGCATCTTCAGTGAAGAAACATAGAAACATAGAAAATAGGTGCAGGAGGAGGCCATTCGGCCCTTCGAGCCAGCACCACCATTCATTGTGATCATGGCTGATCGTCCCCTATCAATAACCCGTGCCTGCCTTCTCCCCATATCCCTTGACTCCACTAGCCCCTAGAGCTCTTTCCAACTCTCTCTTAAATCCATCCAGTGACTTGGCCTCCACTGCCCTCTGTGGCAGGGAAGGCCGTTCTCTGGTAGGTAAGGTACCTTCTCTGCCACAGAAGGTAGTTGAGGCCACTTCATTGGCTATATTTAAGAGGGAGTTGGATGTGACCCTTATAGCTAAAGGGATCAGGGGGTATGGAGAGAAGGCAGGTACAGGATACTGAGTTGGATGATCAGCCATGATCATATTGAATGGCGGTGCAGGCTCGAAGGGCAGAATGGCCTACTCCTGCACCTATTTTCTATGTTTCTATGAATTCCACCAATCCACAACTCTCTGGGTGAAAACGTTTTTTCTCACCTCAGTCTTAAATGGCCTCCCCTTTATTCTAAGACTGTGGCCCCTAGTTCTGGACTCGCCTAACATTGGGAACAGTTTTCCTGCATCTAGCTTGTTCAGTCCTTTTATAATTTCATATGTTTCTATAAGATATCCCCTCATCCTTCTAAACTCCAGTGAATACAAGCCTAGTCATTTAAATCTTTCCTCATATGACAGTCCCGCCATCCCAGGGATCAATCTCGTGAACCTACGCTGCACTGCCTCAATCACAAGGATGTCCTTCCTCAAATTAGGAGACCAAAACTGTACACAATACTCCAGATGAGGTCTCACCAGAGCCCTATTCAACTGCAGAAGAACCTCTTTACTCCTATACTGAAATCCTCTTGTTATGAACATAGAACAGTAGGGCACAGGAATGGACCCTTTTCCTCACAATGCTTGTGCTGATCAGGATGCTAAGTTAAACTGATCTCATCTGCCTGTATACGATCCATATCCCTCTATTCACTGCACTTCCATGTGCCTATCTAAAAGTCTCTTAAACATCATTATCATATCGGCCTCCATCAGTTTGGTCATGTGCACCGAGGTACAGTGAACATTTTTTGTAGCGTGCTAACCAGTCCGCAGAAAGAATATACATGATTACAATTGCGCACCCAGATTGTACAGATATCCCATTCTTTGGGATGTGAACCAAAAATGTCACACGCGTGGCCAGATGTCCTCACAAAGCGACACGTTACAAAATTATTGTAAGAGATTCATCTTATTCACGGCTATTTTCCTACCCACAGAACTATAAGGCGTGTCTGCTAAAGATATGAACATTCTGGCTTTTAAAAAAATATTCACAAGAGTTTGTCGTAAAATGGCTCCCGCCTGACGTCACACACGTGACCGGCCGTATCTGGCCTCTGACCAGAAACGGACATTGCCAGCGTGATGTGCAAAAGCTTCACTTGATAAACTGAACGAAACTATGAATCATATGTACGCAGCACAAAACAATATGCAATCCTCTCATGCTTTCAGAAGATGTATTCCACAATTTTTCATCTTTTTTGGTCACACACGTGACCAAGAATGGGCCAAGAGGGAATAACGTTTAACTTAATAAAATGCAGCGTTTCAAAGCAGTTCCCACCCCCAACAACCAAATGCAAGATAAAGTCCAGTGAAGTCTGATTATAGATGGTCCGAGGGTCTCGAATGGGTTTGAAGGTCTCCAATGAAACCTGGGCCACCATCATCCCTGGCAATGCGTTCCAGGCCCACACTACTCTCTGTGAGGAGGATGCTGTGAGAATGCAGGGTGACTTGGACAGGTTGGGTGAGTGGACAGATGCATGGCAGAAGTTTAATGCGGATAAATGTGAGGTTATCCACTTTGGTAGCATAAACAGGAAGGCAGATTACTATCGTGATTGGTAATATTTTAGTGAACCATATTATGTATGCAGATGATCTTGTGGTCTTTAGTCCATCTAGCGCTGGTCTCCAGCAGCTCCTTACTGCATGTTCCGTGTATGGGGTGGAACATGACATTAAATATAATGCTAGTAAGAGTGCTGTTATGGTCTGTAGAACCAAAGAGGATAAAAGCCTAAAATATCCTGATTTTAAATTGTCTGACAACAATCTTAGTGTCTGTAATAAGATAAAATATCTAGGGCATATTATTACAGCACAAATGACAGATGATGAGGATATTTATAGGCAACGACGCATGCTGTATATACAGGCGAATATCCTCTTGCGTAAATTTGGTGCGTGTGCAGATGTGGTGAAGATGTCGCTATTTGGAGCATACTGCACACCCCTCTACACTGCGCAACTGTGGTCGAAACTATTTAAAGACAAGTATGCAGAGACTAAAGGTTGCATATAACGATGCCATGAGAACACTGCTAAGGCAACCAAGATGGTGTAGTGCCAGTAATATGTTTGTGGCTGCAGGAGTCAGTACTCTAGAAGCTATCCTAAGACACCACATGTATAAATTCATTTGCAGGATAAATGACTCTAAAAATGTGCTTATTGTGGCCTTGACAAACATAAGGGTTAGCACTACACGCTACGAATCCCAGTTGTGGAGACACTGGTATCGTTGTCTCGTTGTACGACATTGATCATTTTTTACTCTGGATTTTTTAACTTAAGTATTGTGGGTTTTTTTTAAATATATAAATTAAGATGTTTTTAGGTGATTTACCATGATTTTATACATATTTATGATATTTGATATGCAATGCATTTTTAACTTACAAAATTCTTAAGGGGTTGGACAGGCTAGATGCAGGAAAGTTTGTTCCCGATGTTGGGGAAGTCCAGGACAAGGGGTCACAGCTTAAAGGATAAGGGGGAAATCCTTTAAGACCGAGAATGAGAAAGACTTTTTTCACACAGAGAGTGGTGAGTCTCTGGAACTCTCTCTGCCACAGAGGGTAGTTGAGGCCAGTTCATTGGCTATATTTAAGAGTGAGTTGGATGTGGCCCTTGTGGCTAAGGGGATCAGAGGGTATGGAGAGAAGGCAGGTACGGGATACTGAGTTGGATGATCAGCCATGATCATATTGAATGGCGGTGCAGGCTCGAAGGGCTGAATGGCCTACTCCTGCACCTAATTTCTATGTAATGTTGCCCCTTGTCTGGACCTTGAGTCCGTAATAAAGTTATTATTATTATTATTATTATTACCATCTAAATGGCGTCAAGTTGGGAAAAGGGGAAGTACAACGGGATCTGGGGGTCCTTGCACATCAGTCTATGAAAGTAAGCATGCAGGTACAGCAGGCAGTGAAGAAGGCGGAGTGCAGCGTAGGTTCACCAGGTTAATTCCCGGGATGGCGGGACTGTCATATGCTGAGAGAATGGAGCGGCTGGGCTTGTACACTCTGGAGTTTAGAAGGATGAGAGGAGATCTCATTGAACCATATAAGATTGTTAAGTGTTTGGACATGCTAGAGGCAGGAAACATGTTCCCGATGTTGGGGGGAAGTCCAGAACCAGGGGCCACAATTTAAGATTTTTCAATATGTTGAAAAATCTTCACGAGTCTTCCCGAGCTTACCTGCCGTTAGCGAGTCTTCCCGAGCTTACCTGCCGTTAGCGTTAAGAGACGTCCTCGAGCTCCGGCGTACCCGCTATGTTCATTCTCCGTGCTTGATTTGTTTTAAACTCGGGAGAGTTCTTGGGATGAACTCGTACCGTGGGACAGGGCCATCAGACTTTATTGCCTTTCATCACAGTGAGGTATGTGGGGAATACACTATGATGGATGTTGATATTAATGTTTATGTAGTTTTGTGTCTTGTTGCTTTTTTTTTAGTATGTATGGTAATTCGAGTTTCACTGTACCTTAATTGGTACACGTGACAATAAACTGACCTTGAAACGTTGAACTTTGAGAGGCGGGAGGACTCCGGATCATCCGGGGAAATCCCATGTCGCCTCGGGTTGCCAAGTTTCTCACTCCCAAATAAGCGACAAATTCCCGACGGCAATTCGTTGACCGACTCAGCCGTGGCTGGGTGAATGATGAGTTAGGCAATAGACAATAGACAATAAGTGCAGGAGTAGGCCATTCGGCCCATCGAGCAAGCACTGCCACTCAATGTGATCATGGCCCGGGTGCTGGACTACACGCCAAGTGACGTCGCGTGCAAAGTCCGGCGCCCTATCCAACTCGTGAACCGATGATCGGCCATGAGAAGGAGGGGCGGTGGTGGTGTCGGCGATAAGCGAAGGTCCGAAGGTCGGACAGCTGGCCGGGCTGCCGACCGACCGATGGGGGCCACGGGCGAGGAGTGGCTGCTGCTGCTGCTGCACTCCATGGGCTGCACTACGTCGGGACGGGTGAGGCGGGGCCGGACGCGGCGCTCCGACCCGACAGTCCCCTCGACCCGAGTAGAAGCAGTCAAATACGGGACAAGGGGCGGTCCCGTACGGGTCGAACCAATTTAGCCCAATATACGGGATGTCCCGGCTAATACGGGACTGTTGGCAACCCTAATGCCGCCATAGGGAGAACATGCAAACTTCACACAGACAACATCCAAGGTTGGGATTGAAGCAGGGACTCTGGCTCTGTGAGGCAGCAGGCCCACCCACTGAGCCACTATGTCACCCTAACAACGAGATATTGGGGCAAAATTTGATCACCATCTCTTGGCATATGGTGGCCATTTTCTGTGGCCATGCCAAAAGGTCTCCCTCCAATTATATAGTAGATCATGCGTTTGGATGAAGCCACACATAAATCATGCAGAGAAAAACTGTCAGCGCTGCTAAATTCACCAAGAGCAAAACGCAACTGTGCATTTTACATCTCTGCAAAACATCGTCACCCGAAAGCTTTCCTGACATCAGACCGATCATTTGTAAGGTGGTACGATTTATCAAAGGAGAGGAGGGGGAAGGGGAAAGAAATGCCCTTGATGTGAGCACGTTAAGAAACAGAATGGTAATCCTTCTTTGATCAATTCACTGTTGAGACGTGTGCGCCTTTGGCAAGACGAACATTTATTGCTCACCCAGCCTCGTCAATGCTCTGGTTGCCTGCCACTGGGCATGCTGAGTTTCCTTGGCATCTGTAGTGTGTGATCAAAATCACTGCACTGCCAGACCGTTAGGTTGGAGTTTATTATTGTACAGTTTGCCGAAGAACAGTGAAACGCTTTGTTTTGCATGCTGTCAAATCAGATTTGATAATACTGTATATAAATACAGTCACAGTGGGTAGTGGGTGTATGGAACATAGAAACATAGAAATATAGAAAACAGGTGCAGGAGGAGGCCATTCGGCCCTTCGAGCCAGCACCACCATTCACTGTGATCATGGCTGATCGTCCCCAATCAATAACCCGTGCCTGCCTTCTCCCCATATCCCTTGATTCCACTAGCCCCTAGAGCTCTATCTGATTTGGCCTCCACTGCCCTCTGTGGCAGGCAATTCCACAAATTCACAACTCTCTGCGTGGAAAAGATTTTTTCTCTCCTCAGTCTTAAATGGCCTCCCCTTTATTCTAAGACTGTGGCCCCTGGTTCTGGACTCGCCCAACACTGGGAACATTTTTCCTGCATCTAGCTTGTCCAGTCCTTTTATAATTTTATATCTTTCTATAAGATATCCCCTCATCCTTCTAAACTCCAGTGAATACAAGCCTAGTCTTTTCAATCTTTCCTCATATGACAGTCCCGCCATCCCAGGGATCAATCTCGTGAACCTACGCTGCACTGCCTCAATCACAAGGATGCCTTCCTCAAATTAGGAGACTAAAACTGTACACAATACTCCAGATGTGGTCTCACCAGAGCCCTATACAACTGCAGAAGAACCTCTTTATTCCTATACTGAAATCCTCTTGTTATGAAGGCCAACATTCCATTAGCTTTCTTCACTGCCTGCAGTACCTGGTCTCCTAAGAGTCTGAAGAAGGGTTTCTGCCCAAAACGTTGCCTATTTCCTTCGCTCCATAGATGCTGCCGCACCCGCTGAGTTTCTCCAGCACTTTTGTCTACCGCCAACTTTCAGTGACCGGTGTAGGATGCCCAGGTCTCGCTGCACCTCCCCCTTACCTGACCTAACCCCATTGAGATAATAATCTGCCCCCTTGTTTTTGCCGCCAAAGTGGATAATCTGGAACAAGCTGCCAGAGGAGGCATGTGTAGGAAGGAACTGCAGATGCTGGTTTACACAAACTGCTGGAGTAACAGCAGAACAGGCAGCATCTCTGGATACAAGGAATGGGTGACGTTTCGGGTCAAGACCCATCTTCAGACAGGTAACATAATTTAGAAGACATTTGCGAGTAGGAAGGAACTGCAGATGCTGGTTTATACCGAAGATAGACACAAAGTGCTGGAGTAACTCCACGGGTCATGCAGCATCTCTGGAGTAAAAAGGATGGGCGACATTTCGGGTCGGAACCCTTCTTCAGACTCTTAGGAGACCTGACATTTGGACAGGTGCATGGATAGGAAAGGTTTAGAGGGATGTTGGCCAAACGTGGGGCTTGCTTAGATGAGTATTTTGGTCCACACAGCACTGCCATTCAATGTGATCATGGCTGATCATCCCCAATCAGTACCCCGTTCCTGCCTTCTCCCCATATCCCCTGACTCCGCTATCTTTAAGAGCCCTATCTAGCTCTCTCTTGAAAGCATCCAGAGAACCGGCCTCCACCGCCCTCTGAGGCAGAGAATTCCACAGACTCACCACTCTCTGTGTGAAAAAGTGTTTCCTCATCTCCGTTCTAAATGGCTTACCCCTTATCCTTCAACTGTGGCCCCTGTATCAATTTGAATGAGCAATGTTTCGGGTCGAGTCCCTTCTTCAGACTCTTCCTTCTCTCCAGTCCCATTCCTTGTCTCCAGAGATGCTGGCTGCCCTGCTGAGTAACTCCAGCGTTTTGTGTCTACCTTCGATTTTGGACCAGCATCTGCAGTTCTTTCTTACACATTGAAGCATTGCATATGGATATGCAGGGAATGGAGGGAGATGTATTGAAAGACAAATATTATTCTAAAATAAAGCATCTTCGCTCAGTGACTCTTCGATCAAATCACTTCAGCCACCGTGGGAGGACATTCCAAGAATCAATATTGCTACAATCAGTTTAACTGGAGCTGTTGGCAAGAGTCTTGGCCAAATGGTGCTGTTTATATCAACGTCACACAATTGAAGATGTACTATTCAGTGAAACACGATTGTGAGCTTTTGTAGGTTGCTCTCAACGCTGGAAATTTGATCGGGCACCCGAGAGCACGAGTGGGCTGGTATCTCAATCCGTGCTGAGGAAGTCAATCTGTGCATTAAATTACCAGAGGCATTGAGGGTCTGAACCTTATCCCCAGTGCGGAAATATGCTGCCGGCCCCGCTGAGTTGCCCCAGCATTGTGTCCATCTTCAAATGACGTCACCCGCTCCAGACGGCTGTGCGTACGCATGAAATCGCACGCGACCTTCGCGGAGCCATCGCGGCTCAACGCGACCACGAGGTCAAGGACACGTAGGTGGGACAGGCCCTTGACTCAGAATCATTGTTAACTGATGCCATTTGAATAAAGAGGGGAACCTTTATGAACCACAAAAAAAGGATATTGCCTGAAGGTGAGAGAGTGAAAGTTACCTGGTTGACACACTCATCGAGTCATAAAGTGATACAGTGTGGAAACAGGCCCTTCGGCCCAACTCTGCCCACACCGGCCAACAATGTCCCAGCTACACTAGTCCCACCTGCCCTCATTTGGCCCACATCCCTCCAAACCTGTCCTATCCATGTACCTGTCTAACATGTCCCTGCTTCAATTACCTCCTCAGGCAGCTTGTTCCATACACCCAGCGCTCAGACAAATTTATATACAACTCCCTGACAGTAATTTATTAAATAATGACGTTTCTTGGCCCAGTGAAACCCGATAGAAGTGTTAAGGTCATATGTGAAAAGGAGAAGAATAGGCCATTCAGCCTATCAAGTCAACTCCGCCGTTCAATCATGGCTGATCATGGCTGATCTATCTCTCGCCCCAAAGCCCCCATTTTCCTGCCTTCTCATATTGAGAGGCATGGAGAGGGTAGACAGTCACATCTTATCCCCAGGGAGGAAATGCCAAAGACCAGAGGGCATGGCTTTACGATGAGAGGGGCAAGGTTTAAAGGAGATATGCGGGCAAGTTTCTTTTTTACACAGAGGGCAGTGGGTGCCTGGAACTCGCTGAGTGCATGGGTGGAGGAAGTTGATACAATAGTGGCAATGAAGAGACTTTTGGATAGGCACATGGATATGCAGGGAATAGAGGGACGTGGATTATGTGCAGGCAGATAACATTGAGAAAAACTTGTAGATAAAAGTCTGAGGAAGGGTCGCGACCCGAAACATCACCTATTCCTTTTCTCCAGAGATGCTGAAACAGGAAGGTAGACTATTATCTGAATGGTGACCGATTAGGAAAAGGGGAGATGCAACGAGACCTGGGTGTCATGGTACACCAGTCATTGAAAGTAGGCATGCAGGTGCAGCAGGCAGTGAAGAAAGTGAATGGTATGTTGGCATTCATAGCAAAAGGATTTGAGTATAGGAGCAGGGAGGTTCTACTGCAGTTGTACAGGGTCTTGGTGAGACCACACCTGGAGTATTGCGTACAGTTTTGGTCTCCTAATCTGAGGAAAGACATTCTTGCCATAGAGGGAGTACAGAGAAGGTTCACCAGACTGATTCCTGGGATGGCAGGACTTTCATATGAAGAAAGACTGGATAGACTCGGCTTGTACTCACTAGAAGTTAGAAGATTGAGGGGGGATCTAATAGAAACTTAGAAAATTCTTAAGGGGTTGGACAGGCTAGATGCAGGAAGATTGTTCCCGATGTTGGGGAGGTCCAAAACAAGGGGTCACAGTTTAAGGATAAGGGGGGAAGTCTTTTAGGACCGAGATGAGAAAAACATTTTTCACACAGAGAGTGGTGAATCTGTGGAATTCTCTGCCACAGAAGGTAGTTGAGGCCAGTTCATTGGCTATATTTAAGAGGGAGTTAGATGTGGCCCTTGTGGCTAAAGGGATCAGGGGGTATGGAGAGAAGGCAGGTACGGGATACTGAGTTGGATGATCAGCCATGATCATATTGAATGGCGGTGCAGGCTCGAAGGGCCGAATGGCCTACTCCTGCACCTGTTTTCTATGTTTCTATGTTTCTATACCTGTCGGACAGCAAAGATCAATGAATGATAGATTTGATAACCAGAAGATAAACACATTTTAAGATGAATGAAAAATAACAAATGTAATATTTCTTTGCACAGTGTTGCTGTTAGATTATTGCATCTACTTTGAGAAAATTCCCCCCCTCACTTGTAGATACCCCTCACTTGTCAAGCATTGTCCTGTCCTCACTTGTCAAGCATTGTCTATGTTTCTATGTTTCTATGTTACCGGCTTTTTGTGTCTATTTCTGGTGTAACCCAGCATCTGTCGTCACTTCCTTACACATAGATATGTTAGTCTTGGCATCAGGTTCAGCTGAGACGTTGAGGGCTGAAGGACCTGGTCCTGCGCTGCACTGTGTTCTATGTGTCCATGCACCCTCTTGTGTGCGTTCTATGTGTTGTCTTGGGTTTGCCCATCAATGGGCTTTTCTGAAGCCACCATGGTTTAGTACATTAGCATCACATGCAATCCCCATGAGACAAGTCAAGTCAACTCAAGAGAGTTTATTGTCGTGTGTCCCAGATAGGACAATGAAATGCTTGCTTGCTGCAGCACAACAGAATATTGTAAGCATAAATACTGAACAGTTCAGTTCAATATACACATAAATAAGCAAATATAGTGCAATAGGCTGTTACAGTTCAGAGTCTGTTTGTTGGCGAGTTTAATAGCCTGATGGCTGTGGGGAAGAAGCTGGTCCTGAACCTGGATGTAACAGATTTCAGGCTCCTGTACCTTCTGCCCGCTGGCAGCGGAGAGGTGAGTGTGTGGCCAGGATGGTGTGGCTGCATTTTTGAGTCAGCGACTACGATAGATCCCCTCGATGGTGGGGAGGTCAGAGCCGATGATGGACTGGGCAGTGGTTACAACTTCCGGCATTCTTTTCCGTTCCTGGTCCCTCAGGAAGCCGAACCAAGTTTCCTTTTACTCTTGAATCTTATGCCTTCCCACTACCAAGATGGCTGCAGTCTTCTCATTGCTGAGGGAACCAACCACCTATCTGTAAGCATATCTGAGGAAGGATGTTCTGGCGTGGCAGAGGGATCAGACAAGAATGATCCCAGGGACAATGAGCGTTTGAAGGCACTGGGCCTGTCCTCGCTGGAGTTTCGCAGGATGATGGGGAACCTCATTGAAACTTACCGAATAGTGAAAGGCCTGGATAGAGTGGATGTGGAGAGGATGTCTCCACTAGTGGTGGAATCTAGGTCCAGAGGGCAAGCCTCAGATACACGGACGTTCCTTTCGGAAGGAGATGAGGAGGAATTTCTTTAGTCAGAAGGAGGTGAATCTTTGGAATTCATTGCCACAGAAGGCTGTGGAGGCCAAGTTTTAAGGCAAAGATAGATAGATTCTTAATTAGTACGGGTCAGTGGTTATGGGGAGAGAGCAGGAAGATGGGGTTGAGAGGAAAAGATAGATCAGCCATGATTGAATGGCGGAGTAGACTTGATGGGCTGAATGGCCTAATTCTGCTCCTATCACTTATGAACTTATGAACCCCAAATATATAAATTATTTTCTCTCTGTCGCTCTTCGACCCAATTCCTTCATCCTCCGTGGGAGGATATAAAAGTGGCTCAAAGAATCAATATTGCTAAAAGCAGTTTCACTGGAGCTGATGGCAAGAATCTTGGCCAAATGGTGTTGTTTATATCAATGCCAGAAGATTGAAGATGTGTTATTAAGTGAAACACGATATTGAGCATTTCTTGGTTGTTCTCACCATTGGTAATTTGATCATGCACTTTTGAGCATATGCGCTTTTCGAGTGGCCGGTGTCCAACACGAGACACGCTGGAGGCAGGAAACATGTTCCCGATGTTGGGGGAGTCCAGAACCAGGGGCCACAGTTTAAGAATAAGGAGTAAGCCATTTAGAACGGAGACGAGGAAACACTTTTTCACACAGAGAGTTGTGAGTCTGTGGAATTCTCTGCCTCCGAGGGCGGTGGAGGCCGGTTCTGTGGATATTTTCAAGAGAGAGTTAGATAGCGGAGTCAGGGGATATGGGGAGAAGGCAGGAACGAGATACTGATTGTCGATGATCAGCCATGGTCACACTGAATGGCGGTGCTGGCTTGAAGGGCAGAATGGCCTCCTCCCGCACCTATTGTCTATTGTGTATTGATACAGGAGCTAGGAAGGGTGCACCACCAGACTCGGGAACAGCTTATTTCCTTCTGTTATCGGGCTTCTGATCGGGCCTTCCACAACCTAGGATACTGCCTAATTCACCTCTACCCCATTGCCGATATTGGACATTATTTCTGGAACTGTTGCGTTCCAATGCTGAGAACTATATTCTGCACTCTGTAGCTTCCCCTCTGTGCTACCTATTGAGTTTGAGTTTGATTGTATTTATGTATAGTATTATCTGAACCGATCGGACAGCATCAATACAAAGCATTTCACTGTACTTTGGTGTACCAGACAGTAATAAACCTAAGCCAATGGATTGCTCGAAGAAAATGTCAAGATAGCAATATGGATAGGAACGTGATGCAGACAAATTGAATTGTGGGCAAATGGAATCAGCTTGGATGGGGTATCTGAGTTGGCATGGACATCGGGCTGAAGGGCATGCCTTAGTGCGAGATGTCTCTGCATGATATGAATTGCTTGCTGCATGACGATACAACACCAGGTTAAAGATATTTGAACAGGAACATGGACGGGAAAGGTTTAAAGGGATATTGGTCAAATTTGGGAACGTTTGAGACAATACAAATATTATCAACGGTATGAGTATATTACTAATATTATGAATGTATTACTAGTACCATGTATTCTCAATTATATAAAATATATAATCTTAAAATTTATAATCAATAATAATACAAATAATATTAACAGTACGAATATATCATTAATATCATGTATTTTCATTATTGTAAAATAATGTACTTTGTTATTATTTTGTTTCTATAATAAAAATATTTAAAAAATAAAAAAAATAAAAAATTTGGGAACGTTTGACTAGTTCAGGGGTGGTGCAGCGGTAGAGCTGCTGCCTCACAGCCACAGATACCCGGGTTTGATCCTGACTGCAGGTACGCACGGAGTTTGTACGCTCTCTCCCTGACCAAATGGGTGCGGTTGCTCCAGCTTCCTCCCACATTCCGAAGACGTACAGGTTTGCAGGTCAATTGGCTTCCGTAACTTGGCAACCTCGTGTGCAGGATAGTTCCAGTGTGCGGGGATCGCTGGTTGCCACGGAACCTGTGGGCCGGATAGCCTGTTTCCACGCTGTATCGCCAAACTAAAAGTGGGGCCGGCTTGGTCGGTGTGAGCAAGTCGGGCTGCAGGGCCCCGTTTCTGCGCTGCATGGCTCTACCACTGTCGAGAGAACCAAGAGCTGATGCAGAAAAACAGGGGTCAGATAAAAACTAACGTGCTTTTTTTTCTCTCTCTCCTGCATGCAGCGTGGAGCACGACTTCAGACAGCAGGAAGGCAGGTTCCATCGAGTCCTGAGCTCCCTGGAGACCGAGGCGGGACAAAGTGCCGAGCTCCCTTCCACACCCAGTAAACAGGACGAGTCACCAACGCCTCGGTTGGCAGCTAGGACAGAGCCGAAAAAATCTAAAAGGAAATGCTTTTGGTTCTTGTGAACTTCGGAACTTATCGCTGACGGACTGAAGGAGAGGCCAATGCTGAAGTCGGCTTTCTGTTTCCCACCTGACTACCACGAGCTTGGGGCCTCCTGCACCATTGAAGCCAGTGAAATCCATGAGGTGACTGTTTTCGGAAAACACCAGCTTTTTTGTATTTTCAGAAAAATTGCCGCAACGGAGAAACAAAGAGAAAAAAAGTATTCTCCACATTTGCAGGGTGTAATTTAAGAAAGCTCTATTCCAAACATTAAATCTAATTGTTTAACATTGCTATTATACATGTCTGTACAAAGGGGTCGGAGGGGAGGAGGTGAAGGAAGCTCGAGACGAAGGCCGTCGAGCGCACCAAACATAGCGACAGAAACGATAGGTGCAGGAGGAGGCCATTCGGCCCTTTGTGCTAGCACCGCCTTTTCATATGATCATGGCTGATCATCCACAATCAGTACCCCGTTCCTGCCTTCTCCCCATATCCCTGATTCCCTCAGCCCGAAGAGCTAAATCTAACTCACTCTTGAAAAAGGCGGTTGAAGAACGGTTCAGTCCCGAAACATCACGCATCCTTTTTCTCCAGAGATGCTGCCTGAAGGTCCTGTCCAACTCACACCACCTTTTCAGCGACTGCCGGCGCCCGTGTATAGGTCGCCGAACATTTTCCACATGTTGAAACTTTCCGGCGACCTATGACATAAGTCCCTTTCATGTAAGTGGGACAGGCCCTTTATTTACTCCAGCACTTTGTGTCTAGATCCAGTATACTGTCGGTTCAGAATACAGATTGCTTAGGTCCATGAGGAACCATGAGTAGAAGTCAGACACAAAATGCTGGAGTAACTCAGCGGGACAGGCAGCATCTCTAGAGAGAAGGAACGGTTGACGTTTGGGGTCGAGACCCTTCTTCAGACTTGTCACCCGTTCCTTCTCTCCAGAGATGCTGCCTGTCCCGCTGAGTTACTCCAGCATTTTATGTCCACCTTCAATTTAAACCAGCATCTGCAGTTCTTTCCTACACAAGATTAGACGTAATACAGGTTTGGCCAGAGCTAGTGGGATTCTTCCCTGTGGAGAGACGGCAATTTTGGGGAGAAGACACCAGGAAGTCTACTGTAGATGCTGGAATCTTGAGCACAACACAAAACAGCTGGAGTGGTTGTCTGGTGCCGTGCAGCACCAGACAACAACTCAGCAGTCAAGCAGCATCTGTGGAGGTAAAGGGATTTAGACTTTACTTTTAGATTTTGGATTTCAGAGCTACAGCGCAGAAACAGGTCCTTAGTCAACCAAGTCCGCGTCAACCGGCGCTCCCCGCACACGAACAGTATTCTACACACAAGGGAAAATTTCATAACTTTACTGATGCCAATTAATCTTGGTCTCCTAATCTGGTCTCCTAATCTGAGGAAAGACATTCTTGCCATCGAGGGAGTACAGAGAAGGTTCACTAGACTGATTCCTGGGATGGCAGGACTTCCATATGAAGAAAGACTGGATAGACTCGGCTTGTACTCGCTGGAATTTAGAAGATTGAGGGGGGATCTTATAGAAACTTACAAAATCCTTAAGGGGTTGGACAGGCTAGATGCAGGAAGATTGTTCCCGATGGTGGGGAGGTCCAGAACAAGGGGTCACAGTTTAAGGATAAGGGGGAAGTCTTTTAGGACCGAGATGAGAAAATCATTTTTCACACAGAGACTGGTGAGTCTGTGGAATTCTCTGCCACAGAAGATAGTTGAGGCCAGTTCATTGGCTATATTTAAGAGGAAGTTAGATGTGGCCCTTGTGGCTAAAGGGATCAGGGGGTATGGAGAGAAGGCAGGTGCAGGATACTGAGTTGGATGATCAACCATGATCATATTGAATGGCAGTGCAGGCTCGAAGGGCCGAATGGCCTACTGCTGCACCTACTTTCTATGTTTCTATGTTAATCTACAAACCTGTATGTCTTTGGAGTGTGGGAGGAAACCAAAGCACCCGGAGGAATCCCTCGTGGTCACAGGGGAGAACGTACAAACTCCATGCAGACAGCACCATTAGACGGGATCGAACCAGGGTCTCTGGTGCTGTGAGGCAGCAACTCTACCGCTGCGACACTGTACCTTTCAGGTCAACTTTGCGGAGGATTGGGGGTATGTTTTTATGACTTTTTAAGGCAACAAGAATGGGTGTTTTGGCCACAGAAATCATTGGGCAAGATTCAGGTATAAGATAGACAATCACAGCACAGGAACAGGCACTTCACCTATCATGCCCCTGTCATATCTCCCTCCAACCCAGGTACAGACACCCAGCAGAAGGCTGAAGAGATCCGAAATGCTACCAATCGAGGTTACGAGGTTAATTCCCGGGATGGGGATTAACGAGGTTAATTCCCGGGATGGCGGGACTGTCATATGTTGATAGAATGGAGCGGCTGGGCTTGTACACTCTGGAGTTTAGAAGGACGAGAGGTTATTGAAAGATAAGATTATTAAGGGCTTGGACACGCTAGAGGCAGGAAACATGTTCCCGATGTTGGGGGAGTCCAGAACCAGGCAGTGGAGGCCGATTCACTGGGTGAATTTAAAAGAGAGTTAGATAGAGCTCTAGGGGCTAGTGGAATCAAGGGATATTGGGAGAAGTCAGGCACGGGGTACTGATTGTGGATGATCAGCCATGATCACAGTGAATGGCGGTGCTGGCTCGAAGGAACAAATGGCCTCCTCCTGCACCTATTTTCTATGTTTCTTTGCTTCTAATACTGTGCAGGAACAGGCCCTTCACCCTGCGCCCAAAAGTCTGTGCCAAACAAGCACATGCCAGGAAACCTTACCTGCCAGCATATAACCCAAATATCCCTCCTTTCCCTGCATATCCATATCCAAAGTCTCAAACTCCACTATCATATCCGCCTCCACAGCCCCCCCCCCCCAGTGGCACATTCTGAGCATCCACCACTCTCTGGGTAACAAAGGCTTGCACCACGGATTAGGATGAAGGTACTGTTTGAGGTACAGTAGATACAGGCGTCCAGTCAAGGGCAAGACGTTCTATTGTGGTGGATCAGAGGTGCAAAATGTTTTAAACCAGGGTGACACAGTGGCGCAGCTGTAGAGTTGCTGCCTTACAGCGCCAGTGACCCGGGTTCGATCCTGACCAGGGGTGCTGTCTGTACGGAGTTGGCACGCTCTCCCCGTCACCGCCTGGGTTTTCTCCGGGTGCTCCGGTTTCTTCCCACATCCCAAAGTTGTGTGGGTTGCAGGTTCATCAGCTTCGGTAAAATATTGTAATATTGTCGCCGGTGTGTGGGAATAGTGTGGGATCGCTGGACAAAGGGCCTGTTTCCGCACAAGATCTCTAAAGTCTAAAGTAAATCACTCATCCAGCATCAAATAGATCGACTGTGATCCGATTAAATACTGAAATATCCTGAAGGGTTGTGTCGCTAACTACTGTTCCCGATGTTGGTATCGATGGCATTTGGACACAAGTGCTGGAGGATCTCGGCGGGTCAGGCAGCATCTCTGGAGGACATGGACGGGTGACGTTTCACAGAGTGCTGGAGTACCGGGAGTGGCGTTTCAGCTCGAGATGCTTCGTCACACTGACTGTAAGGGGGAGAGCAGTAAGATGGACGAGAGGAGAGGCAGGACAAAACGGCCGTGGAAAGTAGCAGGCGTGAGGGTTTTCTCGCTGGGCCGATGGTTGGCCCATAGGCCAGAGGTAAAATGGGAAGCAGTGAGACAGAATTGAAGCGATGCGAAGTGTGAAGCCAGCAGGCCTCACCGTGGCCTCTTCCAGGGGAAACAAACCTAACCTGGAACACACAATGCGGGAGTAAATCAGTGGGTCAGGCACACGGGAAGGGACCAAGATTGTCCAGTGGCAGTTGAGCAGCGCCGGACACCCGAGATCGGTCCTGGCTGCAGATGAGGCGCAGGTCTGTGTCCATGCCACCGCACGGCTGCCGAGGCTGTGTACCGCTTGTGACCTTTGACAAATCCCATGATTCCTTGCGTTTTTTCGGAATACCGAACTCACTTATTGCCCGTGGTGTACAGGTTTAGTTTGGCTTAGTTTAGAGATACAGCGCTGAAACAGGCCTTTTGGTCCAGCTAGTCCGCACCGACCAGCGATCCCCGCACATTGACACTATCCTACACACACTCGGGACAATTTACACTTACACCAAGCCAATTAACCCACAGACCTGCACGTCTTTGGAGTGTGGGAGGAAACCGAAGATCTCGGAGAAAACCCACGCAGGTCACGGGGAGAACGTACAAACTCCGTACAGACAGCGCCCGTAGTCGGGATCAAACCCGCGTCTCCAGCGCTGCAAGCGCTGTAAGGCTGCAACTCTACCGCTGCGCCACCGTGCCGTGAGTGACAGAACCTGCGGAGAAATAGTGAGACTGCTGAGCAAATAAAATGGAATTAGTGGTGGGATTTTTGTGAATATGTTTGATGGTCAGCACAGACTTGCTGGGCCGAAGGGCCTTCTTCCAAGCAGCATGATTCTTCTCTCTGACTTTATTTGTTCTCCGATTTATTCATCAAAACTAATGAATATAGAACAGTAGAGAATATAGGTGTCGAACATGATGTCAAGATAAATCATCTCTGCCTCGACGTTTGGAAGGAGATGAGGATACATTTCTTTAGTCAGAGGTTGAATTCTTGATTAGTACGGGTGTCCGGGGTTATGGGGAGAATCCGTGGAATTCTTTGCCACAGACGGCTGTGGAGGCCAAGTCAGTGGATATTTTTAAGGCAGAGATGGATAGATTCTTGATTAGTGCGGGTGTCTGGGGTTATGGGGAGAAGGCAGGAGAATGGGGTTAGGAGGGAGAGGTGGATCAGCCGTGATTGAATGGCGGAGTAGACTTGATGGGCCGAGTGGACTAATTCTACCCCTATCGCGTATGACCTTACGACCTTGACGGGATACGGACCACGTGAGGGCTGGGGAGATCGGTTGATCTAAATTCGAGTACCGATGGCACTGGCATTAAATTCACCGGGACAGGATCATGTAAACAAACTGGGCGGCACGGCGGCGCTGCAGTAGAGTTGCTGCCTCACGGCGCCGGACGCCCGGGTTCCATCCTGACTATACGCACCGTCGGTACAATGTTTGCACGCTCTTCCTTTGACCTTGTGGGTTTGAAGAGTTGCGGATTGTGGAGCCAGACGGAAGAAAGTAGCAGGACGAGAGGTGGGTGGAGGGGAGAAATATAATAATAATTATTTTACTGTCATTGCACACAAGTGCAACGAGATTTGCTTTGCAACTTCCATCCGATGTCATAACTTAAACGCCTAATAACATTTAGGTTTAGATACCCCGAGAACGAGGTTTGTAAAAAGAACATTGGGGAGCGCAAAGCCGCTGCGTCTGAGCGCGCCGCCATCTTCAACGCAAATAGGTTGGAATCCGGGTGGGGCAAGGGGGAGGGGGGGGGGAGAACGTACAACACCCTACACCCTCAAAATAAAGGACAGCGCATTGCACCCTGAGATATCAGACAGTTAAAGCTTCCTTAAGTAGAAAGTAATGAAGTATAGAGAAAATATTCATAAATAGATTTCTGTTCAAATTGTGCAAAGTCTCGTAAAATCAAAGCAACACAAACCAGCGAAGTACTTAAGTGATCGGAGCAACATTAGGCCACTCCTGCCTCTATTTCACATCACCCCCACATCAGTCTGAAGAAGGGTCTCGACCCGAAATGTCACCCATTTCCTTCGCTCCGCAGATGCTGCCTCGCCCGCTGAGTTTCTCCAGCATTTTTGTCTACCTTCGATTTTTCCAGCATCTGCAGTTCCTTCTTAAACACTCCTGCCTCTATTTCTTATCTTCTGATGTTCATTAACAATATGCTCTTTGCACCATGGTCTCTTCATAAGTTCACAAGTTATAGGAACAGAATTGGGCCATTCAGCCCATCAGGTCTACTCCACCATTCAATCATCATCGTTGAAAACATCAACGGGCCCGGTGCCTTACGATGCCGTGTACGACAGTGATCGCAACCTCTACTGAAGTGTGGATGGCCGTCGGCTCGCTAGGAGCTCATCCGCCCTTTGACGGGTCTTGTTTTTGGTCCTGCTGGGGGTCCACAGCCCCCTCCTCACCCGGCAAACCAGGTGGGGGAGACGGTTTAGTCACCGACTATCCGACTGATCATGGCTGATCTATCTCTCCCTCCTAACCCCATTCCCCTGCCTTCTCCCCATAACCCCCAGACACCCGTGTTAACCTGTCAATCTCCGACTTAAAAATATCCACAGCCTTCTGTGGCAATGAATTCCACCCTCTGACGAAAGAAATTCTGAGTCTTTGACCTCTGGTCCCAGAATCTCCCACTAGTGAAAACATCCAGGCCTTTCATTGTTACAAGGTTTCATGTGAGCAAAGCAGTCTGAAGCAAGCATTAATTGACATTTATGTATTTTGGTTCCAGGGACTCATTTGAAGAGGCTGTGTAGGAGGGAACTGCAGGTGCTGGTTTACACCGAAGATAGACACAAAGCGCTGGAGTAACTCGGCGGGTCAGGCAGCATCTCTGGAGAGATGGAATGGGTGACGTTTCGGGTGGAGACCCGTCTTCAGACCCTGCTGAGAGGTGGAATGTACGCTCCACTGCCTTGCTTCCACTGTGAGGACTGAGGTGGGAGAAGGACAGGACGCTTCTCTCCAGTCTTACGCCGTTCCCGACAATCAAATCCGGAACGTCCTTAACTTTGGCGGCCTCTGCTGCACCAGAGGAACGTGGGTCCAAGCCTCACCCGGGCCCCACTGTACCGCCGGGGCACGGAAGGGCTGCATTGTCCGGAGTACAACCTTTTTTGCAATCGGACGATGAACAGAAATTTATTTATTTTTTGTTTAAAAAAATCGTAACGGCGCTATCGTAAAAGAACTGCAAGAACGTTCTCGCTAATGGGTCTCAGCTAATGCTTATTCTCCCGTCAACACCGCAATGCTCCGCTGGCGATCCAGGGGACCACCCTGCTGAAGTATGAACATGTCCTCGGAGGTGTTGGGGAGACCTGGTCGAAGTATATAAAATGATAAGAGGCATAGACAGGGTAGACAGTCAGAACCTTTTACCCCCAGGCTGCAGATGTCACGGTCCAGAGGGCGTAGCTTGAAGATGAGAGGGGCAAAGTTTAAAAGAGATGAGAGGGGCAAGGGCTGAAGCTTTCTCCCCAGTGTGGGAAACGCCCAACACTAGAGGACATAACTGTGAGGTGAGAGGGGGAAAGTTTGATGGAGATGTGCGGGGCGAGACCTTTTACACGGAGGGTGGTGAGTGCATAGAACGTGCTGCCTGGGGTAATGGTGGAGGCAGATACGATAGGGGAATTGAAGAGGCTTTTATGCTCTATGTTCTATATTACAATTGGCCTCCCCTTATTCTCAAGCTGTGTCCCCTGGCTCCAAAAACATCCATCCTCATCTCACCTTTCAGCGGACAATCAACAACAGGGCTTAAGAAGGAACTGCAGATGCTGGAAAATCGAAGGTAGACAAAAGTGCTGGAGAAACTCAGCGGATGCAGCAGCATCTGAGGAGTGAAGGAAATAGGCAACGTTTCGGGCCGAAACCCTTCTTCAGACAACAGGGATCAGGAATAGAAATTCCTGAGCTGCGGAATAATCGCGTGAGGAGTGTTTGAGCAGAAGGGTTTGGGAGAGTGGGAAAAGATGCGGCAGGCAGAATACAGTGCAGCAAAGGTTTACTTTTTTAAAGGGGTCTGAAGAAGGGTCTCGACCTGAAACGTCACCTGTTCCATCGCTCCACAGATGCTGCCTCACCCGCTGAGTTTCTCCAGCATCTTTGTCTACTTTCTTAAAGGGGAGTGGATTTAGAAATCGGAGGGGCAAAGGGATTTTGAGAGCGCTGGTGCAGGATTCCCAGAAGCTTGATTTGCAGGTTAAGTCAGTAGTAAGGAACACAATGGCAATGTTACATAGAAACATAGAAACATAGAAAATAGGTACAGGAGGAGGCCATTCGGCCCTTCGAGCCAGCACCACCATTCATTGTGATCATGGCTGATCGTCCGCTATCAATAACCCGTGCCTGCCTTCTCCCCATATCCCTTGACTCCACTAGCCGCTAGAGCTCTATCCAACTCTCTCTTAAATCCATCCAGTGATTTGGCCTCCACTGCCCTCTGTGGCAGGGAATTCCATAAATTCACAACTCTCTGGATAAAAAAGTTTTTTCTCACCTCAGTCTTAAATGACCTCCCCTTTATTCTAAGGCTGTGGCCCCTGGTTCTGGACTCACCCAACATTGGGAACATTTTTCCTGCATCTAGCTTGTCCTTTTATAATTTTATATGTTTCTATAAGATAACCCCTCATCCTTCTAAACTCCAGTGAATACAAGCCTAGTCTTTTCAATCTTTCCTCATATGACAGTCCCGCCATCCCAGGGATCAATCTCGTGAACCTACGCTGCACTGCCTCAATCACAAGGATGTCCTTCCTCAAATTAGGAGACCAAAACTGTACACAATACTCCAGATGTGGTCTCACCAGAGCCCTATACAACTGCAGAAGAACCTCTTAACTCCTATACTGAAATCCCTCTTGTTATGAAGGCCAATATTCCATTAGCTTTCTTCACTGCCTGCTGTACCTGCACGCCAACTTTCAGTGACAAGGACACCCAGGTCTCGCTGTACCTCCCCCTTACCTAACCTAACCCCGTTGAGATAATAATCTGCCCCCTTGTTTTTGCCGCCAAAGTGGATAACCTCACATTTATCTATATTATACTGCATCTGCCACGCATCTGCCCATTCACTCAACCTGTCCAGGTCCCCCTGCAACCTCCTAACATCCTCTTCACAGTTCACACTGTCACCCAGCTTTGTGTCATCCGCAAACTTGCTAGTGTTGCTCCTAATTCCCTCTTCCAAATCATTAATATATATGGTAAACAGTTGCGGCCCCAACACCGAGCCTTGCGGCACTCCACTCGCCACTGCCTGCCATTCTGAAAAGGACCCGTTCACTCCTACTCTTTGCTTCCGGTCTGCCAACCAATTTTCTATCCATGTCAACACCCTACCCCAATACCATGTGCTCTAATTTTAGTCACCAGTCTCCCGTGCGGGACATTATCAAAGGCTTTCTGAAAGTCTAGATACACTACATCCACTGGCACCCCTTCACCCATTTTACTTGTCACATCCTCAAAAAATTCCAGAAGATTAGTCAAGCATGATTTCCCTTTCATAAATCCATGTTGACTTGGACTAATCCTTTTACTGCTATCCAAATGATGCATTATTACCTCTTTAATAATTGACTCCAGCATCTTTCCCACCACCGAAGTCAGGTTAACTGAGGTCTGTAATTCCCCGTTTTCTCTCACGCTCCTTTCTTGAAAAGTGGGATAACATTAGCTATCCTCCAATCCAATGTTGGCATTCATTACGAGAGAATATACGACTAGAATATAGAAGTAAGGTTTTCATGCTCAGGATTTCGTTATAAGGCGCTGGTGAGGCCACATTTGAAATATTGTGAAGATAGGCATTAAAATGCTGGAGTAACTCAGCGGGTCAGGCATCGTCGCTGGAGAGAAGCAACAGTTGACGTTTCGGTGGAGATATTTCTTCAGGCTCAAAGTCAGGGTAGGGGGGACGTAAATATTGTGAGCAGTTTTGGGCCCAGTATCTGAGGGAAGAAGTGCAGGTTTTGTAGAGGGTCCAGATGTGGTTCACAAGAATCATCCCGCCGATGATTGGTTTAACGTCGCAGGAGCGTTCGGCGCCATTCCAGACGTCAGTGGAGGAAGTTACTTTGGAATTTAGAAGGATGAGAGGGAATCTTATTGAAACGTATAAGGTTATTAAGAGTTAGAGGCAGGAAACATGTTCCCGATGTTTTTGAGAGTCCAGAACCAGGGGCCACACAGTTTAAGAATAAGGGGTAAGCCATTTAGAACGGAGACGAGGAAACATTTTTTCACACAGAGAGTTGTGAATCTGTGGAATTCTCTGCTTCAGAGGGCGGTGGAGGCCGGTTCTCTGGATGCTTTCAAGAGAGAGCTAGATAGGGCTCTTAAAGATAGCGGAGTCAGGGGATATGGGGAGAAGGCAGGAATGGGGTACTGATTGGGGATGATCAGCCATGATCATATTGAATGACGGTGCTGGCTCGAAGGGCCGAATGGCCTACTCCTGCATCTATTGTCTATTGAACCAAGAACGTAGAACAGCACAGCGCAGGTGCAGGGCCTTCAGCCCACAAGGTCCATGTTGAATATGATGCCGTGTTAAAAAAATCTCCTCTGCCTGCACCTACTCCAGGTCTTTCCATTCTCTCCATATCCACGTGACTCTGTAAAGGCCTCTTTCAAGTTAGGACTGAGATGAGGAGAAATTTCTGCTCTCACGGGGTGGTAGGTCTCTGGAATCCTCTAACTTGGAAAGCTATGGAAGTTCAATCGCTTTTCATTCAATCCTACAATCAATACATTACTGGGAATGCAGGGAGTCAAGAATGACGGGGGATAATGCTGGAAAATGGCACTGGGATGGAAGACCTGTTAAGATTTTGGTGACGGTAGACCAGACTCGAAGGGTCGAATGGGCCACTCCCGACTCTATATCATATCTCCCGATGTTCATCAACAATATGCTCTTTACTATATGGTCTCTTCATAAGTTCATACATTCCAGGAACAGAATTAGGCCGTTCGGCCCATGAAGTCTTCCGCCATTCAATCATTTCCTATCATATCTTTCCCTCTTAACCCCATTCTCCTGCCTTCTCCCCAGCCCGACACCCACACTAATCAACAGTCTGACAATCTCCGCCTTAAGAATACCCACTGACTTGGCCTCCACAGCCGCCTGTGGCAATGAACCCCACACCCTCTGTCAAAATAAATTCCTCCTCATCTCCTTCCTAAAGGCACGTCCATATATTCTGAGGCTGTGGCCCCCTGGTCCTATATTCTCCCACTAGTGGAAACATCCTCTCCACATCTATCCTGTCCAAGCCTTCCACTAATCGGTAAGTGTCAATGAGGTACCCCCTCATCCTTCTGAACTTGAGCGAGAACAGGCCCAGTGCCGTCAAGCGGTCAAGATTCGAGCGCCTGCCCCACTTGGCCGTCACTGACGCGACATCATTTACGCGTCACGATGCATGTCGCGCGCGTCGTGACACGCACGTGATGCGCACATGGTGCGTGGTGACATGGGCAGTGAAGCGCGGTCGCGCGCGGCTCCCCAGGATTTTGGGATGCACAAAATCTTTGCGCGCCATCTGCGCAACGGGCAAATGACGCCAAAGTGGGACAGGCCCTTTACTTCTTTCCCCGGCCTTCTCTGTTCCCCTCTGCCCCCACACACCTCTGGCTTGCCACTGCCTTTTGTTCCCTCTGCCTTTCTTCCTAATCTACCCTGGCCGAGCCGTTGGCCTTTGCATCTGGCTTCTGCGCTCTCGGGTGACTGACTATCTCTCCCCTCCCTCGCCCTCTCTCGACGACTAAACCTCCCACCTCCTCCCCTCCCCTCCCCTCCCCCTCCCCCTCCCCTTCCATGCCCCCATCCAGTGTTTCTTTATCTCCCCATCACCTCAGCCTTGAACCAAAGCCCATCAACAACGTTGACAGCTGTGACAACCTCGGCACACAGTTACGCGCGAGATTTACAATCGAAGGGCGAGATGGATCCTCGGTTCATTTGAACGTACGTGGCACCACTTACTTATCAGAGTGAGTAACGTTGAAGAGAGACACGCTTTTTTACGCTGGGCTCTGATGAGAAAAGAATGCTATTTTTACACCGGGTGATTGAAGTCAGCAGCTCATTTTGTTGGCAGGCAGTTGCCTTCAGCGCGGCACTTCGTGTTATTTATGGCCAGCGACAGTGGGGACGAGGTCGGGGAGACAGGCCGAAGCGATGGAAGTAAATAGTTTAATACTGGAAGCTTGCAGGTTTAATATTAATTTAATGGTTTCATATTGGCAGTGGATGCACAGGGTCTGTTGGCCAGAGTAGATGAGTCGAGGACCAGAGGGCATAGGTTTAAGGAGAAGGGGGAAAAACATTGATTGGTAACTTTTCACACAGAGGGTGGTGGGTGTATGGAACCAGCTGCCAGAGGAGGTAGTTGAAGCTGGGACTATCCCGATGTTTAAGAAACAGTTAGACAGGTACATGGATAGGACAGGTTTGGAGGGATAGGGATGAAACGCAGGCAGGTGGGACTAGTGTAGCTGGGATATGTTGTCTGATGTGGGCAGGTTGGGCTGAAGGGCCTGTTTCTATACTGTATGACTCGATTACAGAGGATCTTAGCGCGGCCTCCAGGCTTAAGCCAATCTCATGGTCTCTGAACAACTTCACACAGAATCTTTGGAATCTTTCAAAAACCCGGAAGGTTTGGGGAAAATAAGAGGCTGGGCTTTGACGAGGCTGGGCTATTTGTCACGGGAGAGATCAGGCGTATGTTCATACGTTCATGACTGATAGGAGCAGAATTCAGCCCATCAAGTTGACTCCGCCATTCAATCACGGCTGATCCTTCTCTCCCTCTCAAACCCATTCTCCTGCCTTCCTTCCTCCCGTAACCCCTGACACCCGTACTAATCAAGAATCTATCAATCTCCACCTTAAAAATATCCATTGATTTGACCTCTGCAGCTGTCTGTGGCAATGAGTTCCACAGATTCACCAACCTCTGACTAAAGAAATTCATCCTCATCTCCTTTCTAAAGGTACGTCCTTTATTCTGGGGCTGTGGCCTCTGGTCCCTAGACTCTCCCACCAGTGGAAACTTACGGGGAGGTTTGAGAGGGAAAGATAGACAATTGAATGGCGGAGTAGACTCGAAGGACCAAATGGCCCGATTCTGCTCCTATGACTTATGAAGATGATCAGACAATTTAAAGAGTAGCAACCTCTGGGTTTTAGAAGGTCGGGGAACCTTCCTACCCCTCCAACATCTCCATCGGCATTGTGTGGGAGAGACTGAAACCGTGACGTGAGATTGTGTGGTCGATGTGGTCCGTCGCGCCCTTTGTTGGAGTGTGATGTTGCTCGTTTGTCCATCCCGAGATAGCCTGAGATTGCCTGGTCATTTCCGCCAGCAAAAAGGGGTGTTGCATCAAAGCAGGGCAGGACCTTTGCGGTGAATGGTAGAGCCCTGGGCAGTGTGGTGGAGCTGATGCATCTAGGAGGGCAGGCACACAGTTCCCTGCAAGCGGCGTCACAGGCAGACAGGGTGGTCGGGAAGACCTTATGTACGTTGCCCTCCGTCAGTCAGCCTTCGTTGGAGTAGCATCAAAGAACTGCAGATGTTGGTGTGCAGAAAAAAAAGACACAAAGTGCTGGAGTAGACTCGGCGGGTCAGACAGCATCTCTGGAGATCATGGATGGGTGACGTTTGTAAAGGGTCCCCACCCGAAACGTCACTTGTCCAAGTTCGCCAGAGATGCTACCTGACCTGCTGAGTTACTCCGGTATCAGAGCATTGAATATAGGAGTAGGGAAGTAATGTTAAAATTGTACAAGGCATTGGTAAGACCAATTCTGGAATATGGTGTACAATTTTGGTCGCCTAGTTATAGGAAGGATGTCAACAAAATAGAGAGAGTACAGAGGAGATTTACTAGAATGTTGCCAGGGTTCCAGCAACTATGTTACAGAGAAAGGTTGAACAAGTTAGGTCTTTATTCTTTGGAGCGCAGAAGGTTAAGGGGGGACTTGATTGAGGTCTTTAAAATGATGAAAGGGATAGACAGAGTTGACGTAGATACGTTTTTCCCATTGAGGGTAGGAAAGATTCAAACAAGAGGGCATGACATGCGAATTAAGGGACAGAAGTTTCGGGGGTAACGTGAGGGGGAACTTCTTTACTCAGAGGGTGGTGGCTGTGTGGAATCAGCTACCAGCAGAAGTGGTGGAGGCAGGATCCATTTTAACATTTAAGAGTAAAGTGGATAAGTATATGGACGTGAAGGGAATGGAGGGGTATGGTCTGAGTGCAGGTAGATGGGACTAGGGGAAAACAAATGGTCGGCACGGACTGGAAGGGCCGAGAGGGCCTGTTTCCGTGCTGTAATTGTTATATGGTTATGGTTACCTCAGTTCAAAGACTTGTATATTGACACCAGCTTTTCACGGCAATAAAGCAGCCTCTTCCACGATATCACAGCCAGCGATGTACTAAAATATAAGGGGGTGAAAGTCAAAAGGAGAATGTATCTACACCTGTCACACCCTCAGGACTTCTGAGAGATGGTTGAAGGATTTATAAAGCGCCGTCACTGTCGGAATAAAACCAAGTGTCAAACACAAGGAAGGTGAGATCAAAGCAGTTAAAGGTGATTCTTTCTTCTATGCTCGTGTGTGATCCATTGATTCCTTTCCAAACTGTCTCCGAGACCTGATACTAGCTTTATACTTCCCGTTAATTTAAAATTACATTCCAAATCCCAAATAGCCGAGGTTATTGATGAGCGTTTGACGGCACTGGGCCAGTACTCGCTGGAGTTTAGAAGAATGGTGGCGGGGGGGGGGTCCTCATTGAAACATACCGAATAGTGAAAGGCTTGGATAGAGCGGATGTGGAGACAATATTTCCACTAGTGGGAGAGTCTCGGACCAGAGGTCACAGCCTCAGAATTAAAGGACATTCCTTTTAGGAAGGAGATGAGGAGGAATGTCTTCAGTCAGAGGGTGGTGAATCTGTGGAATTCTTTGCCACAGACAACTGTGGAGGCTGTTAATGGATATTTTTAAGGCAGAGATAGATAGATTCTTGTTTAGTACGGGTGTCAGGGGTTAAGGAGGGAAGGCAGGAGAATGGGGTTAGGAGGGAGAGATAGATCAGCCATGATTGAATGGCGGAGTAGACTTGATGGGCCGAATGGCCTAATTCTCCTATCTCTTATGACCTGATGTGATTAGGGATCTCTGGATTATCTCTGCAGGTAAAGAATAACAGTCACACAAATGATTTCATCATCTATCCTTTACTCTGGTGTGGTGGGGTGGGAGTTAGTTTTACTCAATATGTATGAACCAAATGCTGTATTTAACGCCAGTGAGAGACAAGGTTACTGTCACAATGACACCCGAACAATATGTACATACACCGATTACACACAAACCTCTTTATTTAAAAAAGACTGTTTTACTAAAAAGTGACAGTACATTCTGCTGGATTTCTGTCTCTTTGTTTGATCGAATTGATTGAAACTGTTGGCGCGGAAACAGGCCGTTCGGCCCACCGAGTCCCCGACGACCATCGATCACTATGTTATCCCACTTTCACATCCACACTTTACGCACTAGGGGCAATTTACAGAGGACAATTAACCGAGAAACGCACGCATCTTGTGGGAGAGTCCAGGACTAGAGGTCATAGGCTCAGGAAGGAGATGGGGAGGAATTTCTTCAGTCAGAGGGTGGTGAATCTGTGGAATTCATTGCCATTGATGGCTGTGGAGGCCAAGTCAATGGATATGTTTTACGGCAGAGATAGATAGATTCTTGATTAGGATGGGTGTCAGGGGTTATGGGGAGAAGGCAGGCAGGAGAATGGGGTTAGGAGGGAGAGATAGATCAGCCATGATTGAATGGCGGAGTAGACTTGATGGGCCGAATGGCCTAATTCTACTGTCACTTATGGTCTTACGATCTTTGGGATGTGGAGGAAACCGGAGCACCCTGAGGAAACGGACGTGACAATAGACAACAGAGAATTGGTGCAGGAGTAGGCCATTCGGCCCTTTGAGCCAGCACCGCCATTCAATGTGATCATGGCTGATCATCCCCAATCAGTACCCCCGTTCCTGCCTTCTCCCCATATCCCCTGACTCCGCTATCTTTAAGGCAAAGATCACAGGGATCACGTGGTCGTAGAGAGAACGTGCAAACCCCACACAGTCAGCGCCCGTAGTCAAGATGGAACCCGGGTCTGTGGTGCTGTAAGACTGTAACTCCAGCGCTGTACCACCGTGCCGCCCTAGTTTAGTTTAATTTATTGTCACACACACTGAGGAACTGCGCAAAGACTCCACCTGATTAGAATCAAACCGTCCGCAATGTGCGGATAAAGGATAAAGGGAACAACATTTAGTGCAAGCGACAGTCCAGGAAAGATAGTCCGAGGGTCTGTAATGAGGTAGATGATAAGTAAGGACCTAGAGGCAGGAAACATGTTCCCGATGTTGCGGGTTTCTATGACTCCGTGACTCTACAAACTGAAATATCTGCAGTTGCTTCCTACAAGTCCCGGTCAGAATGGACATGCTGGGCCGAAGGGCCTGTTTCGGAGCTGCGAGACTCCCTGACTCCCTCCCACATACAGCACGGAGGGTGAACCTTCGCGGGGATATGAATGCGGCTGTCCAAGACCGAGCCTTGCCGCCACCTTCGCAATGGCAATTAGGGATGAGCAATAAATATCGACTTTGGCCGCATTGTGCGAACAAATGAAAGAACACCGCTAATCAGTTGATTCAGAAAAGCGGTGATCCATGGATTTAGAAATCACAAACCTGCCGAGGTCCCAATAAAGCAAATGGGAAGCCAATGATTCATGGAAAGGATTCAGTCAGAGTGACACTTCTGTTAAACAGGCAACGTGGGCTAACTCATGTCTCAAGGGCATCTGGCTACAAAGACGCAACAAAACGTCCTAACCTTGAGGTCACACTTTGAATAGTATTTATAAACTTAAGCTTCTCACCTTCAAAACGAATTGTAGGGAGAATCCAGGACTGCCTGACAATATATATTTTTTAATGGGTTATTATTAAATTCAGTTTTAGTTTATGGTCACGTGTGCCGAGGAACTATGAAAAGCTTTTTGCTGCGTGCTAGCCATTCAGCGGCTAGACAATACACGATTACAATCGAGCCGTCCACAGTGTACAGATACGGGATAAAGGGAATCATGTTTAGTGTATGGTTGCCAGGGCTTGCGCTATAGGGAGAGCTTGCGCAGGCTGGGACTGTATTCACTGGAGCGCAGGAGGATGAGGGGCGATCTTATCGAGGTGTATGAATGAATGAATGGATGGATGGATAGGTTTATTAGCCAAGTAGAATAGAATGCCTTTTATTGTCATTCAAACAGACAAGGTTTGAACAAAATTTCATTCCTGCAGTCATGACATTACGAAAAAAAAACCAAGACACACACTTAACGCAGTTTCCACAAACATCCATCACAGTGAATCTCCAACACCTCCTCACTGTGATGGAAGGCAAAAGTCTTACCCCTTCCCTTTGTTCTACATCTAACGGGGAAGAAAACAAAAGACAGACAGACTGCAGTCGAGCAGCTGCTGTTAGGCGCTGCCCACAAGTGATAACAAGACATACAGTGACACTTAGGAATGACACAAAACATTAACAATAAAACATTATTGATTAAATATGGAATTAAATAAATTACCAGATCAGAGGAAGGCTACAGATTTTTGGCTGTTGAGTAGAGCAACTACTCGTGGATAAAAACTGTTTTTATGTCTGGCTGTGGCAGCTTTGACAGTCCGGAGTCGCCTTCCAGAGGGAAGTGATTCGAAGAGTTTGTGGCCAGGGTGAGAGGGGTCAGAGATGATCTTGCCCGCTCGCTTCCTGGCCCTTGCAGTGTACAGTTCATCAATGGAGGGAAGGTTGCAGCCAATAACCTTCTCTGCTGATCGGACGATTCGCTGCAGCCTCCGGGTGTCGTGCTTGGTGGCTGAGCCAAACCAGACCATGATGGAGAAGGTGAGGACAGACTCTACGATGGCCGTGTAGAATTGGACCATCATTGCCTGTGGCAGGTTGTGCTTCCTCAGCTGCCGCAGGAAGTACATCCTCTGTTGGGCCTTTTTGACTGTGGAGTCGATGGTAGCCCCCCACTTAAGGTCCTTGGAGATGATGGTTCCCAGGAACTTAAAAGACTCCACAGATGTGACTGGTGTTGTTGTTGATGATGAGATGGGAATGAGGGGAGGGGGAGCTCTCCTAAAGTCTACAATCAATTCCACTGTCTTAAGAGCATTGAGCTCCAGGTTGTTGCTACGGCACCAGGACGCCAGCTGTGTCACTTCCTGTCTGTAGGCAGATTCCTCCCCATCCTGGATCAGTCCAATCAGGGTTGTGTCGTCCACAAACTTGAGAACTAAAATCATGAGAGGAATAGATTGGTTTTAGAGTATCTTGCCAAGAGTAGGAGAATCGGTAACCAGAGGTCATAGGTTTAAGGTGAGACTTTATAGGACAGGTAACCTTTTCACTCTGGGTGTATGGAACGATCTGCCAGAACTGGTAACTGAGGCAAGGACTATCGCAACCTTTACGAAGCAATGAGAGCGGTACATGGACAGGACAAGTTTAGAGGGATATGGACCAAACGCAAGCAGGTGGGACGAGTGTAGATGGGACATGTTGTTTGGTGCGGGCAAGTTCGGACAAAGGGCCTGTTTCCGCAATGGATATGGGTGATAAAGGATATAAAGTCCGATCAAAGGTAGATTAAGAAGAACATAGTTAAAGTAAGAAAAGCTGCTGCTGGTGTAGAGGTTTAAAAGTGTGGGGCAATTGTAATGTGTGATTACAGATCCACCTCTAAACTAGAGTCGCCTAGGCTGGGCGCCATCTTGGATAGGTTGAGCCCTTTTGTTTATGACGTCTTGCTCTTGACCGATTGACCACACAGAATCTGTTTTTTGTATTATTTCACTCAAGTCACAGAAGAATGACGTTCAGCCCCTCAAGCCTCTCCTGGGTCTCAAAGCAATCCCATGAATCCCACTCCTTGTAACCAATTTCAGAGTGGCACAGTGGCGCATCTGGTAGAGCCATTGCCTAGAGACAGTGCCAGGGACCCGGGTTCGATCCAGTCCTCGGACCTTGTTTTTTTGTGGAATTTGCACGTTTTTCCTGAGACTGCGTAAGTTTCCTCTGGGCAGTCCTGTTTCCTCCCACATCCCAAAGACCATAACACCATGCAGCATTGGAGCAGGTTTAAGACATGCAGCCCGGCAAGTCTGTTTCGCCATTCAATCTTGGCTGATCTACTTTTCCCTCTTAAACCCATTCTCCTGCCTTCTCCTCGTAAACTTTGATGCCCTTACTAATTATGGGCCTGTCCAACTTAGGCGAGTGGAACGGCGACTGTGAGAGTGGAACACACGCGCGCGCGCAAACACACACACACACACACACACACACACGCACGCACACACACACACGCACGCACACACATACACACACACGCACACACACGCACACGCACACTCACACACACACACACACACACACACACACACACACACACACACACACACACACACACACACACACACACATGCACACACGCACACACGCACGCACACACACGCACACACACACACGCACACACACACACACACACACACACACAGCTTCCTTCACCAGCCCATTACGCAGGCGAGGGACAGGGGGAGCGCTGTCTGAGACAACTTTTAAGAAGCCAGAAATACACGGCTGTGAAGCTTGGCGGACATTTAACATTACCGGTCGGTTATCCTTGGTTCTGAAAACTACTGCTTACCTTTTTTTCCCCAATGAGCCAATGAAATTCACCGGTCAGCACCGGCTACAACATCCTGGCGACCCTCTAGGACCTCCTGGCGACCCACTAGGACCTCCTGGCGACCCACCTACGGCACGAGAATTCTCGCTACTCTCCACTGCGGCTTCACTCTAGTCACCGCTAATTGTTCAACATGTTGAAACATTTGCGGCGACCGTAATGAGGCCGCGACTAGTTCCCAGAACGCGGGAACTCCGCACGACCATGAAGGCGACTCCCCGGCAACCACCCGCGAACATGTGGCGACCGTGTGGCGAGCGCAGAGTCTCCTGCAGTCGCCTAAAAAGTCGCCTGTGGGACAGGGCCATTAGGAATCTATCAATCTCCATTTAAAGAAAATACAATGACTTGGTGCATGTATTTGTATATTAATTGGCTTCTGCACATTGCCCCCAGTGTGTGAGGAGTGGATGAGAATGTGGGATACAATGGTTAGTATAGTTTAATGTCAGGTGTACAGAGGTACAGTGAAAAGCTTTTTTGTTGCGTGCTATCCAGTCAGCGGAGAGACAATCCATGATTACAACCAAGTCATCCACAGATGCAGGATAAAGGGAATAACGTTTTCGTGCTAGATAAAGTCCAGTAAAATCTGATTGAAGACAGTCCGAGGGTCTCCAGTGAGCTAGATGGTAGCTCATGACCGCTCTCTAGTTGGCGATAGGATGGTTTAGTTGCCTGATAACAGCTGGGAAGAAACTGGCCCTGAATCGGGAGGTGTGTGCGTTTTCACACTTCTGTACCTCTGGCCCTGATGGGAGAGGGGAGGAGAGGGAGTGGCCGGGGTGAGACTCGTCCCTGATTATGTTGGTGACCACATAGAACTAGTGTGGATGGGTGATCGATGGTCGGCGTGGACTCTGTGGGCTGAGGGCCTTATCTCTAAACGCGGGTGGTGAATCTGTGGAATTCATTGCCACAGGCAACCTTGGAAGCCAAGTCAATCCATTAATTCTAAGGCAGAGATGGACAGATCCGTGATTAGTATGGGTGTCCGGGGTTATGGGACGAAGGCAGGAGAATGTGGTTGAATGGGAAAGACAGATCAGCCGTGATTGAATGGTGGATTAGATCTGATGGGCCAAATGGCCTAATTCTTCTCATAGAACGTATGAACTAAACTAAAACTAAACTATTCTCTCTCTCATGTCCATTAACTTCTCTCCGATTCCTCTGCCACTTGCTTACACAGCAGCCAACTGACCTACCACCCCACGCGTCTTTGCGATGTGGGAGAAGGTACAAACTCCAGGCAGATTGCTGGGGAGGTCAGGATAGAACCTGGGTCGGCGAAGCTATTTGGCTGCGGTCCTAACCGTTGAGCCACTGTGTTGCCCTTGGATAGCTTTAACTTAATAAACCTACTCATCATTCAGAATACCATCTTCCCCATTAACCTCTGTTACCATGCGACTCCTTGAATTTGAACCTGCATTGGACGTCGTGGAAGATTCACGGGGAGAACGTACACTCCGTGCAGACAGCACCCTTCGGGATGGAACCCTGCCCGGCGCTGCGAGTGCTGTACGGCAGCAACTCTACCTCTGCGCCACCGTGGCGCAACGAGAGGAGCACTTTTGTTATGCTCCCCGATTGCCTTGTAGTTGCGTCATAGTCACACAGCACGGAAATCGGCCCAACTTGCCCATGCGGCCAAATGCCACATTTACGCCATCTCAACAGTCCCTCTTTAGACTTTAGAGATACAGCACAGAAACAACACTAGCATCCTACACACAATTTACGATTTTTTTACCAAAGCCAGTTAACTACATGACACAAAAACTGGAGTAACTCAGCGGGACAGGCAGATCTCACGTTTTGGGTCGAGACACTTCTTCAGACTGGTTAAGGATAAGGGAAACAAAAGATATAGACGGTGATGTGGCGAGATAAAGAACGATGAACGAAAGATATGCAAAAATGTAACGGTGATAAAGGAAACGGGCCACTGTTAGCAGTTTGTTGGGTGAAAATGAGGAGCTAGTGCGATTTGGGTGGGGGTGGGATAGAGAGAGGGAATGCCGAGGCTACCTGAAGTGAGAGAAACCAATATTACACCAAGCTGCGCGAGCAAAATATGAGATGCTGTTCCTCCAATTTGTGTTTAGCCTCACTCTGACAATGGTGGAGACCGAGGACAGAAAGGTCAGTGTGGGAATGGGAAGGAGAGTTAAAGTGTCCGGCAACCGGGAGATCAGGTTGGTTCAGGCGGGCTGAGCGAAGGTTTTCCACGAAACGATCGCCCAGTCTGCGTTTGGTCTCGCCGATGTATTAGAGTCCACACCTTGAACAACAGATACAGTAGATGAGGTTGGAGGAGGTGCACGTGAACCTCTGCCTAACTGAAAGGAGTCCCTGGGACCCATTCTTCTGCGGTTGCAGGGGAAGGTACTGGGGACAGTTTGGGTGGGAAGGGAGTTACCAGGGAGTTGCAGAGGGTATGGTCTCTGCGGAAGGTGGAAAGGGGTGGACACGAACATGTGACTAGTGGTGGGATCCTGTTGGAGGTGGAGGAAATTTTGGAGGATTATGTGTTGTATGCTGATGGGGTTAAGGACTAGGGGGACTCTGTCTCTGTTGGGCGGAGCTGTGGGGTGGTTACCGAGGAGACACAGAGTGAGGGCCTCATCTATGATGGGAGAGGGGAATCCTTGTTCCCTAAAGAATGAGGCATTTGGATGTCCTAGTACGGAACGTCTCATCTTGGGTGCAGATGCAGCGTAGACGGAGGAATTGGGAGTAGGGGATCGAGTCTTTGCAGGAAGCAGGGTGGGAAGAAGAGTAGTTAAGATAGTCGTGGGAGTCAGCGGGTTTGTAACAGACATCAGTCAATAGTCTATTTCCTGTGATGGAGACGGTGAGATCAAGGAAGGGGAGGGAGATGTCGGAGATGGTCCAAGTGAATTTGAGTGCAGGATGGAAATTGGTGGTGAAGTTGATGCTCCATGAGTTCTGCATGGCCAGCTAACCTACATGCCTGTATGTCCTTGGAGTATGGGAGGAAACCGGAGCACCCGGTGAAAACCCATACCGTCACGGGGAGAAGATACATACTCTGTGCAGACTAGCACCCGTAGTCAGGATCGAACTGGGGTCTCTGGCACCGGGAGACAGCAAAACTACCGCTACGCCACAGTGCCGCCCGTGTTGAAGGTGCTGCCGCAGAGTTGTTGGGTTGCGGGTTCCTAGATTTGGATCCAAGGATGACGACAGACGTGAGCGCTTGAATTACAAGGACAGACTGGACAGGCTGGGGCTTTCATCCCCTGCGGCATGACCTTATCGAAGTTTATAAAAACATGAGGAGCTTAGATGGTGGTTACCTGAGGAGGCCGTTGAGGCAGGCACGATAGCAACATATTACAAAGGCGTTTAGACAGGTAAAAGGATAGGAAAGATTAGAGAGATGTGGGCCATTCGCAGGCAGGTGGGACAAGGCGTCAAGGGTTATGGGGAGAAACCAGCAGAATCGGGTTGGGCGGGAGAGATAGGTCAGCCAGCGGAGTACACATGATGGGCCAAATGGCCTAATTATACCTCTATTCCTTCTGACCGTAGTGTAGATAACTCAGTGTGCTCGAATCTTGCCTGAAGCACGGAGATGAAGATCTTGGCATGGAAGCGCTTAGTACCATCTGACAACCGCATGTCTGAGATAAGTATTTACTTCCAGAATAGCAGGAACCCAGCTGGGCCTTTCCCGTTGAGTTACACTTTTCCTGACCTTCAAAGTTTGACACCTCATTATGATCTGAGCATTCCCTTTACACTTGTCCACATGAAGGATCTTTTTTTTTTTTTAACAGCAATTATCTTCTCGGTACAAAGGAACTGAGCAGCCAAAACATATTTCACCTTTATGGTGGAGTTCCATTTTGAAGACTCAGTTGACAAGCCATTCCAAGGTGTTTTACAACCCAAGGACTGCTTATTATTTGAGAACATAGAAGATCACAGCGCAGGATCAGGCAGCACGGGCTGGCGCAGCGGTAGAGTTGCTGCCTCACAGCGCCAGAGACCCGGGTTCGATCCTGACTGCGGGTGCTGTCTGTACGTTCCCCACGTAACCAGCGCGGGTTGCCTCCGGGTGTTCGCAAGTGACAGGAGCAGAATTAGGCCGTTCGGCGCATCGTGTCTACTCTGCCATTCAATCATGGCTGATCTATCTGCCTCAGAGGGCGGTGGAGGCCGGCTCTCTGGAAACATAGAAACATAGAAAATAGGTGCAGGAGTAGGCCATTCGGCCCTTCGAGCCTGCACCGCCATTCAATGTGATCATGGCTGATCATCCAACTCAGTATCCTGTACCTGCCTTCTCTCCATACCCCCTGATCCCATTTAGCCACAAGGGCCACATCTAACTCCCTCTTAAATATAGCCAATGAACTGGCCTCAACTACCTTCTGTGGCAGAGAATTCCACAGATTCACCACTCTTTGTGTGAATTTATTTTTTCCTCATCTCAGTCCTAAAAGACTTCACCCTTATCCTTAAACTGTGACCCCTTGTTCTGGACCTCCCTAACATCTAGCCTGTCCAACCCCTTAAGAATGTTGTAAGTTTCTATAAGATCCCCTCTCAATCTTCTAAATTCTAGCGAGTACAAGCCGAGACTATCCAGTCTTTCTTCGTATGAAAGTCCTGCCATCCCAGGAATCAGTCTGGTGAACCTTCTCTGTACTCTCTCTATGGCAAGAATGTCTTTCCTCAGATTAGGAGACCAAATATTGGATACTTTCAAGAGAGAGTTAGATAGGGCTCTTAAAGATAGCGGAGTCAGGGTATATGGGGAGAAGGCAGGAACGATTGGGGATGATCAGCCATGATCACATTGAATGGCGGTGCTGGCTCGAAGGGCCGAATGGCCTACTCTTGCACCTAGTGTCTATTGCCTTTGTCTACCTCTCCCTCCTAACCTCATTCTCCTGTCTTTGCCCCATAACACCTGACAATACTTTTACAATCACAATTATATTTTATTAGCCAAGTGTGTTTTGCAACATATGAGGAATTTAATTTGCCAAGTCAGTCATACCAATAAAAAGCAACAGAACCCACAAAATGCATTTTAACATAAACATCCACCACAGTGACTCCTCCACATTTTGCACTGTGATGGAAAAGTTCACCGTTCCTAATCAAGAATCTATCTCTTCCTTAAAAAGATCCATTGACTTGACTTGCCCAGGCTTCTGTGGGGCCTCCGGATTCCTCACACACTCCAAAGATGTGCAGATTTGTAGATTAATTGTCTTTGATGGTAACTTGTCCCTAGTGTGTGTAGGATAGTATTCATGTTCGCGGCTCACTGGTCGGTGTGGACTGAGTGGGCCAAAGGGCCTGTTTTCGCTCTGTATTTCTAAACTCTAAAAAGGTACTTCAGCCCACAATGTCTATGTTGAACATGATGCCAAGACCAACTCTTAACTATCTGCCTTCCCTGCATACCCATGTACCCAACCAAAAGTCCCTTAAATGCCATTTTCTCCCTCTGGCTTTACAATCCGCAACTCTTCATACCTGTCTCATACCTTCCTTTCTTATCTCTGGTCTTTGTTCCAACCATCCGCCTATCAAAAACCCCCCTTTGCACAGAGGGTGGTTGGTGCCTGGAACGCATTGTCAGGGGGGGTGGTGGAGGCAGATACGATAGTGGCATTTAAGAAGCTTTTAGCTGGGCGCATAGACTAGACAATAGGTGCAGGAGGAGGCCATTTGGCCCTTCAAGCCAGCACCGCCATTCAATATGATCATGGCTGATCATCCACAATCAGTACCCCGTTCCTGCCTTCTCCCCATATCCCCTGACTTCCGCTATTTTCAAGAGCTCTATCTAACTCTCTCTTGAAAGCATCCAGAGAACCGGCCTCCACCGCCCTCTGAGGCAGAGAATTCCACAGACTCACCACTCTCTGTGAGAAAAAGTGTTTCCTCGTCTCCGTTCTAAATGGCTTACCCCTTATTCTTAAACTGTGGACCCCTGGTTCTGGACTCCCCCAACATCGGGAACATGTTTTCCTGCCTCTAGCGTGTCCAAACACTTAACAATCTTACATGTTTCAATGAGATCCCCTTTCATCCTTCTAAACTCCAGAGTGTACAAGCCCAGCTGCTCCATTCTCTCAGCATATGACAGTCCCGCCATCCCGGGAATTAACCTTGTAAACCTACACTGCACTCCCTCAATAGCAAGAATGTCCTTCCTCAAATTAGGGGACCAGAACTGCACACAATACTCCAGGTGTGGTCTGACTTTGGCTCTGTACACCTGCAGAAGGACCTCTTTGCTCCTATATTAGATTCGTCTTGTTATAAAGGCCAACATGCCATTCGCTTTCTTCACTGCCTGCTGTACCTGCATGCTTACTTTCATAGACTGATGTACAAGGACCCCAAGATCCCGTTGTACTTCCGCTTTTCCCAACTTGACGCCATTTAGATAGTAATCTGCCTTCCTGATTTTGCTACCAAAGTGGATAACCTCACATTTATCCGCATTAAACTGCATCCGCCATGCATCTGCCCACTCACCGAACCTGTCCAAGTCACCCTGCATTCTCATAGCACCCTCCTCACAGTTCACACTGCCACCCAGCTTTGTGTCACCTGCAAATCTGCTTATGTTACTTTGAATCCCTTCATCCAAATCATCAGTGTATATTGAAAATAGCTTGGCAGGATGTGGATCACGTGCAGGTCAATGGGATCAGTTTAACTTGGCATCATGTTCGGCAAAACATTGTGGGTGAAGGGCTCGTGCCTGCGCTGTACTGTTCTATGTCATTTTATATACTTCTATCAGATCTCTCTGCAACTGCCAACTATTCCAAGAATTCATTCAATCAACCTCTTCATGTCGCTAATACATCCCAAATCCAAGCATCAATCTGGTAAATCACCTCTGCATCCTTTTTCAAAGCCTCCATATTTTAGACTTTTAGACCTTAGAAAAACAGGGTGCGATCAGGCCCTTCAGCCCATCGAGAGCACACCGGCCAGTGATCACCCCGTACACCAGCACTATCCTGCACTCTAGGGACAATTTACAATTTTACCAAAGCCAATTAACCTACAAACCTGAACGTCTTTGGAGGGTGGGAGGAAACTGGGGCACCTGGAGAAAACCCACCAGGTCACAGGGAGAATGTACAAGCTCTGTACAGACAGCAACCGCAGTAAGGATCGAACCCCTATCTCAAGGTGGTGTGAGGCAGCAGGTCTACCCGCTGCGCCATCATGCCACCCTGCAATGGGGTTGACCAGTACAACACACTATGCTGAACTATGTTCATTTGTCTCAGGCAGGTAACAAACCAAGTGGAGATAGGCACAAAACGTTGGAGTAACTCAGCGGGACAGGCTGCATCTCCGGAGAGTCTGGAGAAGGGTCTCGACCTGAAACGTCACCCATTCCTTCTCTCCATAGATGCCGCCTGTCCCGCTGCATTACTCCAGCGTTTTGTGTCTATCTTCGGCTGAAACCAGCATCTGCAGTTCCTCCCTAAACGAACTAGCTGGGCCTAGCCAGAAGCTGGGCCCTGGGACTCCGTGTGTGTGTGAGTCAGTGCAGGGTGCCAATATGAAGGAGGCGGAGGCATATTTGCTTTTAAGTAAGATGCGAGGATCAATAACCTGATCATTAATGGGGAATTTATAGCTGATTTCAGAAGGAGAACATGTTTTGGAATCCGGAACTACCGTTGCAGTTGTGTGTTTAATGTCTCCCAGGTTGTGATTTAATCATTAACGATACATTGAAGACCACCATCACTTTCTCAAGGGCAGTCGGTATTGGCAATCAACCCAAACCCAACCTGCACTGAAAACAAATTAAGTGTAAATAAACTGGCAGCTCTCCCATCCTCCAGTTAGGATGATTGAGTTGCGATCAGTCTAATATCTCCTGAGACCTTACAGCGGGATCTGGGTGTCCTTGTTCATCAGTCACTGAAAGCAAGCACGCAGGTAGAGCAGGCAGTGAAGAAAGTGAATGGCATGTTGGCCTTCATAACAAGAGGAGTTGAGTATTGGAGCAAGAGGTCCTTCTGCAGTTGTACAGGGCCCTAGTGAGACCACACCTTGTATTGTGTGCAGTTTTGGTTTCCAAATTTGAGGAAGGACCTTGTTGCTATTGAGGCAGTGCAGCGTAGGTTCACAAGGTTAATTCCCGGGATGGTGGGACTGTCATATGTTGAAAAAATGGAGCGGCTGGGCTTGTATACACTGGAATTTAGAAGGATGAGAGGGGATCTTATTGAAACATATAAGATTATTAAGGGATTGGACACGCTGGAGGCAGGAAAAATGTTCCCAATGTTTGGGGAGTCCAGAACCAGGGGCTACAGTTTAAGAATAAGGGGTAAGCCATTTAGAACGGAGATGAGGAAAAACCTTTTCACCCAGAGAGTTGTGAATCTGTGGAATTCTCTGCCTCACATGGCAGTGGAGGCCAATTCTCTGGACAATAGACAATAGACAATAGGTGCAGGAGTAGGCCATTCTGCCCTTCAAGCGAGCACCGCCATTCAATATGATCATGGCTGATCATACACAATCTTCCATGCTTTCAAGAGAGAGGTAGATAGAGCTCTGAAAGATAGCGGAGTCAAGGGATATGGGGAGAAGGCAGGTGCAGGTTGTGGATGATCAGCCATGATCACAGTGAATGGCAGTGCTGGCTCAAAGGGCCGAATGGCCTATTGTCTATTGTCTATTGTCTATTGAGACATATTAATGCTCCAGAACATCAGAGGTTGAGGGGAATCCCAGATGGAAGTATGAGTTTGATAACAGGCTCTGATGAAGGGTCTCGACCTGAAACATCACCTATTCCAGTTTCAGTTCAGTTTATTGTCACGTGTACCGGGGTACAGTGAAAAGCTTTTATTGCGTGCTATCCAGTCAGCGGAAAGACAATACATGATTACAGTCGAGCCGTTCACAGTGTACAGATACATGATAAAGGGAAAAACGTTTAGTTGCTGTTTACATCCAGTAAAGTCCGATCAAAGATAGTCCGAGAGTCTCCAATGATGTAGATTGTAGCTGTTGTTGTTGAACGGATGGTTCAGCTGCGAAGAAACAGCTGGGAAGAAACTGTCCCTAAATCTGGAGGTATACGTTTTCATACCTCTAGCCCAAGTGCGGAACTCGCTATCAAAATATGGAGGGAACTGGGGGACAGGGGGGACACAATATTTTGGCGGCCGCGCGCGCATGCGCACACTCACACACACACACACATGCGTGAGGATTCGCAGGCTCAATCCAGCGCTAAATGCAGCTCAACTCTGCCTGTCTCGCCGGGTTAACCTACAGCCCTGACTGGACCGACGGGACCCCAGCGCTGCTTCTCCGCGCTGCCCATATTTCCCGCAAGCCCAGGCAGGTTCACCAGGATTCTCTGCCTCAGAGGGCGGTGGAGGCCGGTTCTCTGGATGCTTTCAAGAGAGAACTAGATAGGGTCCTTAATGATGGCGGAGTCAGGGGATATGGGGAGAAGGCAGGAACGGGGTACTGATTGGGGATGATCAGCCATGATCACATTGAATGGCGGTGCTGGCTCGAAGGGCCGAATGGCCTGCTCCTGCACCTATTGTCTATTATTTGCTCTATATCTCTCGGCATCACCGTCTGTATCTCTTATTTCCCCTTTCCCCCGGCTGTCAGTCTGAAGAGGGGTCTCGACCCGAAAAGGGAACCTATCCCTTCAAGAAAACAAAAAGCGTCAGGAGAGGGATCAAGGCCTCGTGGCCACGGTCAAAGCACTCACTTCCCAAAGGATGGCCCATTTATTGATCGCTTGCAAGGGCATCGGGACAGTAATTGAGGGATATGGCCATCATAAACCACGGGAGCAGTAAAGTGCCCTGTCACACAGTAACCACTGAGAGGATTATGCTGTTATTTTAAGCATGTATTTACAAGAATGCATCAAGATGACTCACAACTTATTATATAATAAAATTATTCATTCTCCCTGAGGATCCCCTGATGGGTTCCTATTGAAAGAATGAGCTCATAAAACATCTACATCATGCCCCTGCTGTATCTGGTAAAATAAGTCTTTGTGTTTCTTTAATGGGATGTTACTTGGAGCGGTCGTCTCATCGACCAGTCAGTCGGAGCGTGCGACTTCACTCGTATAGCAACCTCCCGCATTACGGACACGCGTATAGAACGTGCTGCCGGAGGAGGCAGTTGAGGCAGGGGCTATCGCAACGTTGAACAAACAGTTAGACAGGTACATTGGTCTCCTAATTTGAGGAAGGACATCCTTGTGATTGAGGCAGTGCAGCGTAGGTTCACGAGATTGATCCCTGGGATGGCGGGACTGTCATATGAGGAAAGATTGAAAAGACTAGGCTTGTATTCACTGGAGTTTAGAAGGATGAGGGGGTTTCTTATAGAAACATATAAAATTATCAAAGGATTGGACAAGCTAGATGCAGGAAAAATGTTCCCAATGTTGGGCGAGTCCAGAACCAGGGTCCACAGTCTTAGAATAAAGGGGAGGCCATTTAAGACTGAGGTGAGAAAAAACTTTTTAACCCAGAGAGTTGTGAGTTTGTGAAATTCCCTGCCACAGAAGGCAGAGGATGCCAAGTCACTGGGTGGATCTAAGAGAGAGTTAGATAGAGCTTTAGGGGCTAATGGAGTCAAGGGATATGGGAGAAGGCAGGCACGGGTTATTGCTAGGGAACGATCAGCCATGATCACAATGAATGGCGGTGCTGGCTCAAAGGGCCGAATGGCCTCCTTCTGCACCTATTTTCTATGTTTTTATCTATGGATAGAACAGTCACAGGGTGCCCAGAGTATGTGAATCGAGGACCTGAGGATATAGGTTCAAGGTGAAGGGGAAAAGACTGAATAGGAATCTGAGAGGTAACTTTTGCACACAAAGGGTGGTGGGTATATGGAACGAGCTGCCGGAGGAGGTAGTTGAGGCTGAGACTATCCCAACATTTAGGAAACAGTTAGACAGGTACAAGAAGAGGACAGTTTGGAGGGATATGGACCAAGCGCAGGCAAGTGGGACTAGTGTAGCTGGGACATGTTGGCCGGTGTGGACGAGCTGGGCTGAAGGGCCTGTTTCCATATTGCATCACTCTATGACTCTATGACACAAAAAGCTTGAGTAACTCAACGGGTCAAGCAGCATCTCTGGAGAATAGGAATAGGTGACGTTTCGGGTTGAGACCCATCTTCAGGCTGATGTGGGGGCCAGAAGAAGAAAGGAGGAGGCGGAGACAGTGGGCTGTGAGAGAGCTGGGAAGGGTTAGGGTTAGTCTGAAGAAGGGTCTCGACCTGAAACGTCACCTATTCCTTTTCTCCAGAGGTGCTGTCTGACCCACTGAGTTACTCCAGCTTTTTGTGTCTATCTCCGGTTGAAAACAACAGCTACAGTTCCTTCCCACACAGGCACATGGATGAGGACAGGTTGAGTTTAGTTTATTATCACGTGCACTGAGGCACAGGGAACATTTCTTGTTGTGTGCTATCCAGTCAGCAGAAAGACAATATAGGATTACAATTGGGATGTTGTTTAGAAGGATATGGGCCAAACTCAGGCAAGTGGTACCGGTACAGATGGGGCATGTTGATCGGTGCGGGCAAGTTGGGACGGAGGGTTTGTTTCCACGCTGTATCTCTCTATGTAGAATATGTATACCTTTGCTTAACGGAGATTTTGTTCTTGTTTAACCTGTCCAGCTTTAAGGAAATTTGTCTTCTGATTTTGTCAGAGGTCTCTTCCCAGTGGAGTTCGGCAAATATCAGTCCCATACCTCTGCGAATGGGCAGAGAGTTCATAGAGTGATACAGCACGGAAACAGGCCCTTTGGCCCACCTTGCCCATGCTGACCAATGTGGCCCTTCTACACTAATCCCCCACCTGGCTGCAGTTGGCCCATGTCTCTGGTCACAGAGTCACAGGAGTGATTCAGTGCGGAAACAGGCGCAACTTGCCAGCACCGGCCAACATGTCCCAGCTACACTAGTCCCACCTGCCTGCGTTTGACCCATATCCCTCCAAACCTGTCCTATCCATGTACCTGTCTAAATGTCTTTGAAATGTTGTTACAATACCTGCCTCAACTATCTCCTCAGGCAGCTTGCTCCATATACCCACCACCATTTGTGTGAAAAAGCTGCCGTTCAGATTCAATAGACAATAGACAACAGGTGCAGGAGGAGGCCATTCAGCCCTTCGAGCCAACACCGCCATTTACTGTGATCATGGCTGTTCGTCCCCAATCAGTACCCCGTTCCTGCCTTCTCCCCACATCCCTTGATCCACTATCTTTACGAGCTCTATCTACAGTAACTCTCTCTTGAAAGCATCCAGAGAATCGGCCTCCACTGCCTTCTCAAGTCCACAGATTCACAACTCTCTGCGTGACAAAGTTTTTCCTCATCTCCGTTCTAAATGGCTCACCCCTTATTCTTAAATTGTGGACCCCTGGTTCTGGACTCCCCCAACATCGGGAACATGTTTCCTGCCTCTAGCGTGTCCAACCCTTAATAATCTTATATGTTTCAATAAGATCCCCTCTCACCCTTCTAAATTCCAGTGTATACAAGCCCAGCCGCTCCATTCTATCAACAAATGACAGTCCCCCCATCCCGGGAATTAACCTCGTGAACCTACTGTGCGCTCCCTTAATAGAAAGATTCTTAGCAAATCTTTCTCCACTCATCTTAAACCTTTGTCCTGGGGTTCTTGATTCTCTTACAAGGGTAAAAGACTGTGGGCATCTACCCTATCTATTCCTCTCATGATCTTATACTGTACACCTCTATAAGGTTAGCCCTCATCCTACTGTGTAAGGAATACAGTCCTAGCTTGCCCAACCTCTCCGTATAGCTCAAGCCCTCGAGTCATGGCACCAACCTTGTAAATCTTAAGATTTTATTGTAAAGCTTAATGCTTTTTACAAATACTTAACACAATTTTTCCTTTAACATGGTACCCAGAACTGAACACAACAGTCAAAATGTGGTCTCTCCAGCACCTTAAGTTTACAAGAATGATCCCAGGAATGAGTGGGTTAACATATGATGAGCATTTGACGGCACTGGGCCTGTACTCACTGGAGTTCAGATGGATGAGTGGAGACCTCATTGAAACTTACCGAATAGTGAAAGGCTTGGATAGAGTGGAGTTGGAGAGGATGTTTCCACTTGTGGGAGAGTCTAAGACTAGAGGGCACAGCCTCAGAATTAAAGTACGTTTTTTTAGGAAGATGAGGAGGAATTTCTTTAGTCAGAGGGTGGTGAATCTGTGGAACTCTTTGCTACAAAAGGCTGTGGAGGCCAAGTCTATGGATATTTTTAAGGCAGATACAGATAGTTCTTTTACTATGGGTGTCGGGGGTTATGGGGAGAAGGCAGGAGAATGGGGTTTAGAGGGAGAGATAGACCAGCCCTGATGGTATGGTGGAGTAGATTTGATGGCCTAATTCTGCTCCTATTACATGACCTTATGAACTCAATGAGTGAGGCTATGGAGAAAAGGAATAGGTGACGTTTCGGGTCGAGACCCTTCTTCTGATTGACACAGATATACACACTCATATATATTCGCACACGATATACACACTCACATATATTCGCACACACATGCACACTCACACACATGCACACGCACACACACACAACTGCACACACTTCCATCTTAATGGACCTGTCCCGCTTACGTGCCCTTGGCACGCAAATTACGTGACCTCGTCGACGCGTTGAGGCGTACGGGCATCGTGTGGCCGCGCGGGGCCGGTCCCACTGAGAAGCGCGGAGGGGTATGTAGTTGTGCGCGACATCGTGCGGGGCTCCGAAATCTTTGTAGCGAACAAAATCTTTGCGGGCCAACGGCCTGTCGCGTAACTGACGGCCGGATACGTGCTCTATATTTCCACTTTCATTTGTCTCCTTGTCAAACCAGTTCCCACTCTTCCTCACTCGCAATAACAGAACGCTGTTATAGGAGAATCATCCTGAGCGATGAGTCTGATAACAGACTGCCTTTACGCACTGTTATAGTCCGGCCACCATTTGTTTTCCCCTAGAATCATCCTTCCACAGCCTTAAATGTTAAAATGAGCATTGCTGAACTACTATCTACCTCATCAATGATGAGTCCCCCTCTTCTGCGTCCGGACCTAAGTTTTACTGGAACCCTGGGCTCTTACCTCTATTTTGTTGCACTATAAACGCTCCAGAATTACCAATGCCTTGTACAAGTATCGTGTATCTGTACACCGTGAAAGGCTCGATTGTCATCGTGTATTGTCTTTCCGCTGAGAGGGTGGCACGCAACAAAAGCTTTTCAATGGACAATAAACTAAAGTGAAACTATTCTTGCCTGCCTGTTGTGAGTGAGAGAGAAAACCCACGCAGGTCATGGGGATAACGTGCAAACTCTATACAGACAGAGCCCGCAGAATACAGTGTGTCCACAGGGCTGCAGCTCACAAACTCGCCACTTTCCCATTTCCTCAGAGGCAAACCGGTCTCGACATTAGCATGCAGAAGCAGTTTAATCATCTGCTAATGCTTAATAGAATTTTGCAGAACTTTAAAGCACTGAAGATGTGGAAGAGGCTCGTTTAATGGAATTGTTTGATTTGCATTCAAATGATAAATGAAGAGCCTTCTCAACAAGGACCCTTCATGTGAATTGAATTTAATTTTCATTAATTCACCGGCACAATCTCTTCTCAAATGCAATACATTTTCCCAGCTATGGCTATAGCATATAACAACTATTTAAATGATATTGATAGAGGCCTTAATTAATACTCAGTGCTTGTGAGTACGGCTCTTGGTGTGCGAGTAGGCTGGTGAATTATAAATACATCAACAACGCAAAAGGAGGAGACCATCTTCATTCTCCAACTGTGGAAAGGATGTCTGAATCATGCCACGGCAATGTTGACGTTCCAGACCGGCATTCATTTTCTCCATACAGAGGGATAAAGCTTGGAAACAGGCCCCTCGGCCCAACTTGCCCACAACGGCCAACATGTCCCATCTACACTGGTGCCACATGCACCTTGCAGAATTTGCCTGGACAGTTCTCCTGCACATTGTTACTGAACTACTGACAGCACTGTGGCGCAGCGGTAGAGTTGCTGCCTTAGTGTGCCAGGGACCCGGGTTCGATCCCGACGACGGGCGCTGTCTGTCCGGAGTTTGCACGCTCTCCCCGTGACCTGCGTGGGTTTTCTCCGAGATCTTCGGTTTCCTCCCACACTCCAAAGACGTGCAGGTTTGTAGGTTAATTGGCTTGGTATAAGTGGAAATTGTCCCTCGTGTGTGTAGGATGGTGTTATTGCGCGGGGATCGCTGGTCGGTGCGGATTCAGTGGGCCAAAGGGCCTGTTCCCCTGCTGTATCTCGAAGCTGAAACGTCATTCATTTTCTCTATATATGCGCCATGTAGAATTTGCCTATAGATTTTCCTGTAAGTAAACACAGAAACATAGAAAATAGGTGCAGGAGTAGGCCATTCGGCCCTTCGAGCCTGCACCGCCATTCAATATGATCATGGCTGATCATCCAACTCAGTATCCTGCACCTGCCTTCTCTCCACACCCCCTTATCCCTTTAGCCACAAGGGCCACATCTAACTCCCTCTTAAATATAGCCAAATGAACTGACCTCAACTACCTTCTGTGGCAGAGAATTCCACAGATTCACCACTCTCTGTGTGAAAAGTAGTTACTAGAGTACTTCCTGTCCAATTTCTCTGCACCATAGAGTCATGTCAATGGTTAAGGGGAGAAGGCAGGACAATGGGGTTGAGGATGGTTAAGGGGAGAAGGCAGGAGAATGAGGGAGAGATAGATCATCCATGATTGAATGGCAGAGTAGACTTGATGGGCCGAGCGGCCTAATTCTTCTCCAATAATTCATCAGAGTCATACAGCATGGAAACAGGCCCTTTGGCCTAACTTCCCCATGCCAACCAAGATGCGCCATCTACACCAGTCCCACCTGACCATGTATGGCCCATAATCCAAACCTTTTCTATCCTTGTATCTGACCCAATTGTCTTCAAGACGTCATGGTCTGGCACCTCGTCCAATCCCACCATGCGTTGTGTGCAAGGGCAGTGTTCAGTGAAATCCGCTGTTAGATATTGAGTAACAAAATGGCGTTGGACCAGGCCCTTCAGCCCAACTTCCCCATGTGACCAAGATGCCCCATCTACATTAGTCTCACCTGCCCGCGTATGACCCATATCCCTGCAAACCCTTTCTTTCATTGTACCTGTCCAAATGTCTGTTAACTGTTGTTATCGACCTAGCCTCAACTACCTCCTCTGACAGCTCGTTCCATACACCCAGCACGCCGTGTGTGTAAGTTGCACCTCATGTTCCTTTTAAATCTTTCCCCTCTTACCTTAAACTTGTGTCCTCTGGTTCTCGATTCCCTAGTCTGGGTGAACGACTCCCTAGGTTCGCTCAGCCTCGTGTTTTTTTACACCTCGATAAGATCGCCCCTCAGCCTCGTGCGCTCCAAGGAATAAAGTTCAACCACTCCCTATTGCTCACGCCCTGAGGTCCTGGCAATGTAAATCTCTGCACTGGCTCCAGCTTAATGACAAGTGTAGATGGAGTCGATGGAAGGGAGGTTAGTTTGTCTGATGGTCTGGGCTGCATTTCCAACTCTCTCCCAATCTCTTTTGGCCTTGGATGGAGCTGCTCCCAGCTGTGTTGCAATCCGATAAAAAACTTTCTAGTCAAGTCAAGTCAAGTTTATTCGTCACATACACATACGGGATGTGCAGTGAAATGAAAAGTGGCCGTGCTCGCGGACTTTGTGCAAAAAACAAACAAACAAACAACCAACAAACTACAAACAGAATCACATGTTCTTTTTCATATTAAATATTGTGGGCGGTATTGTGGTACAGTAAGTTAGTAAAGTTAGTAGAGTTAGTCCCTGGTGAGATAGGAGTTTACAGTCCGAATGGCCTCTGGGAAGAAACTCCTTCTCATCCTCTCCGTTCTCACAGCATGGCAACGGGGGCGTTTGCCTGAGCGTAGCAGCTGGAACAGTCAGTTGCAGGGGTGGAAGGGGTCTCCCATGATCTTATTGGCTCTGGAGTTGCACCTCCTGATGTATAGTTCCTGCAGAGGAGCGAGAGAAGTTCCCGTAGTGCGTCTGTAGAAGTTCGTGGGGGGATTCTATACTAGTCACGTGCCGTCAGGCTCGGCAAGATGGCAGTGCCTACCCCGACTAAAATTATAAAATGGTAATTATTAAATATAAATAGTAAAGGCACGGGAGAATTACTACTCCCTAAGTGATCGATCTCCTAGGTTGGCATAATTCTCCCGTGCCTTGCCTCCGCAGTACATGTAACACGCAAACGTATGCGCAACTCACGTGCCGTCGACACGGCTTCAAGCCTTCAATGACAACGGTCTATAAAGGCAGCTGCAATTCTGCATTTGCCCCGTGGACTGCGGGCATGTGCTGCACAGCGCAAGGTTCCTGGCGGGTTTTTCAAACATGGATTGTCATTATCTTAAGAGTATCTTGGTAAACAAAGAGAGAAGAACGGAGTTCGTGTACAAATAATGTGGTACGTAAATTTCTTTGAGCTGTATGTTTTTAAATACTTTATTAAGAGATAAGGCTTTTGAAGACAAATTACTTTATGAAAGTCGGCCGACTGCCTACCGGAGAGGAGAACAATCTGCTCACGCGCGTTTTTTTAAAATCCGACTGACTGCCTTGCCTGAGTAATTACTCCCGGCACGTGCCTGTTCTATACCCTCTATACTGCTCCGTAAACAGTACTAACTCTACATATTTTCCTGTGCATTTTTTCTATACTATTCACTGTACAATTCCTCTACAATACGCCTTGTTTAGATCAGTATAGTTTAGTTTAATATAGTTTAGTTTAGTTTAGATTAGAGATACAGCACGGAAACAGGCCCCTCGGCCCACCGAGTCCACACCGATGGAGCGATCCCCGCACATTAACACCATCCTACACCCACGAGGGACATTTTTGACATTTACACCAAGCCAATTAACCTAAACCACTGTACGTCTTTGGAGAGTGGGGGGAAACCAAAGATCTCAGGGAAAACCCACGCAGCTCACAGGGAGGACGTACAGACTCCATACAGACAGCACCCGTAGAAACATAGAAACATATTGCAGGTGGCCTTTCGGCCCTTTGAGCCAGCACCACCATTCATTGTGATCATGGCTGATCGTCCCCAATCAATAACCCGTGCCTGCCTTCTCCCCATATCCCTTGACTCCACTAGCCCCTAGAGCTCTATCCAACTCTCTCTTAAATCCATCCAGTGACTTGGCCTCCACTGCCCTCTGTGGCAGGGAATTCCACAAATTCACAACTCTCTGGGTGAAAAAGTTTTTTCTCACCTCAGTCTTAAATGGCCTCCCCTTTATTCTAAGACTGTGGCCCCTGGTTCTGGACTCGCCCAAAATTGGGAATATTTTTCCTGCATCTAGCTTGTCCAGTCCTTTTATAATTTTATATGTTTCTATAAGATCCCCCCTCAGCCTTCTAAACTCCAGTGAATACAAGTCTAGTCTTTTCAATCTTTCCTCATATGACAGTCCCGCCATCCCAGGGATCAATCTCGTGAGCCTACGCTGCACTGCCTCAATCACAAGGATGTCCCTCCTCAAATTAGGAGACCAAAAATGTACACAATACTCCAGATGTGGTCTCACCAGAGCCCTATACAACTGCAGAAGAACCTCTTTTCTCCTGTACTGAAATCCTCTTGTTATGAAGGCCAACATTCCATTAGCTTTCTTCACTGCCTGCTGTGCCCGCACGCCAACTTTCAGTGACTGGTGTACAGGTACAGCAGGCAGTGAGGAAAGCTAATGGAATGTTGGCCTTCATAGCAAGAGGATTTCAGTATAGCCGGGATCGATTCTGGGTCCCTGGCGCCGTAAGCGCTGTAGGGCACCAACTCTACCGCTGCGCCACGATGCTGCCCAAAGACGTTCTCTGGTCTGCCCGAAATGTGTTGGCCTCCCAGTAGATGCGAGATAATAATATCGTAAAATAAAACCATAGCAGATACAATTTCTCCACAGCTGCTCTCGTTGCAGTTTCTCAATACTCCGTCCCTGTACAATCTCACAATACATATTCCCCGAACAAATTCTTTCTACTTGATCCTTGTACAATTTCACGGAACATGTTCCCTGTACCGTTTCTCTTTCCTGTTTCAGAAACAATCTCCCTTTACAGCCTTTGCTATTGTGAGCGTAGATTTCGAACATGTGCCCCTTAATTCCAAAGCTAGTGGAATTTTAATATTTTTCTGTCTGACAAAAGAAGCGTCTGGTTCTGCAACGTTGCTGCTGTGCTTCAGGATTCATGCAGTCGTCTGCCCAGGAATCTTTCCTTTCCAAAGAATACATTTTATTCAGGATAAAGATTATTATCTCAGAATAAAAATCTATACAAAACAAAAAGTGTGCTAAACCATTTCAGACTCTCTCAGTGTCTGTCTGTACATTCAGTGCAATCGTAACGTTAACTCCTTATTCTTAAACTGTGGCCCCTGGTTCTGGACTTCCCCAACATCGGGAACATGTTTCCTGCCTCTAGTGTGTCCAAGCCCTTAACAATCTTATATATTTCAATGAGATACCCTCTCATCCTTCTAAACTCCAGAGTGCACAAGCCCAGCTGCTCCACTCAATCAGCATTTGACAGTCCCGCCATCCCGAGAATCAAACTGGTGAACCTACGCTGCACTCCCTCAATAGCAAGAATGTCCTTCCTCAAATTAGGGGACCAAAACTGCACACAATACTCCAGGTGTGGTCTCACTAGGGCTCTGTACAACTGCAGAAGGACCTCTTTGCTCCTATATTCGATTCCTCTTGTTATAAAGACCAACATGCCATTCACCTTCTTCACTGCCTGCTGTACCTGCATTCTTACTTTCATTGACTGATGAACAAGGACCCCCAGATCCCGTTGTACTTCCCCTTATCCCAACTTGACCCCATTTAGATAGTAATCTGCCTTCCTGTTCTGGCTGCCAAAGTGGATAACCTCACATTTATCCACATTAAACTGCATCTGCCATGCATCTGCCCACTCACCCAACAGTTCACACTGCCACCCACCTTTGTGTCACCTGCAAATTTGCTAATGTTACTTTGAATCCCTTCATCTAAATCATTGATGTATATTGTAAATAGCTGCGGTCCCAGCACCGAGCCTTGCGGTACCCCACTAGTCACTGCCTGCCATTCTGAAAGAGACCGTTAATCCCTAATCAGCTTCGGTAAGTTGTAAAATT
>CM069131.1:195428916-195573916 GCA_035221665.1 Okamejei kenojei
AAAAAAAAATAAATCTCACAACCAACAGCCAAAGGGTGGCAAAGGTTTTTAACACTCGAAGAAAAATACCATCAAACACCAGTGAAAAGCTTTCTTGCTACTTTCTATTCAGTCACAAAGGACTATACATAGTCTGCAGAAAAGCTATATTCTGGAGTCATACAACATGGTAACAGGCCCTTCGGCCCAACTTGCCCATGCTGACCTAGATGCACCAGTCGGTTACGAACCTTCTCCGAACAGAAAAGGAAATATGAAATTGAGATAAAAGGACACAAAGTGCTGGAGTAACTCAGTGGGTCAAGGAGCATCCCTGGAGAGCATGGATAGGTGACGTTTTGGGTCAGGGCCCTTTTTCAGACAATCAAATAGGGAATATGGAAATGTGTTTAGTTTAGAAATACAGCGCGGAAACAGGCCCTTCGGCCCACCGGGTCCGCGCCGACCAGCGATCCCCGCACACTAACACTAACCTACACACACTCAGGGACTATTGACATTTATACCAAGCCAAGCAACCTAGAAGCCTGCGCGTACGTTGGAATGTGGGAGGAAAGCAAAGATCTCGTAGGAAAAACCCACGCTGGTCACGGGGAGAGAACGTACAAACTCCGTACAGAGAGCCAGCGCCCGTAATCGGGATTGAACCCGGGTCTCTGACGCTGTGTGCGCTGTAAGGCAGCAACTCTACCGCTGCGCCACCGTGGCTCCCCAGTTAGCGGAGCCAGAAAGGTTGCGAGTTTAAACACCACTGGCTGTTCAAACACAGCTGGGCTGGCACTCCAGGGCAGCATTACAGCCCTCGGAAGTGTCATTGTCTGTGGAGAGACAGTAAACTGAAGTGCCATCTGTCATTTGAGTACAGGAGCAGGGAGGTTCTACTTCAGTTGTATAGGGTCTTGGTGAGACCACACCTGGAGTATTGCGTACAGTTCTGGTCTCCAAATCTGAGGAAGGACATTATTGCCATAGAGGGAGTGCAGAGAAGGTTCACCAGACTGATTCCTGGGATGTCGGGACTGTCTTATGAAGAAAGACTGGATAGACTCGGTTTATACTCTCTGGAATTTAGGAGATTGAGAGGGGATCTTATAGAAACTTACAAAATTCTTAAGGGGTTGGACAGGCTAGATGCAGGAAGATTGTTCCCGATGTTGGGGAGGTCCAGGACAAGGGGTCACAGCTTAAGGATAAGGGGGAAATCCTTTAAGACCGAGATGAGAAAGACTTTTTTCACACAGAGAGTGGTGAGTCTCTGGAACTCTCTGCCACAGAGGGTAGTTGAGGCCAGTTCATTGGCTATATTTAAGAGTGAGTTGGATGTGGCCCTTGTGGCTAAGGGGATCAGAGGGTATGGAGAGAAGGCAGGTACGGGATACTGAGTTGGATGATCAGCCATGATCATATTGAATGGCGGTGCAGGCTCGAAGGGCTGAATGGCCTACTCCTGCACCTATTGTCTATGTTTCTATGTTTCTATGTTTCTATGTTCCCGGGCAGATTAACTGCGCCATGGCAGAGAGCAGGGTGGTACTTTGCCTGCGTCACCTGACTCAATTAGAAATAAACGAAACTAACTAAACTAATCAATGAAAGATAAATATAACGGATTAAAAGCACAGTAACGACTATCTATGTGCAGCAAGGAACTGCAGATGCTGGTTTACACCGAAGATGGACACAAAATGCTGGAGTAACTCAGTGGGTGAGGCAGCATCTATGGAGCGAAGGAAAAAGGCAACGCTTCGGGTCAAGACCCTTCTTCATACTGATGTGGGGGTTGGGGGGGAGGGGTGCGGGAAGAAGAAAGGCAGAGACGGAGACAGTGGGCTGTGGGAGAGCTGGAAGGGGAGGGGAAGGAGGGAGAAAGCCAAGACTACCTGAAATCGGAGAAGTCAATGTTCATCCCGCTGGGGTGTAAACTACCCAAGCAAAATATGAGGTGCTGCTCCTCCAATTTGCGGTGGGCCTCACTCTGGCCATGGAGGAGGCCCAGGACAGAAAGGTCGGATTCGGAACATAACGAGTATCTATGTGCAGGAAGGAACTGCAGAAAGACAAAAATGCTGGAGAAACTCAGCGGGTGCCGCACAGACGGAACAATTTAATAACAACCCATTAAAATCAGCCCTTCGGCCACTCGGCAACCTGGGCTCATCTGATCTGACTAGCTCGCTGCGTGCCCCATCCTAACGCAGAACCTCCACAAAACCTTTGGGCTTCAGGTAACACCTGTACAAAGAGCCTCTGCTGACAAGGGCTGGCGAACTGTGCTGGTCAACGTGCGCTGGACGAGATGGCTGGGGGAAACGCATTGCAACCAGCGCAAACGTGGAACACCACAGACCCGCCACTCAATCTATCCAATACTAAAGGGCAGGCATTTCGCAGTTAAATGTCTTCTATCGGATTGGCAGCTCCTTCACAGGGCCAACCCTTTACTCGGTTTTGCCCGGAGATGAATCTTTGCCTTCAGGCCCTGTCCCACTTGCCGATTTTTTTTCTCCGACTGTCGGCGTCATATCAGGGTCGCCAAAGGATTTTGAACATTTCAAAATCCAGCGGCGACAAAAAAAATGTTGCGACACTTGAAAAAACAGCGCGCGTCAATACGTCGTCACGCCACGTCACCGCCGCATCACGCCGCAAATCTTTCGGTGACCCGATACGTCAGTCAACGTTGCCGGCAGTCGCGGAAAAAATCGCCAAGTGGGACGGGCCCTTTAATGGTACATTCACACTGCCTGTAGGTAAAGCATCAGCCCACATAACACTGATACAGTCGCTGACTGCCTCCGAATAAATATACTTTTACACATAAATTATGAATTAAGATAAGAACGTGTTTCAAACACAAGTAATACTTTCTTATTCCAGGAACAAGCACATTAAGGATTAAATGAAAATAATAAATTCTTTAACTTTTTGAATATATCATACTTGCAGATTAATGAACTGAACTGCAACTGGGACTGTGTAAGTAGTGTGTGAACAGCAGAACAAGAAAGGAAGCAATGGAGTTGATAGAATTCTAGATTAATTCCTTGGTAGAATGGTTAACAATTTATACAGTTTATACAACGCTGTGTTCTCTATTTTAAAAATCCCGAATAACATAGAAACATAGAAACATAGACATTAGGTGCAGGAGTAGGCCATTCGGCCCTTCGAGCCTGCACCGCCATTCAATGTGATCATGGCTGATCATCCAACTCAGTATCCCATACCTGCCTTCTCTCCATACCCTCTGATCCCCTTAACCACAAGGGCCACATCTAACTTCCTCTTAAATATAGCCAATGAACTGGCCTCCACTACCCTCTGTGGCAGAGAGTTCCAGAGACCCACCACTCTCTGTGTGAAAAAAGTCCTTCTCATCTCGGTCCTAAAGGATTTCCCCCTTATCCCTAAGCTGTGACCCCTTGTCCTGGACCTCCCCAACATTGGGAACAATCTTCCTGCATCTAGCCTGTGCAACCCCTTAAGAATTTTGTAAGTTTCTATAAGATCCCCTCTCAATCTCCTAAATTCTAGAGAGTATAAAACTAGTCTATCCAGTCTTTCTTCATAAGACAGTCCTGACATCCCAGGAATCAGTCTGGTGAACCTTCTCTGCACTCCCTCTATGGCAATAATGTCCTTCCTCAGATTTGGAGACCAGAACTGTACGCAATACTCCAGGTGTGGTCTCACCAAGACCCTATACAACTGCAGTAGAATCTCCCTGCTCCAGTAATGAAATCCTTTTGCTATGAAATCTAACATACCATTCGCTTTCTTCACTGCCTGCTGCACCTGCATGCCTACTTTCAATGACTGGTGTACCATGACACCCAGGTCTCGCTGCATCTCCCCTTTTCCTAATCGGCCACCTATAGATAATAGACTGCTTTCCTGTTTTTGCCACCAAAGTGGATAACCTCACATTTATCCACATATTATACTGCTTCTGCCAAACATTTGCCCACTCACCCAGCCTATCCAAGTCACCTTGCAGTCTCCTAGCATCCTCCTCACAGCTAACACTGCCCCCCAGCTTAGTGTCATTCGCAAACTTGGAGATATTGCCTTCAATTCCCTCATCCAGATCATTAATGTATATTGTAAATAGCTGGGGTCCCAGCACTGAGCCTTGCTGTACCCTACTAGTCACTGCCTGCCATTGTGAAAAGGACCCGTTTACTCCTACTCTTTGCTTCCTGTTTTCCAGCCAGTTCTCTATCCACATCAATACTGAACCCTTTTTCCATATGCTTTAAGTTTGTATACTAATCTCTTATGTGGGACCTTGTCTAAAGCCTTCTGGAAGCCCAGATATACCACATCCACTGGTTCTCCCTTATCCACGCTACTTGTTACATCCTCGAAAACTTCCACAAGATTCGTCAGACATGATTTACCTTTCGTAAATCCATGTTGACTTTGTCCAATGATTTCACCAGTTTCCAAATTTACTGCTATCCCATCTTTAATAACTGACTCTAGCAGTTTCCCCACTACCGATGTTAGACTAACTGGTCTGTAATTCCCCGTTTTCTCTCTCCCTCCCTTCTTAAAAAGAGGGGTTATGTTTGCTACCTGCCAATCCTCAGGGACTACTCCAGAATCTAAAGAGTTTTGAAAGATTATCACTAATGCATCCACTATTTCCGGAGCTACTTCCTTAAGTACTCTGGCCCTGGGGGATTTATCGGCCTTTAATCCATTCAATTTACCCAACGCCACTTTCCGGCTAACCTGGATTTCACTCATTTCCTCCATCTCATTTGACCCGCGATCCCCTGCTATTTCCGGCAGATTATTTATGTCTTCCTTAGTGAAGACGGAACCAAAGTAGTTATTCAATTGGTCCGCCATATCCTTCTGACCTTTGACAAATCGCATGGTTCCTCGTGTTTATGGAGATACCGAACTCGCTTATTGCCCACTCTTTCAAACCTCTACTCCAACAGATATGCAGACACGGTGGACGGCTGAAATGTAATCACATATGATCTTTCCGCTGACTGGTTAGGATGCAACAAAAGCTTTTCACTGTACATCGTTACACGTGACAAAGAAGTAAACTAAACTGTAGATGATATGTATGTACACCTTTAATAGTAGTGACGAAGCCCTTGCTAACCACTCCCCCACCAGCCAGTATAATTGTGACCTTCCCACCCTTAGCTCTCTCTCTAGTGTCCGTGACAGACCACGTACAGCTAGGGCAGTGATGTGTGTGTATGTTTAATAAAGTAGTAGTAAAGATTCATCTGTGTATGCCTGTACTCTTTACATGGTGTCAGAAGTGGGATTGGAACTCAGCTCTGTTTTGCGCGCCTATGGGGAGGCGTGCTCGTTCCTGTGGGGAAGGCTACTCTCTACTGCAAGGTACTGAAGGCCTCTCGGCCCCTCTCTTTCTTTCTGCTAGACGGTGAATGTGACCCCCAGTTGGGCATTCGGGCCTGCCAAGACCTCGGATTGGTGAACTTCCACCGTGACATTCGCCTGGTGCAGTCGCCCCTGGACCCGCTGGCTGAATACCCGGACCGTTTCGACACCGAGCTGGGAAAGCTTCCCTGCAGCCACAAAATCGCCCTCAATCCTGACATCGAACCCGTTATCCGTCCTCCGCACCGTGTGTCCTTCACGATGAAAGACAAAGTCGAGTCTACACTTCGTGATATGGTGACCATGGGCATCCAGGAGGTGAATGATCCCACCCAGTGGGTCTCTACCATGGTCCTCGCGGCGAAGAAGGATAAGAGTGAACTACGAATCTGCATCAACCCAAAGGACCTGAACCTGGCCATCAAGCGCCCGCATTACCCCATGCGAACCGTCAAAGATGTTGCTGCACAAGTCGGTCCAGCCACTGTGTTTCCGGTTCTCGATGCCAAGAGCTCGTTCTGGCAGATACCACTTGATGAACGGTCTTCGTACTTGACAACATTCAGCACACCCTTCGGCAGGTTTCGTTTTCTCCGCATGCCGTTCGGGATCAACTGTGCCAGTGAGGTGTTCAAAAGGACAATGGAACAACTGTTTGCCGGGCTCCCGTGTGCCATCATTGTCGACGACATCCTAGTCTACGGGAAGGACGTCGCTGAGCACGACCACAACCTCCGCCAGGTGCTGGAGCGAGCTCGGGAAGTCAACCTGAAGCTCAACCAAACAAAATGCCGGTTTTGTGTCCCTGAGGTCACCTACGTGGGACGCGTCTTCACAGCATCGGGGCTGAAGCCCGATCCGCAGAAGACGGCCGCGATATCCGAGATGCCTGCACCTGCTGACGTGCCGGGCCTCCAGCGCTTCCTGGGCATGGTCAACTACCTGGGAAAGTTCATCCCCGACTTAAGCGAACTGAGCGCACCTCTGAAAGACCTGATAAAAAAGGACACTGCCTGGGCCTGAAGCCACATTCTTCACTTCGAGAACAATACCTTGAAACTGCCCATCGTGGCCATCCCGGGGCCGAAGCCACTCTTTCCATCGCTCAGAGCCAGTTCTACTGGCCTGACATGGCTCGTTATTTCCGGGGCAGGGTTTCCTCGTGCCCTACTTGCAACAGCCTCGCCCCGCAACAGCAGCGGCAGCCCCTCCTGCAGCAGCCTGCTCCCGACCTCCCCTGGTCTGCGCTGGCAACTGACATTTTTGAGTGGCGCGGAAAGCACTTTCTCGTGCTTGTCGACTCTTACTCCAGCTGGTTCGAGGTTGACCAGCTTCACTCTTTGTCTTCATCTGCTGTCATCGAAAAGCTGCACCGCCACTTCGCTACTTTTGGGTCCCCGGCCAGCCTGCAGTCGGACAACGGCAGTACTGAATTCCGTGCTTTTGCTGGTGCTGGAATTTACATCATTACACCAGCAGCCCAGAGTACCCGCAGAGCAACGGCCTGGCTGATCGAGGGGTCCGCAGTGCCAAAGGACTGCTGGAACGCTGTCGTTTGTCCCGCTCCGACATCTACCTGGCCCTCCTGAACCTCCGCAACATCTCTCGCGACCATACCCTGGGATCCCCGGCTCAGCGCCTCGTGTCCCGTGTTACGTGGCCTCCGATCCCGGTGTCACAGCAGTCGCTTGCGCCCTCCGTTTTTAAACCTGCCACGGTCCGGAAACGAATCGACCACAAACACCGCATCCAGAAGCGTTCCCATGACAAGTCCTGCCGTGTCCTCCGTCCTCTCTTTCCTGGCCAGGTCTTCCGTATGCGGTCCACCTCTGGCCGCTCCAGGCTTGCCGTTGTTGTCGGTTCTGCTGGCTCCCCTCGTTCATACCTTGTCAACCACGATGGCACGATCTACCGTAGATCTCGTCAACATCTCCGGCTCGTGAACGAGCCTCGTCCCCCTCCGGCTGCTCCTTATGCCCCCGCTGTGCCGCATTCGCCGCCTCGCGCTATGCCCACCCTGCTTAGTCCTCCCTCTCGGCCCTCTACGGTGCATCCTCCCGCTACGCTCCCTGGTTCTCTGGCCTTCTCGCCTCCCCCCCTCCGTCCTCTCCACTGCCTCCTTCGCACAGGAGTCCTGTCCGTGGCTCCCCTCCTGCTCCGGCGCCAGTCCCTATCGTTCCCGTCGGTGGGGATGTGATGGCGAAGTCCGGACCCGGTCTGGTCGCCTGGTCAGGCCACCAGATCGTTATGGTGACTACGTGTGATTTTGAGTTCCTGTATTACTGCTGTTTACTTTCCCTTAGCACATGAGACGTGGTCGCTCTGTCACTACTTGCTGTTTTGTTTTTATAGAGGAAGGATGTAGATGATATGTGTGTACACCTTTAGTAGTAGTGACGAAGCCCTTGCTAACCACTCCCCCACCAGCCCGTATAATTGTGACTTTATTTGAAGCAGAAATAATACATGAATGCTTCATTGAGCATAATTCCGACTATGCACTTCGTCTGAGCACATTACCGCACGTGTCATGCAAACTGTCTTAAATGACCACCTAAACTGCCATTTGGCAACCTAAAAAGCTGCCAAGGTTTCCTAGCTGGCAACAGGGAAAAAAAGTTAAGTGAGAGCCCTGATGCATTAAGCGTCAGTGTTCTGGAGCTCCTGCAAAACCCAGACTTCGTGGCAACCAGTGGGTCACAGGTGCAGAAGCTTCCTGAAGCTTATTGGTAGAGCCAGGTCCAGCAGCTTGCAAAGTGATGTCATCAGCCCATTCTCATTGACACCGACTTTTCCCAAGAGCCCTGTATACGTACAGCAATGGAGAAGGTGATAACGAGTGATACAGATAGTGAAACTCAACAGGATGACAGTGAGACTAGCATGGCGGCTAGGATGGGGAGGGACGGAGAGAGCGGGGATGTTCATACCGCTGGGTTATAGGGAATGGTGTCAATATACAAATACTGACGCAATGTTAATGATGAGTGCAATTAACCCAGGAAAGTAGTGCGATCAACTTGAATCAATGGAAAGGAAATTAATACAGCTACTACCCTGGAACAAGCTGAGAGTCAAACCATTGCATCGAAGCCTTGCCCCAAATTGGTGGCTCATGTCTTTCCCCCCTGAATTATAACAACTGCAATTTGCAATAACACAGTGTCAGAGCACAGCAATGAAGACCAATACTGAAGAGGGGTTGGGGCAGGAGCCGGTGAATTTAAAGAAGTCTTATAGTCACAGAATTATAGAGCCATGGTGACATAGAGCCAAAGACTCACAGAGTAATAGTCATAGATTCATACAGGCCCGTCGGCAGAACTTGCCCACACCGGCCAACATGTCCCACCTGCCTGCGTTCTTCCCATATCCCACTAAAAATGCCCTATCCATGTGCCTTCTTGTCTCTTGAACATTGCAATAGTCCCTGCCTCAACTACCTCCTCCGGCAGCTCTTTCCATATGCCTACCACTTTTGTGTGGAAAAGTTACCCCTCAGGTTCCTATTAAATCTTTTTCCCATCAGTTTAACCCTATGTCCTCTGGTTCCCGATTCCCCTACTCTGGGCAAGAGACTCTGTGCATCTACCCAATCTACTCCTCTCATGATTTTGTACACATTTATAAAATCACCCCTCATACTCCTGCGCTCCAGGGAATAGAGTCCCAGCCTCTTAACCTCTCCCTGTAGCTCCGGCCCTCGAGTCCTGGCAACATCCTCGACAATCTTCCCTGTATCCTTCCCAACTTAACAACAAGTATTGTAATGTGGATATAAAGTACAGGATGTTGAGAAAGAATCCTGGAATGAAATACATGTCCATCACCGATATTCCGGCAACTGGTTTTCCGGCACCTCCTTTAATCCAGGTCCGTTCCCATAACCAACTTCCGAGGACGACTGTGCGGGCCAATATCTCGGCCCATCCGGCAGCCTAGGCGGACCATTCCAGTACCGTTGGACTCTGCACGGAGTCCGTGACCTCTGTTGCTCCATCGAAACAGAAAATCCAGAAAAGCTCTGGAACTAAGGGTGCCAGAAAATTGGTGGTGGACCTGTATTAAGCCCTTCAATCTCTCGCTGAGAGATCCTAGTGAGATACTAGGAACTCTCAGCTTCAGATTTTACATCCAATTCAATGCACGTGCAAGATCAGTTGTACTATCTACTATCGGAAGGTAGAGATTTTGTTTGAATCCTGGTTGACCCACAATCTCTAGTTAGGGCACTAAGATGCAATCAAAGCTTATCATATCTATATACTTATAAAACTCTGATCTTGGATGCGTATTTATTTGTGTGTATGTGTGTGTGTGTGTGTGTGTGTGTGTGTGTGTGTGTGTGTGTGTGTGTGTGTGTGTGTGTGTGTGTGTGTGTGTGTGTGTGTGTGTGTGTGTGTGTGTGTGTGTGTGATGTTCGTCTGCGATTCACATCTCCTCGAAAACATGACGCGCTAACGGTGAAGATTTTACATATTCCGATAGAGATTTACGCCATGATGTCAAAATTCACCTCATTTGAAAATTTGATGCATTATTTCCCGAGTTATTTATGAAAATGTTAACAAATGTGCAAAAACTTGGAAAAAATAACTGCTTTTTCCCTGTGCTTAGCCCTGCGCTTAGCCCTGCTCGCAACATTGTGCTATCCAAATAAAGTGAGTTCTGCTCACCCTAGCAAGTGCAAATGCATTTTTTTTTAAAGTTTAAAAATGAGGGAGGCTGAATAAGGCAAAATGAGCTGCCCCTGCGCAGTTGTCGGCGATGGATGAGCGCTGGAATAAGGGGAATTGGTTGCGTTGGGGGACCAGGCCTCCCATGTGACAGGGACCCAACTTGGTTTAATACTTATTAAAAGTCTGATCTTGTTAGTGTGTATATGTGTGTGTGTATATGTGGTTGTCTTTACATCTTCGCAAAAACACTACGCGGTAATGATCACAATTTTACATGTTCCAATTGACATTTTTCCCGTCAAGGCCAGGACCACCTTATCTGAACATTTCATGCTTTATTGCTCAACATTCTCGGCCCATTACTGATTAAAAGTACAAAACAGTCAAAATACGTTGATATTAAAAGCACCAGCTTCAAATGATGATGTCACAACGGCTCAGTTAGCAGAGACGAGCCTCAATGAAGATTTCATCCTCTATTTGACACATTCGCAATTAAAAATGCTTCTTCACAGGATTTTTACATATTCTGATTCACATTTTTCCCCTGGAGGCAGAGATCACTCTCACTGATCATTTTATGCATTATTTCTCTACATTGCCGATTAAAGATGAAAAAAATTCAAAATACCTTTAATTTCAAACTGACCAGCTTCTACTGATGATGTCACGATGGCTTGACTAGCAGGGGGAGGGCGAGCTGCTATTGCAACACGCAGGGCAAGTACAATTGGAATTGGATTTTTTTTTAAAGATCACCGCTGAGGAAGGCAAAGGGAATGCTGGAATCTTGCGTTTGGGAATGGCTTGAGTTGGAGGGCCACGCCTCCCATGGGGGCCACAGGGTAGGGATCAGGTGTGTTGGGGGAGCAGACCCAACGCGTCTGCACTTGGTCTAGTAACACTATAACATTGAGGCTCGAGATAGCCTGCGATCCATCACCATGACAGAACAACATAAATGGACAGGCATCACACAAGGAAATGTCCACTTCATGCTAACGCTGGACCTAAGGACTTACCTTCTTCCAGGTCCCTTGGTGATGGAGGTGAGGGAAGGCCAAACAGTGCTTCATGGTTTCCATTAGGGCAGTTGAGGTTCAATGGCAGATCACCTGTATCTCCAATGCAATGGTTTCTCTGACATATTCCTTACACTGCACCTACCTTTATCCCGCTCCCCTCAGATCTCTCAGCACCGGGACTTACATCCAATCCAACACGCAAGCAAGATCAAGTGGACAAAGCGATGAGAAATCTTAACACTCCACGCAATTAGTTATGGTCCCCGGCAACCTTTAGCCACTGAGGTGACTCTAAACGCAGTCAACACTCTTGAAGGAACAAGCCAAAAAACGAAGAACACTGGTGTTATAGGCAATGCCACCGATTTTCTGGCAATTGATTAATTAAACTATCCGAGAGTTGAAAGCAAAGCAAAGTGAGCCAACACTCCATCGGGTCAATCGCGATTGAATCAAAATATTGCTTTTCATCACCTTCAGTTATATTCAGAGCCCCATATTTCAAACAGCGCTGGGCACTGCTCTGAAAATCAAAGTCAATAACCCTCCAGAATAACCGTGATCAACTGAATGCAAATCAGCCATTTCACCAATACAAGTCAAGTGAATTATTTCACCTGCTGGCATGTGTCCTGAAGCATCCCAGCCCTGAAGTTAAACAGCCCGTACTTACGATGAGGCTGTGGTCCCTTCCGAGCATAATGACCATCTTGTTCACAGTCGGGAGCAATTTATCCATGATGTCCTGAATGTCCCGGTAAGTGATTCCCTGGAAGATACAACGTTGGAGGGTGTGAAGGTCAGGCATGGAGCAACAACTGTCCCGAACTGCACCAAACGAGCGGGAATGCCGCAGAGTCATCGAGTGATACAGTGTGGAGAGTCATAGAGTGATACAGTGTGTGCAGCCAACATGTCCCAGCTACACTAGTCCCACCTGCCTGCATTTAGTCCATATCCCTCCAAACTTGTCCTATCCATGTACCCATCTAATTGTTTCTTAAACAGTGGGATAGTCCCACCCTCAACTACCTCCTCTGGAAGCTCGTTCCATACACCCAGCACCCTTTGTGTGAAAGAATTACTCCTCAGATTCCTATTAAATCTTTCCCCCATCACATTAAACCTATGCCCTCTGGTTCTTGATTCCCCGACTCTGGGCAAGAGACTCTGTGCATCTACCCGATCTATTCTTCTCATGGTTTTGAACAACTCTATAAGATCATCCCTCATCCTCCTGCGCTCCAAGGAATAGAGTCCCAGCCTGCTCAACCTCTCCCAAAAGCTCAGACACTCGAGTCCTGGCAACATCCTCGTAAATCTGTTCAGAACCCTTTCCAGCTTGACAACATCCCTCCTATAACGCGGTGCCCAGAACTGAAGACAATAATCTAAATGTGGCCTCACCAACGTCCTATACAACTGCAACATGCAACTGCAACATGAGAGTTGCAGGTTCCCAGTCACACAGTCATGCAGCACAGAAACAGGCAGTGCAGCCAATAATAACCCAAAGGAGAACCCAAGTAACTCAGTAAGTCGGGCAGCATCTCTGGAGAACACAGATCGGTGACGTTTCAGGTTGGGACCCTCCTTCAGACTGTATTGTATTGACTCCATCCAACTAATTTGGCTTCAGAATCCCCCATGAAAAAAATATTGCAATTCCTACTTCAACATTTGTAATTGTCCCACTGCTTAGCTGAGTTTAGCTGAGTGTAGTTCAGAGACACAGCATGGAAACAGGACCTTCAGCCCACCAAGTTCACACTGGCCATCCATCACCCATTCTCATCAGTTCTGAAGAATCAGCCTGAAGAAGGGTCTCGACCGGAACCGTCAGCTATCTGACCTGATGCTGTCCGACCCACTGAGTTACTCCTGCACTTTGTGTCCTTTTGTGCCTTAACCAGCATCTGCAGTTCTTTGTTTCAATGTTCTGGTGAATCATTTTCCGACTTAGGTCGTCACTACCTTTAATTCAACCGTGCCCTATCATCCAATACGATGCATGATCCAGGTAGCCTCAACTCCTCTTTAGTCCCATTTCTCCACACCCCTCTATTCCTCAATCTATCAAACGCTCATCCACCTCAACTTTAAATACTTCTGATGATCCAGCTTCCATCATACTTTGTAATTCTGTATTGGACTACAATAACACAGCAGGAAGCCAACTTTGGTGGGCAGAGCCAGAAGGGTTTGTATGGTGGTGCAGCGGTAGCATGGGTGTAAATCCCAGGCGGGATGGGTGGGACACGCCCCTCCGATGTTTTGAGAGGGGGGGGACAATCCCCCCCCCCATGTTTTGTAATCTGGATTTTGAAATTCAATGAAAAAAAATCAATTAAAATCTCCGCTTTCCATGAGACAGTGGGGGTGTCACTGTTAAGCGCTTGTTAATTGTCTCTATTAACATCGTATTCACATGATGTGTCACCAATTGTGTTTTGACCTTCAAGGTGTTTACAGAGAATTTCTTAAAGCTGTCTAATGCGGGTACAATTACCATTTGATCTAATTGAATGTATTGGTGGATGGAAAAGATCTAAACGGGTATCGGATTTAAACGGGTCAGGTCATTAAAGGGCCTGTTCCACTTTCACGAGTTATTCACAAATTCTCCTGAGTTTTCACTCGCAGAATGTTCGTAACTAACCCGTAGGAGGTCGTAGGGGTTTGTAGATATATCGTAGCGGCCCGTTATGCCAGCCGTAGGTACTCGTGGCATGAGGTAAGTCAGGACGTTTCTTCCAGCCCGATTAAAAAATGTCCAGGAGTAAAAAAATGGTCAGGATGAAAGAAATTGCAACTTTTTACTCGTAAGGAGGGCATCGAAATAATCGTGGGAATCCTTAGACAAACTCATAGGAGTTTGTAGGAGTTTGTGAACATAGTCGTTCGTGGAAGGTTGTAGGAGTTCGTAGATTACCACGATCTTTATTTTTTTTGTTAGGTCCTTGAAACTCGGCAGAGGTTTAGAATTAAGTCGTGAAAGTGGGACAGGCCCTTAAGTGTTCCGGTCGAACGGGTTTCCTGGCTGGCTGGCAGATAAGTCCCTCATTCGCCCACTCACGTTATTTAGTATGTTTTTCCCATCTCTCTCCCTCTCCCCCCTCCAAAGGTGGTTCTTCTGTTTGCCTTTATTTACTTCAGTTTTATTTGTTTGTGTTATTTATCACATTGCAGCATTTAAAGATTCAAGGCGGTATCAGACGCTCTCTAAGAGCTGAATCGGCCCATTCGCGGGGCCTTTCATTGCCAGGCGCGGCTTAAAATCAAACTGCTGTGTCCAGGCCGATTAAAAAATGTCCAGGAGTAAACAAATGGTCCGGATGAAAGAAATTGCAACTTTTTACTCGTAAGGAAGGCATCAAAATAGTCGTGGGAATTCGTAGACCAACTCGTAGGAGTTTGTAGGAGTTCGTGAACATAGTCGTTCGTGGACGGTTGTAGGAGTTCGTAGATTACCACGATCCACATCGAGGCTACCGATGTTAAAGCCCCTGCCGGCCGATTTTAAGCTGCGCCGGGCGTTGAAAGGCGCGAAAGTTCAAGCCCCACGATTCGGGGTGGACGAAGCTGCTGTTGCTGGAGTTCGGAGTTGGTCACCAACCAGGTCAGCTCCCGATGTTATGGTCCACAGGGGCCACGGCCAAAGCCTCGTGTGTGTGCCGTTGCGCGACCATCAAGAAATCGTGCCCCCAAAATTGTGCCCCCCCCCATGTTTTGATAGCTATTTCTGCCCCTGCATCGTAGAGTTGTTGCCTCACAGCGCCAGAGACCTTGGTTCAATCCTGACTACGGTGCTGGCAGCACAGAGTTTGTACATTCCCCCTGTGACTGCTTGAATGTTCTCCGGGTGCTCCGGTTTCCTCCCACACTCCAAAGATATACAGCTTGTAGGCTCATTGACTTCTGAAAATTGTCCCTAGTATTGTCCCTAGTAGGAGAGTGCTCACATACGGGATGATCGCTGGTCGGCTTGGACTCGGTGGGCTAAAGGGCTGTCACCGAAAGGAAAAGATTGAGTTCCCGAGGTGCGACTCGTCCTTGGAAGTGTACGCGTGCAGTTAATGGGAAAGAGACTGCAAGAAAGATCACGGTTAAATTAACAGGGCAGGGGGATGGGGCCCAATGCTAGGAGACAGAGGGCCATAAAAGGACAGAAACAAAGGTGGAAAGGAGATAAGAAAAACAAACCTGACAGCTTTGTGTCTTAATGCGAGGATCATTCGTAATAAGGTGGATGAATTTAATGAGCAGTTAGTAGTTAAGGGATATGATATAGTTGCAATTACGGAGACATGGCTCCAGGGTGACCAAGGCTGGGAGCTAAACATGCAGGGGTATTCGATATTCAGGAAGGATAGACAGAAAGGAAGAGGAGGTGGGGTGGCATTGCTGGTTAAAGAGGAGACAACTGCAATAGCAAGGAGAGACCTTAGGTTAGATGCTGTAGAATCGGTATAGGTAGAACTGCGAAATAGCCAAGGGCAGAAAACGCTTGTTGGAGTTGTATACAGACCACCAAACAGCAGTATGGAGGTTGGGGATAGCATCAAGCAGGAAATTAGGGATGCGTGTAGCAAAGGTAGAGCGGTTATCATGGGTGACTTTAATCTACATTTAGATTGGGCCAACCAACTTGGTGGCAGCGCTGAGGAGGAGGATTTCCTGGAATGTAGACGGGATGGTTTTTAGACTAATATGTAGAATAACCGCCTCGAGCGCAGGCCATCCTAGACTGGGTATTGTGTAATGAGGAAGGATTAGTTAGCCATCTTGTTGTGCAAAGCCCCTTGGGCAACAGTGACCATAATATGGTGGCATTCTGCATTAGGATGGAGAGTGACACGGTTAATTCAGAGACTAAGGTCCTGAACTTGAAGAAAGTAGTACAAATTATACTTAGAGGGTTGAAGGTGCAGATGCAATGGCAAAGATTTAAAGACCGCATGGATGAACTCCAGAAATTGTTCATCCCTTTCTGGCGAAAAAATAAAACGGGGAAGGCGGCTCAACCGTGGCTAACGAGGGAAATCAAGGATAGTGTTAAAGCCACGGAAAAGGCAGATACATTGGCCAGAGGAAGCAGCAAACTGGAGGACTGGGAGAAACTTAGAACTCAACCGAGGAGGACAAAGGGGTTAATTAAGAGGGGGAATGAAGGGAATGATAGAAAGCTTGCGGGGAATATAAAAACTGACTGTAAAAGCTTCTTTAGATATGTAAAAAGGAAAAGAATAGTGAAAACAAATGTAGTTCCCTTACAGTCAAGAGACAGGTGTATTTATATTGGGACACAAGGAAATGGCAGAACAGTTAAACGAGTACTTTGGTGCTGTCTTCACTAAGGAAGACACAAACAATCTCCCAGAAATACTAGAGGACCGAGGATCTAGTGAGAGGGTGGAACTGAAGGGAATCCACATTAGTCAGTAAAATGTTTGGACTGAAGGCAGATAAATCCCCAGGGCCTGATGGTCTGCACCCCAGAGTACTCACGGAGGTGCCCTAGAAATTGTGGATGCATTGGTGATCATTTTCCAATGTTCTCCCGACTCTGGGGCAGTTCCTGTGGACTGGAGGGTAGCCAATGTAACTCCACTTTTTAGGAAAGTAAGGAGTGAGAAAACGGGGAATTATAGACCTTACTTCGGTAGTGGGGAAGATGCTGGAGTCGATTATTAAAGATGTTATAGCAGCGCATTTGGAAAGCAGTGACAGGATCGGTGAAAGTCAGCATGGAATTATGAAGGGGAAATCATGCTTGACTAATTTTCTAGAATTTTATGAGGATATAACAAGTAGAATGGATATGGGAGAGCCAGTTGATGTGGTGTATCTGGATTTTCAAAATGTCTTTGACAAGGTCCCACACAAGAGATTAGTGTGCAAAATTAGAGTACATGGTATTAGGGGTAGAGTATTGACATGGATAGAGAACTGGTTGGCAGACAGGAAGCAAAGAGTAAGAATTAACGGGTCCTTTTCAGAATGGCGGATAGTGACTTCTGGGGTGCCCATAAGGCTCGGTGCTGGGTCCTCAGTTATTTAGATGAGGGAATTAAATGTGACATCTCCAAGTTTGCGGATGACATGAAGCTGGCAGAGTAAGCTGTGATGAGGATGCTATGAGGCTGCAGGGTGACTTGGATAGGTTGGGTGAGTGGGCACGATGCATGGCAGATGCAGTATAATGTGGATAAATGTGAGGTTATCCACTTTGGTGGCAAGAGGAGGAAGGCAGATTATTATCTGAATGGTGTCAGATTAGGAAAGGGGGAAGTACAACGAGACCTGGGTATGCTCGTACACCAGTCCCTGAAGGTAAACATGCAGGTAAAACAGGTAGTGAAGAAAGCCATTGACATGTTGGCCTTCATTGCGAGAGGGAGCAAGGAGGTCCCTCTGCAGTTGTACAGGGCCCTGGTGAGACCACACCTGGAGTAATGTGTACAGTTTTGGTCTAATCTGAGACGGAACATTCTTGCTATTGAGGGAGTGCAGCGTAGGTTCACCAGGTTAATTCCCAGGATGGCAGGGACAGACATATGATGAAAGAATGGGCCGACTGGGCTTGTATTCACTATAGAAAAATATAAAATTCTTAAAGGATTAGACTGGTTAAGTGCAGAAAAAAGGTTCCTGATATTGGGGGAGTCCAGAATCAGGGATCACAGTTTACGAATAAGGGGTAGGCTATTTAGGACTGAGATGAGGAAAAACATCTTCACCCAGAGAGTTGTGAATCTGTGGAATTCTCTGCCACAGTAGGCAGTGGAGGCCAATTCACTGGATGTTTTCAAGAGAGAGCTAGACTTAGCTCTTAGGACTAAAGGAATCAAGGGATATGGGGAGAAGCAGGAACGGGGTACTGATTTTGGATGATCAGCCATGATCATATTGAATGACGGTGCTGGCTCAAAGGGCCCGAATGGCCTACTCCTGCACCTATTGTCTATTGTCTATTAAATGGCTGTGCTGGCTTGAAGGGCTGAATGGCCTGCTCCTGCATTTATTTTCCTGTGTTTCTACGATGATGCTGCAGGCCTTGCCGAGGCAGCGTGAGGTACAAATGGACTCATGGAAGGGAGGTTGGGTTGTGCACAACCACAATTAAATCTACAAGTTTAATCTGCAAGTAAAAGGGGCACAGCTGCAAAGCCTGAACTTTTGTCATTTTGACATATTTGCCATTGAATCGTCCGCTCCAGAGGCTGATGACTTTATTCTCCTGTTTCAAGGACACGGCTGTTTTCCAGCTCAGCGGGCTACTCCGCACAAATCAATACTGGTTTATTTTCTGCCTTACAAAGAGCTGAGGTTAAGGGCAACCTTAAATGCAGTCAGAATCAACTGAAACCCACAAAAGACAAAGAGAAAGTCAATTTTAACTACAGTTACATAGAAGCATAGAAAATAGGTGCAGGAGGAGGCCATTCGGCCCTTCGAGCCAGCACCGCCATTCATTGTGATCATGGCTGATCGTCCCCTATCAATAACCCGTGCCTGCCTTCTCCCCATATCCCTTGACTCCACTAGTCCCTAGAGCTCTATCTAACTCTCTCTTAAATCCATCCAGTGACTTGGCCTCCACTGCCCTCTGTGGCAGGGAATTCCACAAATTCACAACTCTCTGGGTGAAAAAGGTTTTTCTCGCCTTGTATATCTTTATTATCATTTTTCTGAGTACTTGCATACCCAGAGGAAAACGAAAAAGCGTTTCTCAACCAGTGTCCATTCAGTGTGTGGTAAAAAATAAATAGAAATAAAGAATAAAAGTACATATATCACGCGTTCCGATCGGCAGTGGCACGACAATGGCTCTGCTTCAGTGTGTCCAGGTTGGTGTTTGGTGCGCGATACTTTGGCAGGGGGCAAAGTCCGTTTATCAGTCTTATAGCCTGCGGGAAAGAGCTGAGGAGCATCCTGCTGGTTTTGCAGCTGATGCTCCTGTACCTCTTCCCAGATGGCAGGATGGAGAATATGTGATGCGATGGGTGGTAGGGGTCTTTGATGATGGAGATGGCTCTCAGTCTTAAATGACCTCCCCTTTATTCTAAGACTGTGGCCCCTGGTTCTGGACTCACCCAACATTGGCAACATTTCTCCTGCATCCAGCTTGTCCAGTCCTTTTATAATTTTATATGTTTCTATAATATTCCCCCTCATCCTTCTAAACTCCAGTGAATACAAGCCTAGTCTTTTCAATCTTTCCTCATATGACAGTCCCGCCATCCCAGGGATCAATCTCGTGAACCTACGCTGCACTGCCTCAATCACAAGGATGTCCTTCCTCAAATTAGTTGCTCACTTTCCAAACTAACGACTTACTTCACGGAGAGATAAGGAATCACACACCTTTTTCCTTCTACATCTGTTGTTTGTAGCTAAGGTAAGGGGTAGGGTGTAGTGTGGTTGAGATTGTTTACATTGGTTCGGTTTAGTTTAGAGATGCAGCACAGAAACAGGCCCCTCGACCCACCGAAGCCCACGCCGGCCAGCCATCCCCGCACACTAACACTATCCTACACACTCTAGGGGCAATTTACAATTTTACCAGGTCAATTTACCTGCAAACCTGTACTTCTTGGGAGTGTGGGAGTAAACCGGAGATCCCAGAGGAAACCCATGCAGTCACGGGGAGAACGTACAAACTCCGTACAGACAGCACCCGTAGTCAGGATTGAACCTGGGTCTCTGGTGCTGTGAGGTAGCAACTCTACCGCTGCGCCACTGGGCTGCCCCAGACGGGTATGGATTACTGCTCTCATCTGAAGGCAGTTCTCATCTGGAGAAAGGTCCAGAACCAAAACGGACATTGAGTGGCGTCCTCCATGTTCTCCAGAGATGCTGCCTGACCCCGCAGAGTTGCCCCAGCACTTTGCGCCTTACTTTGTTAACCTGCATTTGCAGTTCCTTTTAGAGTCATCCGAGTCATACAGTGTGGCAACAGGCCCTTTGACCCAATGTCCACAGTGACCAACATGCCCCAACTACACTCGTCCCACCTGCCTGCATTTGGCCTATATCCATGTACCTGTAAAAATGTCTTTGCGATAGTCCCTGCCTCAACCACCTCTTCCGGCAGTTCGTTCCATACACCCACCACCCTATGTGTGAAAAACGTTACCACTCAGGTTCCTATTGAATCTTCCCTCCCTAATGGGCCCGTCCCACTTACGCGATGTTTCCGGCGACTGCCGGCACCCATCAAAGGTCGCTGCTGGCCGGCGAAAATTTTCAACATGGTGAAAATCCAGCGGAGACCGGAAAGTCGCTACGACTCTTTGGGCGACTGAGGAGACTGCTCACGACCACACAGGCGACACCCTGGCGACATGTCGCGGGGCGAAGCCCGTATGGTCGTGAGTAGTCGCCCAAAGAGTCCTACCTTGTTCTGGTCGCCGCTGGATTTGCAACATGTTTAAAAAATGTTGGCGACGTGTAACGACCTATGACGGGTGCCGGCAGTTGCCGAAAAAGTCGCGTAAGTGGGACAGGCCCATTACAGACCCATGTCCTCCGGTTCTCGATTCCCTTACTCTGGCGAAAGGACTCTGCGCGTCTACCCGATCTATTCCTCTCATGATTTTGTACAACTCTACAAGATCATCCCCTCATCCTCCTGCGCTCCAAGTAACAGAGTCCCAGCCTGCTAAAACCTCTCCCTGCAGCTCAGGTCATCTTTGTTAATCTTCCCTGCACCCATTGCAGCTACACAACCTCCGGGTAATAATCTCTGTACATTCACCTTCTCTATTGCTCTCATGATGTCCTACACCTCTGTAAGATCACCCCTCATCCTCCAGTAGACCCACAGTCCAGCCTGCTCAACAGCAAAACAGAATAAAACTCTGCATTTGTTGGTAGACACAAACCAGTGGGTCAGGTAGCGTCTCTGAAGAAAAGGAATAGGTGATTTTTTTGGGTCGGAACACCTTTCTCTCCAAAATCCTAGTCTGTTCAACCCCTCCCTATAATTCAGGCCCTCGGGTCTTGGCATCTTCCTTGTTGTCATAGAGTCATCGAGTGATACAGTGTGGAAACAGGCCCTTCGGCCCAACTCGCCCACACCGGCCAACATATCCCAGCTACACCAGTCCCACCTGCCTGCGTTTGGTCCACACCTCTCCAAACCTGTCCTATCCATGTACCTGTCTAAATGTTTCTTAAACGTTGGGACAGTCGCAGCCTCAACTACCTCTTCTGGCAGCTTGTTCCATACACCCATCATCCTCTGTGTGGAAAAGTTACCCCTCAGATTCCTATTAAATCTTTTCCCCTTCACCTTAAACCTATGTCCTCTGGTCCTCGATTCATCAACTCTGGACAAAAGACTCTGTGCATCAAATTAAACCATTCTGGCTCTTAAACAGTTAAGTATCATCGCAGCAGCACAACTAAAGCCCCTGGAGGTATGAGATGATATAATTATCATTAAAAGGAACAAATAACTGGTGCATTATCCCTTCAGTCCCTCTATCATAATAGAAGCATCACACCACTTATTTTCAGTGGTATTTAGACAGGATTAGCCTAGATCCCAGCTGAGAAGGTGGTGACTGCCTTCCGAGCAAAGCCTGACAGACTATGCATGCCAATTTGTGATTGAAACAGAGGTGGCTGCAATCCAGTGGGAAAATGCAGTTAAAACCAGAAAAAAAAGAAACAAAGATTTGAATAAAAGCGGATATAACCATGTAACAATTACAGCACGGAAACAGGCCCTCTCGGCCCTTCCAGTCCGTGCCGACCATTTGTTTTCCCCTAGTCCCATCTATCTGCACTCAGACCATACCCCTCCATTCCCTTCCCGTCCATATACCTATCCACTTTACTTTTAAATGTTAAGCTCATTCCACACAACCACTCCCTGAGTAAAGAAGTCCCCCCTCATGTTACCCCTAAACTTCTGTCCCTTAATTCTCATGTCATGCCCTCTTGTTTGACTCTTCCCTACCCTCAATGGGAAAAGCTTATCCACGTCAACTCTGTCTATCCCTTTCATCATTTTAAAGACCTCAATCAGGTCTCCCAACCTTCTGCGCTCCAAAGAATAAAGACCTAACTTGTTCAACCTTTCTCTGTAACTTAGTTGCAGGAACCCAGGCAACATTCTAGTAAATCTCCTCTGTACTCTCTCTATTTTGTTGACATCCTTCCTATAATTAGGCGACCAAAATTGTACACCATACTCCAGAATTGGTCTCACCAATGCCTTGTACAATTTTAACATTACTTCCCTACTCCTATATTCAATGCTCTGATTTATAAAGGCCAGCACACCAAAAACTTCCTTTATCACTCTATCTACATGCGATTCCACCTTCAGGGAACTATGCACAGTTATTCCTAGATCCCTCTGTTCCACAGCATTCCTCAATTCCCTACCATTTACCATGTACGTCCTATTTTGATTTGTCCTGCCAAGATGTAGCACTTCACACTTATCAGCATTAAACTCCATCTGCCAACTTTCAGCCCACTTTTCCAAATGGCCCAAATCTCTCTGTAGACTTTGAAAATCTACTTCATTATCCACAACACCACCTATCTTAGTATCATCTGCATACTTACTTATCCAATTTTCCACCCCATCATCCAGATCATTGATGTACATGACAAACAACAGTGGACCCAACACAGATCCCTGAGGCACCCCACTGGTCACCGGCTTCCAACCTGACAAACAGCCATCCACCATTACTCTCTGACATCTCCCATTCAGCCACTGTTGAATCCTCTTGCTACTCCGCCATTAACACCCAAAGATTGAACCTTCTTAACCAACCTTCCATGGGAAACCTTGTCAAAGGCCTTACTGAAATCCATATAGACAACATGCACTGCTTTACCCTCATCAATTTCCCTAGTAATCACTTCAAAAATGTCAAGAAGGTTTGTCAAACATGACCTTCCAGGCACAAATCCATGTTGACTGTTCCTGATCAGACCCTGTTTATCCAGATGCTTATATATATTATCTCTAAGTATCATTTCCATTAATTTGCCCACCACTGACATCAAACTAACAGGTCTGTAATTGCTAGGTTTATTCTTTGAACCCTTTTTAAACAATGGAACAACATGCGCAGTACGCCAATCCTCCGGCACTATTCCCGTTTCTAATGACATTTGAAATATTTCTGTCATAGCTCCTGCTATTTCTACACTAACTTCCCTCAATGTCCTAGGGAATATCCTGTCAGGACCTGGAGACTTATCCACCTTTATATTTTTCAAAAGTGTCAGTACTTCCTCCTCTTTGAATCTCATAGTTTCCATAGCTACTCTACTTTTTTCCCTTACCTCACAGAGTTCAATATCCTTCTCCTTGGTGAATACCGAAGAAAATAAATTGTTCAATATCTCCCCCATCTCTTTTGGCTCTGCAGATAGCTGTTCATTCTGGCTCTCTAATGATCCAATTTTATCCCTCGTTATCCTTTTGCTATTAATATAGCTGTATAAACCCTTTGGATTTACTTTCACCTTTCTTGCCAAAGCAACCTCATATCTTCTTTTAGCTTTTCTAATTTCTTTCTTAAGATTCTTTTTACACTCTTTATACTCCTCTAGAACCTCATTTACTCCATGCCTCCTACAATTATTATAGATATCTCTCTTTTTTCGAACCAAGTCTAATTTCCCTTGAAAACCATGGCTCTTTCCAATTTTTACTATTTCTTTTCAACCGAACAGGGACATAAAGATTCTGTACTCTTACAATTTCCCCTTTAAATGTCCTCCATTTCTCTTCTACATTCTTCCGTTAAAACAAAATGTCCTAATTCACTTCTTTTAAATCCTTACGCATTCCCCCAAAGTTAGCCTTTCTCCAATCAAAGTTAGCCTTTCTTCAATACAAAATGTATTTGCCTCCTCCAATACAAAACGTATTTGCCTCCTCCAATACACCGTGCCTTGAAATTGGTATTGTTTAATTTTTTGTAGTTTGGAGATACAGCGCAGAAACAGGCCATTCAGCCCACTGACCAGCGATTCCCAGGACATTAACACTATCCTACACACACTCAGGACAATAGACAATAGACAATAGGTGCAGGAGGAGGCCATTCAGCCCTTCGAGTCAGCACCGCCATTTAATGTGATCATGGCTGATCATCCCCAATCAGTACCCCGTTCCTGCATTCTCCCCATATCCCCTATTTTTAAGAGCCCTATTGAAAGCATCCAGAGAACCTGCCTCCACCGCCCTCTGAGACAGAGAATTCCACAGACTCACAACTCTCTGTGAGAAAAAGTGTTTCCTTGTCTCCGTTCTAAATGGTTTGCTACTTATTCTTAAACTGTTGTCCCTGGTTCTGGACTCCCCCAACATCGGGAACATGTTTTCTGCCTCTAGTGTGTCCAAGCCCTTAACAATCTTATATGTTTCAATGAGATTCCCTCTCATCCTTCTAAATTCCAGAGTGTACAAGCCCAGCCGCTCCATTCTCTGGACAAAAGACTCAGTGCATCTACTTGATCTATTCCTCTCATGAAAAATTTAAAAAAATTAAACCATTCTGGCTCTTAAACGGTTAAGTATCATTGCAGGTTTACGCCAAGCCAATTAACCTACAAACCTGTACGTCTTTAGAGTGTGGGAGGGAACCTAAGTTCTCGGTGAAAACCCACGCAGGTCAGATTTTTAGATATTGAGTGGAGCTACTACTCGTAGATAAAAACTGTTTTTATGTCCGGCTGTGGCAGCTTTGACAGTCCGGACTCGCCTTCCAGAGGGAAGTGATTCAAAGAGTTTGTGGCCAGGGTGAGAGGGGTCAGAGATGATCTTGCCCGCTCGCTTCCTGGCCCTTGCGGTGAACAAACCCAGTTGAAGGCCCTCGATCAGAAGCATCAGCTGTCCGTGTTCTCTAGAGGTGCTGCCTGACCTGCTGGATTACTCCAAAATTATGTGTGTGTGTTTTTGTAAACCAGCATCTGCAGTTCCTTGTTTCATAAGTTCATAAATTCCAGGCCCATCAGGTCTACTCTGCCATTCAATCATGGCTGATCTATCTTTACCTCTCAACTCCATTCTCCTGCCTTCTCCCCATAAACCCTGACACCTTTACTAAGCAAGAACCTGTCAATAACGATTGTTCAGGGTTTGGACACGCTAGAGGCAGGAAACATGTTCCCGATGTTGGGGGAGACCAGAACCAGGGGCCACAGTTTGAGAATAAGGAGTAAGCCATTTAGAGAGGAGACGAGGAAATACTTTTTCCACAGAGAGTGGTGAGTCTGTGGAATTCTCTGCCTTAGAGGGCGGTGGAGGCAGGTTCTCTGGATGTTTTCAAGAGGGAGCTGGATAGGGTTCTTAAAAATAGCGGAGTCAGTGGATATGGGGAGAAGGCAGGAACGGGGTACTGATTGGGGATGATCAGCCATGATCACAGTGAATGGCGGTGCTGGCTCGAAGGGCCGAATGGCCTACTCCTGCACCTATTGTCTATTATCTATTGTCTAATCTATGCCTTAAAAATATCCATTGACTTGGTCTCCACAGCCATCTGTGGCAATGAATTCCTGCTTCACCTGCATCAGATTCACCTGCTTCTGGCTAAAGAAATTCCTCCTCATCTCCTTCCTGAAAGAACGTCCTTTAATTCTGAGGCTGTGACCTCTGGTCCTAGACTCTCCCGCTAGTGGGAGCATCCTCTCCACATCCACTCTATCCAGGCCTTTCACTATTCCAGTCTTGCCTGCTCGGGTCTGCTAGAGTCCCCTCTTGGAACCGAGCCCTGGTGTGAAATTGTGCGGGGGCGACATGAACATGATTCAAAGGACTGCAGCTCGATCCCACGAGGTCCATCTTCAGCCAGCTGCCTGCCCACACAGAGACGGGATATTGCTGGCTACGTACTATCTCAGGCAGCCACTCAATCTTACGGATGCTGCTCCCATGCACTGGCACCGCTGTGTTGAATCAGCAAACAAATATATCAGCTGTATCTCTCTCCACAATGGGCTCCTTCATCCCTGGCCACTTCATCAAAGCACAGTTAATATGACCTGTGACAACAACTTTAGCTTTCTGCAAGACTGCAACCAGTCCAGTTTTGTTAGAGTCATAGACCACAATGGCCTGTTTAGAAACATAATAAATAGGTGCAGGAGTAGGCGATTTGACCCTTCGAGCCAGCACCGCCATTCAATATGATCGTGGCTGATCATCCAAAATCAGTAACCCATTCCTGCTTTCTCCCCATATCCCTTGAGAGCTATATCTAACTTTCTGTGGAATCTCTTTTTTTCTATATATATACCTGACTGTTAGTTTGTTTATTATGGAGTTTACAATATACCATGTTTACATATTCTGTTGTGCTGCTGCAAGTAAGAATGTCATTGTTCCATTTCTGGACATATGACAATAAAACACTCTTGAACATGCATAGGTGATGTTTGGGGTCAGGACCCTTCTTCTGTCTGAATTTGTGTGAAAAGGGTTATCCTTTACACAGAGGGTGGTGGGTGTATGGTACGAGTTGCCAGAGGAGGTAGTTGAGGCAGGTACTATGGTCAATTTGTCCCTTCCCACCCAAACCACCCCCTCCCCTGGTACTTACCCTTGCAACCGCAGGAAACACCTGTCCCTTTACCTCCCCCCTCGACTCCATCCAATAACCTAATCAGTCTTTTCAGGTGAGACGGAGGTTCACCTGCACCTCCTCCAACCTCAACTACTGCATCCGCTGTTCCAGGTGTCAACTCCTCTATATCGGCGAGACCAAGCGCAGGCTCGGCGATCGTTTCGCTGAACACCACCGCTCGGTCCGTCTCAACCAACCTGATCTTCACGGTGGCTCAGCACTTCAACTCCCCCTCCCATTCCCAATCTGACCTTTCTGTCCTGGGCCTCCGTTGTCAGAGTGAGGCCCAGCACAAAATGGAGGAACAGTACCTCATATCTCGCTTGGGTAGTTTACACCCCAGTGGTATGAACATTGATTTCTCGAATTTTAGATAGACCTTGCTTTCTCCCTCCCCTTCGCCTCCCCCTTCCCAGCTCTCCCACAGTCCTACTGTCTCACCACCCCCCCCCCGACATCAGTCTGAAGAAGGGTCTCAACCCGAAACGTCGCCTATTCCTTCTCTCCATAGATGCTGCCTCACCTGCTGAGTATCTGTAACATTTTTTGCCTACTTTAGAAGATATATACATAGACAGGTATATGGATAAGAAATATTTAGAGAGATATTGGCCAAATGTGGGCAGGTGGGACTAGTGTAGATGGGGCATGTTGGTCAGTGTGGGAAGGTTGGGCTGTATGTTGGTCAGTATGGGCAAGTTGGGCTGAAGGGCCTTTTTCCACGCTGTGTGTCTCTATGATTCTAACATAGAACAGTGCAGCACAGGAAGAGGCCATTCGGCCCAGAACATAATGCTAAGAGCACATAATCTATATAACTCCATTCCCGGCATATCCATGTGCCTATCCAAAAGTCTCTCAAATGCCACAGACACATATATGCCTCAACCACCACCCCCGGCAGCGCCTTCCAGGCACCTGCAGCAGCTTTACAGGCCTGTGACCACAATGCACATAGATATTATATAAAATACAAAAAAAATCAATAATTTAATAACGCCAGTACTCGTGGGAAAAAGCCTGAAGTCATTACAAGCAAAGACAGTCCATAGTTCATCGTTCAGGTTAGTGTTTCACAGCCTGATGGTTTAAGGTGAGAATGGAGAATGTTTAAAGCAGATGTGTGAAGCAAGCTTATGTTTAACACACGGATGTGCCTGGAACTCACTACTGGAGGAGGTGGTAAAGCAGGTAAGACAACAAGGTTTGAGGCATTCAGACAGGCACATGAACAGGTAGGGAATGGAGGGATGCAGGCCGTCATGGAGTCATACAGCATGGAAACGGGCCCTGCAGCCCAACTTGCCCACACGGGCCAACAATGTCCCATCTACACTAGTCCCACCTGCCTGCAGTTGTATAGGGCCTGAGTGAGACCACACCTGGAGTATTGTGTGCAGTTTTGGTCCCCTAATTTGAGGAAGGACATTCTTGCTATTGAGGGAGTGCAGCGTAGGTTCACGAGGTTAATTCCCAGGATGGTGGGACTGTTCAATGCTGAGAATGGAGCGGCTGGGCTTGTACACTCTGGAGTTTAGAAGCATGAGAGGGGATCTTATGAAAACATATAAGATTATTAAGGGTTTAGACACGCTAGAGGCAGGAAACATGTTCCCGATGTTGGGGGAGTCCAGAATCAGGGGCCACAGTTTAACAGTAAGGAGTAAGCCATTTAGAATGGAGACGAGGAAACACTTTTTCACACAGAGAGTGGTGAGTCTGTGGAAATCTCTGCTTCAGAGGGCGGTGGAGGCCGGTTCTCTGGATACTTTCAAGAGAGAGTTAGATAGGGCTCTTAAAGATAGCAGAGTCAGGGGATATGGGGAGAAGGCAGGAACGAGGTACTGATTGAGGATGATCAGCCATGATCACATTGAATGGCGGTGCTGGCTCGAAGGGCCTAATGACCTACTCCTGCACCTATTGTCTATTGTCTATTTAGCCCATGTTCTATCTATGTCCCTGTCCAAATGTTTTATAAATGCTGTGTTGCGATGAGGGATATGGGGGAAAAGTTTGGGTTGGGTGGTGGTGAGGACCTCAACAAATAAATATCAGGCATTGAATTATCCACAATGTGGTCCTGGCCTCCCATTGACCTCTTAGAGCCCCTCAGACCATCAGGCATCACTGGACATCATCTTGCACTAAACATTATTTCCTTTATCCTGCATCTGTACAGTTTGGACGGCTCGATTGTAATCATAGAGTCATGATCATAGAGACATCAAGTCATGCAGTGTGGAAACAGGCCCCTCTGCCCAACTTGCCCGTACTCACCAACATGTCCCACCAACTCCACTGGTCCCACCTGCCCCTGCTTGGCCCATATCCCTCTAAACCAGTGGTTCTTAACCTTTTTTGGCACACGTACACGCATACACAAACAAAGTACTGTAAGTGGTATGTACCTTTGTTAGGTTCCTAAAAAGTCAAAAGTCAAGTCAATGTTATTCATCACATGCACCCGAAGGTGCAGTGAAATGAATTTGCCAGCAGCGATACACTTAAAAAGAGCACACGAAACACAATAGAATTTAACACAAACATCCAACACAGCATTCTTCACTATGGGGAAGGCAACAAAGTTCAGCCAGTCCCTCCTCCTTTGTTCACCCGTGGTCGGGGCCATGAACCCTCCGTAGTCGCCGCTGTGGATGGCCCAATGTACCGGCCCCCTTGTCAGGATCAAAACTCCAACGTCGGGACAGTCGAACACACTCCGCAGCTTGGAGGTCCCGAATCAGCCACTTCCCTACCGGAGACGGCGGCTTCAGAATGGTATAGGCCGCAGGCCGGCGGTCAGAGCTCTTCTCCGGTGATCCCCGTTGAGGGATCCCAGGCTCCAGATGGTGAATCCACGCCACGCCCGCGACTAGAAGCTCCCCAGACCAAAATGGGCTCAACAAATGGATATGTTATTTATGACCCCTTCTTGTCCCCCGGTAAAGCCCCAAACGAACCCCTCCCCCATTGAGATCCCCACCCCCGGGTTAAGAACCACTGCTCTAAACCTATCCAATCCACCATTTAAAGATTGCATGGATGAACTACAACAATTGTTCATCCCAGTTTGCCAAAAGAATAAATCAGGGAAGGTAGTGCATCCGTGGATAACAAGGGAAATTAGGGATAGTATCAAAATTAAAGCAGCCTACCAGAGGACTGGGAGAAATTCAGAGACCAGCAGAGGAGGACTACGGGCTTAATTAGGAAAGGGAAAATAGATTATGAAAGAAAACTGGCAGGGAACATAAAAACTGACTGCAAAAGTTTTTATAGATATGTGAAGAGAAAAAGGTTAGTTAAAACAAATGTCGGTCCCTTGCAGTCAGAAACTGGTGAATTGATCATGGGGAACAAGGACATGGCAGACCAATTGAATAACTACTTTGGTTCTCTCTTCACTAAGGAAGACATAAATAATTTGCCGGAAATAGCAGGGGACCGGGGGTCAAATGAGATGGAGGAACTGAGTAAAACCCAGTTTAGCCGGGAAGTGGTGTTAGGTAAATTGAATGGATTAAAGGCTGATAAATTCCCGGGGCCAGATAGGCTGCATCCCAGGGTACTTAAGGAAGTAGCCCCAGAAATAGTGGATGCATTAGTGATAATTTTTCAAAACTCTTTAGATTCTGGAGTAGTTCCTGAGGATTGGAGGGTAGCTAATGTAACCACACTTTTTAAAAAGGGAGGGAGAGAGAAAACGGGGAATTACAGACCAATTAGTCTAACATCGGTAGTGGGGAAACTGCTAGAGTCAGTTATTAAAGATGGGATAGCAGCACATTTGGAAAGTGGTGAAATCATTGGACAAAGTCAGCATGGATTTACGAAGGGTAAATCATGTCTGACGAATTTTATAGAATTTTTCGAGGATGTAACTAGTAGAGTCGATAAGGGAGAACCAGTGGATGTGTTATATCTGGACTTTCAGAAGGCTTTCGACAAGGTCCCACACAAGAGATTGGTATACAAACTTAAAGCACACGGTATTGGTGGTTCAGTATTGATGTGGATAGAGAACTGGCTGGCAAACAGGAAGAAAAGAGTAGGAGTAAACGGGTCCTTTTCACAATGGCAGGCAGTAACTAGTGGGGTACCACAGGGCTCAGTGCTGGGACCCCAGCTATTTACATTATATATTAATAATCTAGATGAGAGAATTGAATGCAACATCTCCAAGTTTGCGGATGACACAAAGCTGGGGGGCAGTGTTAGCTGTGTGGAGGATGCTAGGAGGCTGCAAGGTGACTTGGATAGGTTGGGTGAGTGGGCAAATGCATGGCAGATGCAGTATAATGTGGATAAATGTGAGGTTATCCACTTTGGTAGCAAAAACAGGAAAGTAGACTATTATCTGAATGGTGGCCGATTAGGTAAAGGGGAGATGCAACGAGACCTGGGTGTCATGGTACACCAGTCATTGAAAGTAGGCATGCAGGTGCAGCAGGCAGTGAAGAAAGCGAATGGTATGTTGGCATTCATAGCAAAAGGATTTGAGTACAAGAGCAGGGAGGTTCTACTGCAGTTGTACAGGGTCTTGGTGAAGCCACACCTGGAGTATTGCGTACAGTTTTGGTCTCCTAATCTGAGGAAAGACATTCTTGCCATAGAGGGAGTACAGAGAAGGTTCACCAGACTGATTCCTGGGATGGCAGGACTTCCATATGAAGGAAGACTGGATAGACTCGGCTTGTACTCACTGGAATTTAGAAGATTGAGGGGGGATCGTAAAGAGACTTACAAAATTCTTATGGGGTTGGACAGGCTAGATGCAGGAAGATTGTTCCTGACGTTGGGTAGGTCCAGAACAAGGGGTCACAGTCTAAGGATAAGGGGGAATTCCTTTAGGACTGAGATGAGGAAAACATTTTTCACACAGAGAGTGGTGAGTCTCTGGAATTCTCTGCCACAGAAGATAGTTGAGGCCAGTTCATTGGCTATATTTAAGAGTGAGTTAGATGTGGCCTTTGTGGCTAAAGGGATCAGGGGGTATGGAGAGAAGGCAGGTACAGGATACTGAGTTGAATGATCCGCCATGATCATAATGAATGGCAGTGCAGACTCGAAGGGCCGAATGGCCTGCTCCTGCACCTATTTCCTATGTTTCTATGTATAATCTTTCGGAGAGAAAGAATGGGTGACATGTTGGGTCGAGACCCTTCTTCAGAAGAAGGATCTCGGCCCGAAACATCACCCATTCCTTCTCTCCAGAGAGGCCGCCTGACCCGCTGAGTTACTCCACTATTTTGTGTCTATCTTCGTTGTAAACCGGCATCTGTAGTTCCTTCCCACACGTCCTGTCTTTCTGCCGACTGGATAGCACGCAACAAAAAAGCTTTTCGCTGTACCTCGGCACGCGTGGCATTAATAAACTAAACTTAAATAAACTAAACTAAACCAAGGTTGAAGCGTATGGAGAGGAGAAACCAGATTAAATAGATAAATTTGTGAGAAAACCAGCACGCCGGCAGTGGGACAAATGGCCTGTCTCACTGCAGTGAATTATTAATTTGTTAATATAAATTCATTTTACAAGGAAGATTAAATGCTGGAGCTACATTTCTAGATACTCAATATGTTGTGGAGATTGAGACACAGTACGCCAAGAGTTTGTTATTGACCAAAGGAAGGAAGCAGTCTAGAGTATAGATGTTAGAGATACAGCATGGAAGAAGGTCTCCATTGAGGCTGATGGTAGATAAGGGCCGCTCTCCAGTTGGTGGAAGGATGGTTCAGTTCTAGATAACAGCTGGGAAGAAACTGTCCCTGAATCAGGAGGTGTGCATTTTCATACTTCTGTACCTCATGCCTGATGGGAGAGGGGAGAAGAGGGAGTGGCCGGGGTGCGACTGGTCCTTGATGATGCTGCTGGCCTTGCCGAGGCAGCTGAAGGGAGGTTGATAGTTTGGAGTGATATAGGCCAGGCACAGGCGAGTGGGACTAACGTCATTACGCAACTTGGTCAGAGGTGGGCCGAAGGGCCTGCTTCTGTGCTATGCAGATTTTTTTAAAGTTTATTTTTGCGCTCTTTGGAGTGCAGAAGGTTAAGGGGGAACTTGATTGAGGTCTTTAAAATGATGAGAGGGACAGACAGAGTTGACGTGGATAAGCTTTTTCCATTGAGGGTAGGGAAGATTCAAACAAGAGGACATAATTTGAGAATTAAGGGACAAAGGTTTAGGGGTAACATGAGGGGGAACTTCTTTACTCAGAGAGTGGTGGCTGTGTGGAATGAGCTTCCAGTGGAAGTGGTGGAGGCAGGTTCGATTTTATCATTTAAAAATAAATTGGATAGGTATATGGACGGGAAGGGAATGGAGGGTTATGGTCTGAGTGCAGGTAGATGAGACTAGGGGAGAGTAAGTGTTTGGCACGGACTAGAAGGGCCGAGATGGCCTTTTCCGTGCTGTAATTGTTATATGGTTATTTAGTTTGTACATACAGCATTGAAACAGCCGACCGAGTCCGAACTGGCCAGCGATCCCCGGCACATTAATACTAGACACACTGGGGCCGATTTACAATTTTAACAAGCGAATTAGCCTTCAAACCTACACGTCTTTGAAGTGTGGGAAGAAACTGGAGCTCGTGGAGAAAATCCACACAGGTCACGGGGAGAACGTACAAACTCTGCACAGACAGCACGTGTAGTCAAGATTGAACCCGGGTGTGTGGCGCTGTAAGGCAGCAACTCTACCGCTGAATCACCGTGCCGCCCCCGAGTTCTGAGACTCCCTGACTTTGGATGGGAAGGCTCGATTGTAATCATGTCTCGTCTTTCCACTGACTGGTTAGCACACAACGAAAGCTTCTCTCCGTACCTCGGCACGCGTGGCAATAAACGCCAGTGAACTAAACCATTCCCAAGCTCCGCAGTGGTGGCAGGAGCTGATCCGTACGTACCACATTCTGATGATAGAGCACCTCCAGGATGCTGCTGAGTAGCTCAACGCACGCCTCCTCCTCTTCACCTTTCTGGATCAGCTCCATCAATGTGGTGGTCATCACCGACAACAAAATGGCCCGGCATTCTGTGGAAGAGGAACGACAAGCTCTGGGTCAAACTGGACATTTCACATTCCTTTTCAAATAACATTGTCAGAATTTGCAGAAGTCCTAGCCCCAATCACTCCCTCCTCTCCCCTCTCCCACTGCAAGAAATTGCATAGTTGCGGACGCAGCCCAGACCATCGCACGCGTCACCCATTCCTTCTCTCCGGGGATGCTGCCTGTCCAGAGGACATAGGATCAAGCTGAAGGGGAAAAGATTTCTTTCTTTCTATTAAAATCTTTTTATTAGCTTTTTTTCCCAAAACAAAAACAAAACAAAAAGAATAATGATAAACATAACAATGATATTGATACATAGGGATCAGGATTACATTAATGTCATGTTGGTACGTGGGCGGAGCACCAAGGCAAATTCCTTGTATGTGAATACTTGGCCAATAAACTTCCTTACTTACTTAATAACATGTATAACCTAAATATGAGTCCAGTATCAAAATACACATTCAATGTAGACCTCCTGGTCTCTATGTAAATATAGTTAATTTTTAAAAGAAAACTTAGATATGTTAAAAAAGAACCTAAAAGATATAAAGAAAAAAATAGGAAAAAAAAGAAAAAAAGGAAGAAACAAACCCCCCAAATTAAAAAAAATCTGAATCTGAGCTGAGAATTTCAACAATTTAAGTCCCTGTTTGTCATCGAGTCCATTCCTCCGTATAAAGGTAAAATAATGTTTATAACAGTTGGAGAGGGGACAATTTATGTTGTGTGAAAATGTTGAATAAATTTTCCCCAAGCCTTATCAAATTTAACCCGGGTTCAACAATGTCACTCCTGATTTTTTCTAAATTTAAACATGATATCGTTTCAGAGAACCACTGGAGTGTGGTCGGAGGGCTGGAGACTTTCCATTTAAATAAAATAGATCTTCTGGCGATTAGTGTGGTAAAAGCAATCAGCTGATGGGCGGGGCGGGACAAATGAATAGAATCTAACACTGGTAGCCCAAAAATTGCAGTAATAGGATCAGGTTGTAAATCAATACCTAAAACTACAGAAATAGTATCAAAGATTTCTTTCCAATATTTTTCCAAAAGTGGGCAGGACCAAAACATATGGGTCAGTGAGGCCACTTCAGAGTTACATCTGTCACAGGTAGGATTTATATGAGAAAAGATTTAATTGGTATCTGAGGGGTAACTTTTCACGCAAAGGGTGGTGGGTGTACGGAACGAGCTGACAGAGGAGGTAGTTGAGGCTGGGACTATCCAAATGTTTAAGGAACAGTTAGACAGGTCCGTGGATAGGACGGGTTTGGAGGGATATGGACCAAGCGCAGGCAGGTGGGACGAGTGTAGCTGGGACATTGTTGGCCGATGTGGGCAAGTTGGGCCCAAGGGCCTGTTTCCATGCTGTATCACTCTATGACTCTAAGTGCACGAAGAAGGGAAACCAAATTAAATAGATATATTTTACTGTAGTTTACACTACTTAATAATGACGGTTGGATGTGAATATGTGCCTCAGGATCATAGGCACAGGGGTTCGGAGAGCAGTTCAAGGATGCTGGTCTAATAACGAGGTCTGGGCTACCATACACCTTCTCCAGGGAGATTGAAATGTATTGTATAAAACAGTCCAAGGTCATCGATGGAGGTAGCAGTAAAGGTCTACATGCCTTTGCAGAGATCTCTCTATTAAGAGGGTATTCTGGAGAAGGGGCAGAGAAGATTCACCGAGATATTACTTGGGTTGGAGTGTTTTAGCTGTGGGGAGAGAGACTGCATAGATAGACTTTAGAGATACAGTGTGGAAACAGCCCCCTCTGCCCACTGAGTCTGTGCTGACCAATGTACATCCCGCACACTAACACTATCCTACGCACACTAGGGACAATTTACAATTTACAGAGGCCAATTATCCTCCAAACCCGCATGTCTTTTGGAGTGTGGGAGGAAACCAGAGCACCCGGAGAAAACCCACGTGGTCACAGGGAGAACATACAAACTCTGTGTAGACAGCACCCGTAGCCAGGATCGAACCCGGGTCTCTGGCGCTGTGAGGCAGCAACTCACTGTGCCTTGAGCTCTGGGCTACCATATCCTGAAGGGAGATTGAAGTGGGTTGAATAAAAACTATGCAAGGCCCCACAGTTAACAGGAAAGGTCTACCTTCCTTGGAAAAGATCTTCTTAACGAGAGGGGTTGCCCTGGAGAAGGGACAGAGGTGATTCATCAAGACTTTGCCTGGGTTGGCGTTTCAGCAATGGGCAGAGACACTAGATAGATGGGTGTGTCTTTCTTAGACCTAAGAAGACTGAGGACTCCCAGACGGAGGTCTATAACATTACGAGGAATGTATATTTACGCGGCACCTATTGTCTATAATATTACGAGGAATGCAGGAGGATAAGGGATGATCTTGTAGAGGTGTATAAGAGCATGAGGGGAATACATTCACAGAGTCTTTCACCCAGAGTAGGGGACACAAGAGCCAGAGAACATAGGTTTGAGGTGAGGTAAGAATTATTTAATTGGAACCTGAGGGGCAATTTTTTTTTACACACTAAAGGTGGTGGGTGCATGGAACGAGCTGCCGGAGGAGTTAGTTAATGCAGGTACAATCGCAATGTTTAAGAATAAAAAAACATTGGACTGGTACATGGATAGTAAAGGTTTATAAGCAGGATATAAGCAGCCAGATAGTCTGCATCCCAGAGTACTGAAGGAAGTAGGCACAGAAATAGTGGATGCATTAGTGATAATTTTTCAAAACTCCTTAGATTCTGGAGTAGTTCCTGAGGATTAGAGGGTAGCTAATGTAACCCCACTTCTTAAAACAAAAGGGAGAGAGAAAATCGGGAATTACAGACCAGTTAGTCTAACATCGATAGTGGGGAAACTGCTAGAGTCAGTTATTAAAGATGGGATAGCAGCGCATTTGGAAAGTGGTAAAATCATTGGACAAAGTCAGCATGGATTTACGAAGGGTAAATCATGTCTGACGAATCTTATAGAATTTTTCGAGGATGTAATTAGTAGAGTGGATAAGGGAGAACCAGTGGATGTGTTATATCTGGACTTTCAGAAGGCTTTCGACAAGGTCCCACATAAGAGATTAGTATACAAACTTAAAGCATACGGATATTGGGGGTTCAGTATTGATGCGGATAGAGAACTGACTGGCAGACAGGAAGCAAAGGGTAGGAGTAAACGGGTCCTTTTCAGAATGGCAGGCAGTGACTAGTGGGGTACCGCAAGGCTCAGTGCTGGGACCCCAGCTATTTACATTATATATTAATGATTTGGACGAGGGACTTAAATGCAACATCTCCAAATTTGTGAATGACACTAAGCTGGGGGGTAGTGTTAGGTGTGAGGAGGATGCTAGGAGGCTGCAAGGTGACTTGGATAGGCTGGGTGAGTGGGCAAATGCATGGCAGATGCAGTATAATGTGGATAAATGTGAGGTTATCCACTTTGGTGGCAAAAACAGGAGGGTAGACTATTATCTGAATGGTGGAAAATTAGGAAAAGCGGAGATGCAATGAGACCTGGGTGTCATGGATCACAAATTATTGAAAGTAGGCATGCAGATGCAGCAGGCAGTGAAGAAAGCACATGGTATTGTTAGCATTCATAGCGAAAGGATTTGAGTACAAGAGCAGGGAGGTTCTACTGCAGTTGTACAGGGTCTTGGTGAGGCCACACTTGAGTATTGCATACAGTTTTGGTCTCCAAATCTGAGGAAAGACATTCTTGCCATAGAGGGAGTACAGAGAAGGTTCACCAGACTGATTCCTGGGATGTCAGGACTTTCATATGAGAAAAGACTGGATAGACTCGGCTTGTACTCGCTGGAATTTAGAAGACTGAGGGGGGATGTTATAGAAACTTACAAAATTCTTAAGGGGATGGACAGGCTAGATGCAGGAAGATTGTTCCCGATGTTGGGGAGGTCCAGAACAAGGGGTCACAGTCTAAGGATAAGGGGAATTCCTTTAGGACCAAGATGAGGAAAACATTTTTCACACAGAGAGTGGTGAGTCTCTGGAATTCTCTGCCACAGAAGGTAGTTGAGGCCAGTTCATTGGCTATATTTAAGAGGGAGTTGGATTTGGCCTTTGTGGCTGAAGGGATCAGGGGGTATGGAGAGAAGGCAGGTACGGGATACTGAGTTGGATGATCAGCCATGATCATATTGAATGGCGGTGCAGGCTCGAAGGGCCGAATGGCCTACTCCTGCACCTATTTTCTACGTTTCTATGTCATAATGGTAAACATGACAAAACCTGCCTGATGGGGGCAGCACGGTGGCACAGCGGTAGTGTTGCTGCCTTACAGCGCCAGAGACTCCGGGTGCTGTCTGTACGGAGTTTGTACGTTCTACCTGTGACCTCGTGGATTATCTCCAGGTGTTCTGATTTCCTCCCAAGCTCCAAAGACGTGCAGGTTTGTAGGCTAATTGGCCTCTGTAAATTGGCCATTGTGCGTACGATAGAAGCAGTGTGCCAGGGATCGCTAGTTAGCGTGCACTCAGTGGGTCGAAGGGACTATTTCCTTACTGTATCTCTAAAGTGTGAAGTAAAACACTTTGAAAACACTTCAATGGGATGTTTGATCAAAGTATTTTGTGGATGTATTGATGTGCTACTGTTCTGCTGATGGCATGTTTGAGCAGGGATGCTGCTTTGATTCTCTTCACATGTCCAAGATTGCCAACAAGTCATCCCCTCCTTGTAGAGTGCAGAGGGAGTGGCAACATAAAGCACTGGCTTGTAGTCTCCCTGCAGGCTGGATCATTAGAGGGTAACAGGGGACGGAGGGGGCATAAAGTCATAGAGACACAGAGACACAGAGTCACGGAGACATGGAGACACGGAGACACGGAGACACAGAGACACAGAGACACGAGACACAGACACGGAGACACGGAGACACGGAGACACGGAGACACGGAGACACGGAGACACAGAGCCACAGAGTCACAGAGACACGGAGACACGGAGACACAGAGACACAGAGACACAGAGACACGGAGACACAGAGACACGGAGACACAGAGACACAGAGACACGGAGACACGGAGACACGGAGACACGGAGACACGGAGACACAGGGACACGGAGACACAGAGACACAGAGTCACAGAGTCACAGAGTCACAGAGACACAGAGACACAGAGTCAGAGACACGGAGACACGGAGACACGGAGACACAGAGTCACAGAGACACAGAGACACAGAGACACAGAGGCACAGAGTCAGAGACACAGAGTCACAGAGACACAGAGACACAGAGACACAGAGACACAGAGTCACAGAGTCACAGAGACACAGAGACACAGAGGCACAGAGACACAGAGGCACAGAGTCAGAGACACAGAGACACAGTCACAGGGACACAGAGACACGGAGACACAGAGACACAGAGACACAGTCACAGAGTCACAGAGTCACAGAGACACAGAGACACAGAGACACAGAGACACAGAGGCACAGAGACACAGAGACACAGAGACACAGAGACACAGAGTCACAGAGACACAGAGTCACAGAGTCACAGAGACACAGAGACACAGAGGCACAGAGACACAGAGGCACAGAGACACAGAGACACAGAGACACAGAGACACAGAGTCACAGAGACACAGAGACACAGAGTCACAGAGTCACAGGAGACACAGTCACAGAGTCACAGAGTCACAGAGTCACAGAGTCACAGAGGCACAGAGACACAGAGACACAGAGACACAGAGACACGGAGACACAGAGTCACAGAGTCACAGAGACACAGAGACACGGAGACACGGAGACACGGAGACACGGAGACACGGAGACACGGTCACAGAGACACAGAGACACAGAGACACAGAGACACAGAGACACGGAGACACGGAGACACGGAGACACGGAGACACGGAGACATAGTCACAGAGACACAGAGACACAGAGTCACAGAGACACAGAGACACAGAGACACGGAGACACGGAGACACAGAGACACAGAGACACAGAGACACAGAGACACAGAGACACAGGGACACAGAGACACGGAGGCACGGAGTCACAGAGACATAGAGACGCCGAGACATCAAAACACAGAGACACAGAGCTATAGAGCTATAGAGTCAGGTTCCCTAAATGAAATCTCTTTTCGAGAATTTGCAGAGAAACGCCCTGCCTATTGAAGCAGGGATTTAGTTTATGTTTGTTTGGTTTATTGTCACATGTACCGAGGTACAGTGAAAAGCTTTTGTTGCATGCTAACCAGTCAGCAGAAAGACAATACATGATTACAATCGGGTCTGGGTGGCATTTGCAGTGCATAGATGATACATGCAGTGACTCCAACTCTCCCGCTTTCGGCGGGAGATTGCCCGCTGAAAGGGGCAATCAAAAACGGCTGAAAAAACCAGAGCCCGGGCGGGAGAAATTATATCTCAAGCGGGAGAGCGGGAGATTTTGCGAAAATGCCTTCAGCGGGCGATCTCCCGCCGAAAGCGGGAGAGTTGGAGTCACTGTACATGATAACGGACAGCTATCATAGAAACATAGAAACATAGAAACATAGAAATTAGGTGCAGGAGTAGGCCATTCAGCCCTTCGAGCCTGCACCGCCATTCAATATGATCATGGCTGATCATCCAACTCAGTATCCCGTACCTGCCTTCTCTCCATACCCTCTGATCCCCTTAGCCACAAGGGCCACATCCAACTCACTCTTAAATATAGCCAATGAACTGGCCTCAACTACCCTCTGTGGCAGAGAGTTCCAGAGACTCACCACTCTCTGTGTGAAAAAAGTATTTCTCATCTCGGTCTTAAAGGATTTCCCCCTTATCCTTAAGCTGTGACCCCTTGTCCTGGACTTCCCCAACATCGGGAACAATCTTCCTGCATCTAGCCTGTCCAACCCCTTAAGAATTTTGTAAGTTTCTATAAGATCCCCTCTCAACCTCCTAAATTCCAGAGAGTATAAACTGAGTCTATCCAGTCTTTCTTCATAAGACAGTCCTGACATCCCAGGAATCAGTCTGGTGAACCTTCTCTGCACTCCCTCTATGGCAATAATGTCCTTCCTCAGATTTGGAGACCAAAACTGTACGCAATACTCCAGGTGTGGTCTCACCAAGACCCTGTACAACTGAAGTAGAACCTCCCTGCTCCTGTACTCAAATCCTTTTGCTATGAAAGCTAACATACCATTCGCTTTTTTCACTGCCTGCTGCACCTGCATGCCTACTTTCAATGACTGGTGTACCATGACACCCAGGTCTCGCTGCATCTCCCCTTTTCCTAATCGGCCACCATTTAAATAATAGTCTGCTTTCCTGTTTTTGCCACCAAAGTGGATAACCTCACATTTATCCACATTATACTGCATCTGCCAAACATTTGCCCACTCACCCAGCCTATCCAAGTCACCTTGCAGTCTCCTAGCATCCTCCTCACAGCTAACACTGCCCCCCAGCTTAGTGTCATCCGCAAACTTGGAGATATTGCCTTCAATTCCCTCATCCAGATCATTAATATAATTGTAAATAGCTGGGGTCCCAGCACTGAGCCCTGCGGTACCCCACTAGTTACTGTCTGCCATTGTGAAAAGGACCCGTTTACTCCTACTCTTTGCTTCCTGTTTGCCAGCCAGTTCTCTATCCACATCAATACTGAACCCCTAATACCGTATGCTTTAAGTTTGTATACTAATCTCTTATGGGGGACCTTGTCGAAAGCCTTCTGGAAGTCCAGATATACCACATCCACTGGTTCTCCCTTATCCACGCTACTAGTTACATCCTCGAAAAATTCCACAAGATTCGTCAGACATGATTTACCTTTTGTAAATCCATGCTGACTTTGTCCAATGATTTCACCACTTTCCAAATGTGCTGCTATCCCATCTTTAATAACTGACTCTAGCAGTTTCCCCACTACCGATGTTAGACTAACTGGTCTGTAATTCCCCGTTTTCTCTCTCCCTCCCTTCTTAAAAAGAGGGGTTACATTTGCTACCCGCCAATCCTCAGGAACCACCTCCAGAATCTAAAGAGTTTTGAAAGATTATCACTAATGCATCCACTATTTCCTGAGCTACTTCCTTAAGTACTCTGGGATGCAGCCTATCTGGCCCTGGGGATTTATCGGCCTTTAATCTATTCAATTTACCCAACACCACTTCCCGACTGACCTGGATTTCACTCAATTCCTCCTTTGACCCACAGTCCCCTGCTATTTCAGGCAGATATTTATGTCTTCCTTAGTGAAGACGGAACCAAAGTAGTTATTCAATTGGTCCGCCATATCCTTGTTCCCCATGATCAACTCACCTGTTTCTGACTGCAAGGGACCTACATTTGTTTTAACTAACCTCTTTCTCTTCACATATCTATAAAAACTTTTGCAGTCAGTTTTTATGTTCCCTGCCAGTTTTCTTTCATAATCTATTTTTCCTTTCCTAATTAAGCCCTTTGTCCTCCTCTGCTGGTCTCTGAATTTCTCCCAGTCCTCTGGTATGCTGCTTTTTCTGGCTACTTTGTACGCATCATCCTTTGCTTTGATACTATCCCTGATTTCCCTTGTTATCCACGGATGCACTACCTTCCCCAATTTATTCTTTTGCCAAACTGGGATGAACAATTTTTGTAGTTCATCCATGTAGTCTTTAAATGTCTTCCATTGTATATCCACCGTCAACCCTTTTAGAATTAATTGCCAGTCAATCTTGGCCAATTCACGTCTCATACCCTCAAAGTTACCTTTCTTTAAGTTCAGAACCATTGTTTCTGAATTAACAATGTCACTCTCCATCCTAATGAAGAACTCAACCATATTATGGTCACTCTTGCCCAAGGGGGCACGTACAACAAGACGGCTAATTACCCCTTCCTCATTACTCAAAACCCAGTCTAAAATAGCCTGCTCTCTCGTTGGTTCCTCTACATGTTGATTTAGATAACTATCCCGCATACATTCCAAAAAATCCTCTTCCTCAGCACCCCTGCCAATTTGATTAACCCAATCTATATGTAGATTGAAGTCACCCATTATAACTGTTTTGCCTTTGTCGCACGCATTTCTAATTTCCTGTTTGATACCATCCCCAACTTCTCTGCTACTGTTAGGTGGCCTGTACACAACACCCACCAGCGTTTTCTGCCCTTTAGTGTTTTGTAGCTCTACCCATACCGATTCCACATCCTCCAAGCTAATGTCCTTCCTTTCCATTGCGTTAATCTCCTCTCTAACCAGCAAACGCTACCCCACCTCCTTTTCCTTTCTCTCTATCCCTCCTGAATATTGAATATCCCTGGATGTTCAGCTCCCAGCCTACGTCACCGTGGAGCCATGTCTCCGTGATCCCAACTATATCATAATCATTAATTCTATCTGCACGTTCAACTCGTCCACCTTATTACGAATACTCCTTGCATTGAGACACAAAGCCTTCAGGCTTGTCTTTACAACGCACTTACCCCTTATACAATTTTGCTGAAAAGTGACCCTTTTTGATTTTTGCCCTGGTTTTGTCTGCCTGCCACTTTTACTTTTCACCTTGCTACCTAATGCTTCTACCCTCATTTTACACCCTCCTGCCTCTCTGCTCTTGTACCCATCCCCCTGCCACATTAGTTTAAATCCTCCCCGACAGCACTAGCAAACACTCCCCCAAGAACATTGGTTCCATTCCATTCCAGGTGCAAACCGTCCTGTTTGTACCGGTCCCACCTCCCCCAGAACTGGTCCCAGTGCCCTAAAAATTTGAATCCCTCCCCCTTGCACCACTTTTCAAGCCACGTATTCATTTGCATTATCCTCTAACCTTTAGTGCAAGGTAAAGCCAGCAAAGTCCCATCAAGGATAGTCCAAGGGTCACCAATGAGGTGGATAGTAGTTCAGCACCGCTCTCTGGTTGTGGTCGGAGGAATCAGTTGCCTGTTAACAGCCGGGAAGAAACTGTCCCTGAATCTGGAGATGTGTGTTTTCGCACATCTATACCTTTTGGCTGATGGGAAAGTGGGAGCAGAGGAAGGGAGTCGATTTGGAGAGAAACAGGGACTGCTAAGAGTGATATCGCACCTTCAGAATATCACCAGCCCCTTAAGAAGAGTGAACACACAGGCGACAAAGAAAGGACTTTGGCAGACTGCTGACAGCCCTGTGCACTAACTCTTATCGGCAACAAAACATCTTATCTCACCCCCTTCACCAAGTTTGCATTATTGACTCCATCCTCGGAAAATTAAGCTGGCTCTGAAAATCCATCCAGTTCTTTAGTCTGCGAGATTGCACTTTATCTCAGAGTGATTCCCTCGTGGCGCTTCGAGGTTGCCAGCCAATTGTAGTAACAATTCTGCCTTCTGCTGAGAATTTACCTCAACTGAATCTGTTTGAGACTTCTAATTTCAATTTCCCAAACTATCCTCAACTATCATTCATTTTCACCTGATAAGGTAATCTCGTTCCTTCCTCCCACCATCCCGGCAGTGTGAACCAACTGCAAAATGTGCTGCATTTAGTTTTGGTTTAGTTTAGAGACACAACTAGGAAACAGGCCCTTCGGCCCACTGAGTCCGCACCGACCAACGATCCTCACACATTAACACTATCCTACACGCATTGGGGACAATTTGCATTTACACCAAGCCAATTTACCCTACAAACCTGTATGTCTTTGGAGTGTGGGAGGAAACCGAAGAACTCAGAGAAAACCCACGCAGGTCACGAGGAGAACATGCAAACTCCGTACGGACAGCACACGTAGTCGGGGTCAAACCCTGGTCTCAGGCGCTGTAATGCGGCAACTCTACCGCTGCGCCACCGTGCCACACGCCAGTTCTATCATGCTCGTTAGGGACAATTTTTAGAAGCCAATTAACCTACAAATCTGCATGTTTTAGGATTATTATGGGTGATTAGTACTTGATACTTAATTAGTACGGGTGTCAGGGGTTATGGGAAGAAGGCAGGAGAATGGGGTTAGGAGAGAAGGATAGATCAGCCATGATTGACTGGTGGAGTAGACTTGATTGGCCAAAGGGCCTAATTCTGCTCGGATCAGTTATGAACATGAATAGAAACATAAAAACATAGAAAATAGGTGCAGCAGGCCATTCAGCCCTTCGAGCCTGCACCGCCATTCAATAAGATCATGGCTGATCATTCAACTCAGTATCCTGTACCTGCCTTCTCTCCATACCCCCTGATCCCTTCAGCCACAAGGGCCACATCTAACTCCCTCTTAAATATAGCCAATGAACTGGCCTCAACTACCTTCTGTGGCAGAGAATTCCAGAGACTCACCACTCTCTGTGTGAAAAATGTTTTCCTCATCTCGGTCCTAAAGGAATTCCCCCTTATCCTTAAACTGTGACCCCTTGTTCTGGACCTCCCCAACATCGGGAACAATCTTCCTGCATCTAGCCTGTCCAACCCCTTAAGAATTTTGTAAGTTTCTATAAGATCCCCCCTCAATCTTCTAAATTCCAGCGAGTACAAGTCGAGTCTATCCAGTCTTTCCTCATATGAAAGTCATGACATCCCAGGAATCAGTCTGGTGAACCTTCTCTGTACCCCCTCTATGGCAAGAATGTCTTTCCTCAGACTTGGAGATCAAATGTGGGAGGAGTGTGGAATTCATTGCCACAGACGGCTGTGAAGGTCAGGTCATTGGGTACTTTTAAGCTGGAGATTGACAAATACTTGATCAGTACAGGTGTCAAGGGTTATGGGGACAAGGCAGGAGAATGGGGTTATGAGGGAAAGATAGATCAGCCATGATTAAATGTTGGTGCAGATCGATGGGTCGAATGGTCTACTTCTGCTCCTATGACTTAAGAAACCAGTGTACCTGGAGAAAATTCACGCGGTCACAGGGAGAACGTACTAATTCTGCACCTGAAGTCAGGATCAAACCCATGTCTCTGGTGCTGTGTGGCAACAATTCTACCTGGGTGCCACTTTTGTAACCAAACGCGGGCAGGTGTTTCCATGCTGTATGAGTCTATCGCACCAAGGCCAATAGACAATAGGTGCAGGAGTAGGCCATTCGGTCCTTTGAGCCAGCACCGTCATTCACTGTGATCATGGCTGATCATCCACAATCAGTACCCTGCAGTTCCTGCCTTCTCCTCATATCCCCTGACTCTGCTATCTTTAAGAGCTCTATCTAAATCTCTCTCGAAAGCATCCACTGCCTTTTGAGGCAAATAATTCCACTCTCTGAGTGAAAAAGTTGTCCCTTGTCTCCATTCTAAATGGCCTACCCCTTATTCTTAAACTGTGGCCCCTGGTTCTGGACTCCCCCAACATCGGGTGCATGTTACCTGCCTCTAGCGTGTCCAAGTCCTTAATAATCTTATATGTTTCAATAAGATCCCCCTCATCCTACTAAACTCCAGTGTATACAAGCCCAGCCGCTCCATTCTATCAACATATGACAGTCCCGCCATCCCGGGAATTAACCTTGTAAACCTACACTGCACTCCCTCAATAGCAAGAATGTCCTTCCTCAAATTTGGAGACCAGAAACTGCACACAATACTCCAGGTGTGGTCTCAGTAGGGCCGTGTACAGCTGCAGAAGGACCTATACTCCTATACTCGACTCCTCTTGTTATGAGTTGTCTCTACTTCAAACCTTCTTCGGTGTAGATATCACGAGCAATTTGGCCTGGACCAGCCACATCGAAGCAATGACCAAGAACGCACTCCAACACATCTACTTCCTTAGAAAGCTTAGGAACTTCAGCATGTCCCCAAGTCCCTCACCAACATCTACAGAGGCACAGTAAAAAGCATCTAATCAGGATGCATCACAGCACAATTTGGGAACAGCTCCATCCGTGACCAGAGTTGCAGACGTAGCCCAGACCATCACACAAACCAACCTTCCTTCTATCGACTCCATCTACACTTCACGTTGCCGCGGCAAGACAACTCGCACCCCGTCACTCCCTCTTCTTCCCTCTCCCATCAGGCAAGAGTTACAGATGTTTCAAAACGCACACCTCCATAATCAGGACCAGCTGTTATCGGGCAACTGAACCGTCCTCTCATCAACTAGAGTGCAGTCCTGACCTCATATCTCCCTCACAGGAGACCTTGAACTATCTTTAATCTGATTTTGTTGGACTTTAATGTTATATCTTGCATTAAATGTTAACACACCACATGTTGTATCCTTCATCCTCCATCTGTGCATTGTGGGCAGTTTGATTTATTCATAGTCTCTAAGCTGACTGGTTAAATATTTTCCCTGTACCTCGGCAATAATAATAAACTAAACTCTGGAGTATTGTGTGCAGTTTTGGTCCCCAAATTAGAGGAAGGACATTCCGGCTATTGAGGCAGTGCAGCGTAGGTTTACAAGGTTAATTCCTGGGATGGCGGGACTGTCATATGTTGATAGAATGGAGCGACTGGGCTTGTCTTCACTGGAATTTAGAAGGATGAGAGGGGATCTTATTAAAACATATAAGATTATTAAGGGTTTGGACACGCTAGAGGCAGGAAACATGTTCCAGATGTTGGGGGAGTCCAGAACCAGGAGCCATCAAACGCTCATCATATGGGCGGCACGATGGCGCAGTGGTAGATTTGCTGCCTTACAGTTCTTTCAGCGCCAGAGGCCCGGGTTCGATCCCAACTATGGGTGCTGTCTGTACGGAGTTTGTACGTTCCCCTCGTGAGTGCGTGAGTTTTCTCTTTGTTTTTCCTCCCACATTCCAAAGGCGTACAGGTTTGTAGTTTATTCGGCTTGGTATAAATGTAAATTGTCCCTAGTGCGTGTAGGGTAGTGTTAAAGCCCTGTCCCACTGTACGAGTTCATTCAAGAGCTCTCCCGAGTTTCCCCTGATTCGAACTCGGAGATTTACGGTCATAGCCGCTCGTCGGTACTCGGGGCTCTCGTGGCCATTTTTCAACATGTTGAAAAATCTTCACGAGTCATCCCGAGCTTACCGCGTTTCCCGAGTACCTGCCGTTAGCGTTACGAGCCGCTAAGAGACGTCCCCGAGCTCCGACGTACCCGCTACGTACATTCTTCGTGCTTCGACGAGTTTTTAAACTCGGGAGAGCTCTTGAATGAACTCGTACAGTGGGACAGTGCTTTTAATGTGCGGGGGTTCCTGGTGGGTGCAGAATGGCCTGTTTCCGTGCTGTATCTAAATTAAACTAAACTAAATATGTTAGCCCAAATATTCCTGAGATCATTCTCATAGACATCCGCTGGACCCTCTAGAATTTCAGCACATCCTTCCTCAGATAGGGGGCCTAAAACTGCTCACAGTGCTCCAAATGCGGCCTGACCAGTGCCTTATGGAGCCTCAGCATTACACCCTCCCTCAGGTATGGTTGTATCAGAAGGTTTTACCTTCCCTCTTAAACAGCTGGGTGCCCACGATAGCGGTCATCGACTGCAACTTCTGCTTCACCAGCCGATCCGGAGGAAGGCTCCTGATGAAATCATGCAACAAGCGGCTGCGAACAAAGCAACATCAAATAAGAAAACAATGTTATGTTGGCAAAGGAGGAAATTGCATATTCAAGACATGCGTCAGCACATTCGGAGCATTAGGGAGATATCAGCAAATTTTGAGAATATTAAATATTAATGAGGTGGCATAATAGTGTCAGATCATTGAATATTAATTCAATGTAGCTGGAAGATGTGGCAATGAAAAATAAACAGAATACAACATCAGAAGTTTCTTTACAATTTCATCTCTGGTCTTCCCAATGTTGGGGGAGTCCAGAACCAGGGGCCACAGTTTAAGAATAAGGGGTAAGCCATTTAGAACGGAGATGAGGAAACACTTTTTCACCCAAAGAGTTGTGAGTCTGTGGAATTCTCTGCCTCAGAGGGTGGTGGAGACCGGTTCTCTGGATGCTTTCAAGAGAGAGCTAGATGGGCTCTTAAAAAAAGCAGAGTCAGGGGATATGGGGAGAAGGCAGGAACGGGGTACTGATTGGGGATGATCAGCCATGATCACATTGAATGGCGGTGCTGGCTCGAAGGGCCGAATGGCCTCCTCCTGCACCTATTGTCTATTGTTTATTGTACGGCATCGAACGTGAGGTGAGGTCTGATTTTAGACCAGCGATCCCTGCACATTAACACCATCCTACACACACCAAGAAAACATTTCCAATTTCCAATTATACGGAAGCTAATTAAGCTACAAGCCGGTACGTCTTTGGATTGTGGGTGGAAACTTCCTAGTGCGTGTAAGATACTGTTTAGCGTGTGGGGATCATTGGTCGGCAGGTACCCACTGGGTCGAAGGGCCTGTTTCTGCACTGTATTCCTGAAGTGTCATATCCCTCCAAACATGTCCTATCCATGAACCTGTCTAACTGTTTCTTAAACGTTGGGATAGTCCCAGCCTCAACTACCTCCATACACCACCGACCACCCTCAGATTCCTATTAAATCTTTTCCCCTTCACCCTAAACCAATGTCCTCTGGTCCTGGATTCCCCAACTCTGGGCATGAGACTCCGTGCATCTACCCGATCTATTCCTCTCATGGTTTTGGATTCGTTGGAGCACAAGAGGATGAGGGGGTGGTCAGTTTGATGAGGGGTTTCTATGACTGGATAGCACGCAACAGTGGTACGCGTGGCAATAATACACTAAACTAAACCCAATCTATTCCTCTCATGATTTTATAGACCTTGATAAGATCAGCCCTCATCCTCCTGCACTCCATGGAATAGTCACAGCCTGCTCAACCTCTCCCTATAACTCAGACACTCCAAATCTGAGGAAAGACATTCTTGCCATCGAGGGAGTACAGAGAAGGTTCACCAGATTCCCGGGATGGCAAGACTTCCATATGAAGAAACACTGGATAGACTCGGCTTGTACTCGCTAGAATTTAGAAGATTGAGGGGGGATCTTATAGAAACTTACAAAATTCTTAAGGGGTTGGACAGGCTAGATGCAGGAAGATTGTTCCCGATGTTGGGGAAGTCCAGAACAAGGGGTCACAGTTTAAGGATAAGGGGGAAGTCTTTTAGGACCGAGATGAGATAAACATTTTTCACACAGAGAGTGGTGAGTCTGTGGAATTCTCTGCCACAGAAGGTAGTTGGGGCCAGTTCATTGGCTATATTTAAGAGGGAGTTAGATGTGGCCCTTGTGGCTAAAGGGATCAGGGGGTATGGAGAGAAGGCAGGTACAGGATACTGAGTTGGATGATCAGCCATGATCATATTGAATGGCGGTGCTGGCTCGAAGGGCCGAATGGCCTACTCCTGCGCCTATTGTCTATGTTTCTATGTTTCTATGTTTCTATGTCCTGGCAACATCCTCATATTCCGGCTGTTTTCTGAATCTGCAACCAAGGAATATTAATTCTCTACTGAATCAGTTACTGCAAGATTTAGTACTGAAAAATTCTGTACTAAATATACCAGAAAAATTCCCCACCGTATCAGCTTTTGAGAAAAACTAAATTGCAAACATTAAATAGGCCCACATTTTATTATGACAACAGAATCCTTGTACTCAGATGCATTTTCAACCTTGGATATCTCTGGCGAGGCAGAGGTTGAGCAGGCTGGGTCTCTATTCCATGGAGCGCAGGAGGATGAGGGGTGATTATAGAGGTGTATAAAATCATGAGAGGAATAGATCGGGTAGATGCACAGAGTCTCTTGCCCAGAGTAGGGGGATCGAGGACCAGCGGACATAGGTTTAAGGTGAAAGGGAAAAGATTTAATAGGAATCTGAGGGGTCACTTTTCACACAAAGGGTGCTGGATGCATGGAACGAGCAGCCAGGGCAGGAAGCTGAGGCAGGAACTATCCTAACATTAAGAAGCAGTTAGACTGGTACATGGATAGGACGGGTTTGGAGGGATATGGGCCAAATGCTGTCAAGTGGGGCTAGTGTAGATGGGACATTAACCATATAACCATATAACCATATAACAATTACAGCACGGAAACAGGCCCTCTCGGCCCTTCCAGTCTGTGCCGAACATTTGATTTCCCCTAGTCCTATCTACCTGACATTGTTGGGTGGTGGTGTGAGCAAGTGGGGCCTAGTTTCCTTGTTACCCCACTTTCTCATCCACTCCCGACACACCAGGAACAATTTACAGAGGCCAATTAGCCCCCAAACCTTCACAACTTGGGATACGGAAAGGAAACTGGAGCACCCGGAGGAAACCCATGCAGTCACCCGTGCAAACTCCACACAGACAGCACCCGAGGTCTGGATGGAACCCAGGATCCTGGCGCTGTGAGGCAGTGGCTTTCTCACCTGCACCATTTTGCTGTCACAAGTGGCCACGTCAGTCGGCATGGCCAAGTTGGGCCTAAGGTTCTGTTTCCGTGCAGTACGATTCTATGGCTTTCAGTTCACCTTATTGCGTACAGTTTTGGTCTCCTGATCTGAGGAAAGACATTCTTGCCATAGAGGGTGTACAGGAGAAGGTTCACCAGACTGATTCCTGGGATGTCAGGACTTCCATATGAGGAAAGACTGGATAGACTCGGCTTGTACTCGCTAGAATTTAGAAGACTGGGGGAATCTTATAGAAACTTACAAAATTCTTAAGGGGTTGGACAGGCTAGATGCAGGAAGATTGTTCCCGATGTTGCGGAGGTCCAGAACAAGGGGTCACAGTCTAAGGATAAGGGGGAATTCCTTTAGAACCGAGATGAGGAAAACATTTTTCACACAGAGAGTGGTGAGTCTGTGGAATTCGCTGCCACAGAAGGTAGTTGAGGCCAGTTCGTTGGCTATATTTAAGAGGGAGTTAGATGTGGCCCTTGTGGCTAAAGGGTTCAGGGGGTATGGAGAGAAGGCAGGTACAGGATACTGAGTTGGATGATCAGCCATGATCACATTGAATGGCGGTGCTGGCTCGAAGGGCTGAATGGCCTACTCCTGCAGCTATTTTCTATGTTCTATGTTTCTATGTTTCCCCGGCCTACAATGGGCCATTGTGGGCTCCACCCTTCCTTGGTCATCTGTTGCAAGCCCTGATTTGTTCTGGACGTTTCTCTCTTCAAGTTTATTTCACCCCACCCCCCCGTCCCATCTCCAACTTTCCGTCTGAAGGGGTTCTTTCCTGAAACGTCACCTATTCCTTTTCTCCAGAGATGCTGCCTGACCCACTGAGTTCCTTGTGTCTATTACTTGTTACATTTTGAGTAAGTAGACAATAGACAATAGACAATAGGAGCAGGAGTAGGCCATTCGGCCCTTCGAGCCAGCACCGCCATTCAATGTGATCATGGCTGAACATCCCCAATCAGTTCCTGCCTTCTCCCCATATCCCCTGACTCCGCTATCTTTAAGAGTTTTATCTAAATCTCTCTTGAAAGCATCCAGAGAATTGACCTCCACTGCCCTCTGAGCCAGAGAATTCCACAGATTCACAACTCTCTGTGAGAAAAAGTGTTTCCTCGTCTCCGTTCTAAATGGCCTACCACTTATTCTTAAACTGTGGCCCCTGGTTCTGGACTCCCCCAACATTGGGAACATGTTTCCTGCCTCTAGCGTGTCCAATCCCATTCATACCAGTTCTACTTTATCCCACTTTCTCATCCACTCCGACTCACTAAGTGCAATTTACAGAGGGTCAATTATCCTCCAAACCCGCACATATTGGGATGTGGGAGGAAACCAGAGGACCCAGAGGAAACCCTCGCAGTCACAGGGAGAACGTGCAAACTCCACGCAGACTAGCACCCCAGGCCAGGATGGAACCTGAGGTTTGTGGCACTGTGAGGTAGCGGCTCTACTAGCTGCACCACTGTGCTGCCCTTCAGGTGCCAAAAATTGGATGTTTTCAAGAGAGAGTTAGATCTATCTCTTCGGGCTAACGGAATCAAGGGATATGGGGAGAAGGCAGGAACGGGGTACTAATTGTGGATGGTCAGCCATGATCACACTGAATGGCGGTGCTGGCTCGAAGGGCCGAATGGCCTCCTCCTGCCCCTATTCTCTAGGTTTCTATACTTCTATGTTAAAATGGGCAGGTGGGGCTAGATTAGATGGGGCATGCTGGTCGGCATGGGCAAGATGGGCCGAAAGGTCTGTTTCTGTGCAGTTTGACTCTATGAGTCTTTGTTCAGCATCACGTGGGCACAGACATTGAGGACCTGTTCCTGTGCTGTGCTGCTATATGTTCTATGGGATCCATACCTCAATAACAGGGCCATTAGCTCAAATTAACCAGGTTAATTCCTGGGACGGCCATATATTGAAAGAATGGAACGCCTGGGCTTGTATACTCTGGAGTTTGGAAGGATGAGAGGGGATCTTATTGAAACATATAAGATTATTAAGGGATTGGACACGCTAGAGGCAGGGAACATGTTCCCGATGTTGGGGGAGTCCAGAACCAGGGGCCACAGTTTAAGAATAAGAAGGGAATGGAGGGGTATGGTCTGAGTGCAGGTAGATGGGACTAGGGGAAAACAAATGGTCGGCACGGACTGGAAGGGCCGAGATGGCCTGTCTCCGTGCTGTAATTGTTATATGGTTATATGGTTAATAAGGGGTAAGCCATTTAGAAGGGGGACTTTTTTAGCCGGAGAGTTGTGAATCTGTGCAATTCTCTGCCTCAGAAGGAGGTGGAGGCCGGTTCGCTGGATGCATTCAAGAGAGAGGTAGATAGGGCTCTTAAAGATAGCGGAGTCACGTGATATGGGGGACAAGGCAGGAACGGGGTACTGATTATGGACGATCTGCCATGATCACATTGATTGGCGGTGCTGGCTCGAAGGGCTGAATGGTCTCCTCCTGCACCTATTGTCTTTTGTCTATTGGTTCATGTTGCTACTTATCAACACTCTTTTTTGCACTCTCATTAAATTCAGTTCCTTTAACCCTCATGTGCTTGTCCAGTCTTCTCCTGGAAGACAGCGCTGCTGTTTTGCCTGAAGTACACCCTGCGGTGACAGATTCCACATTACGAACACTCTCAGTACAAGAGGTTCCTGCTGCATTTCTCAGAAGATTTAGTGACTGTGTTATGTTTAGTTTAGTTTAGATTACTTTAGAGATACAGCGGGGAAACAGGCCCTTCGGCCCACTGAGTCCGCGCCGACCAGCGATCCCCGCACGTTGACACTATCCTACACACAATCGGGACAATTTACACTCACACCAAGCCAATTAACCTACGAACCTGCACGTCTTTGGAGTGTGGGAGGAAACCGAAGATCTCGGAGAAAACCCACGCAGGTCACGGGGCAGAACGTACAAACTCCGTACCGACAGCGCCCGTGTTGGGGGTCGAACACGGGTATCCGGTGCTACAAGCGCTGTAAGGCAGCAACTCTCCCGCTGCGCCACCGTGACCGCCCTTTATGGCGTTTAATATGACTGCAGTGGGTCCTCGTTTCAGAAGCTGAATGTAAGGCACGGATGCGGCAATGCACGCCTGTTAACAGAAGTGAGCGCTGATGGATGGGCCGGCACGGTGGCGCAGCAGTTACTGCCTCAAAGCGGCAGAGACCCAGGTTCGATCCCGACTGCCGGCGCTGGCGACGTGGACTTGTGAAAGTGGGATAGCATAGAACTGGTATGCATGGCCGATAGTCGGCATGGGCTCGGTTGGCCGAAGGGCCTGTTTACACAGCGTATCTTCAAAGTAAATGAAAAGACCATGAAGGGACCGGACTCCACCACAGGCACCACAGGCATTGGAAGATGGAAACACTCAGTAGGGCGTCATAGAAACAGAGCAACATAGAAACATAGAAAATAGGTGCAGGAGTAGGCCATTCGGCCCTTCGAGCCTGCACCGCCATTCAATATGATCATGGCTGATCATCCAACTCAGTATCCCGTACCTGCCTTCTCTCCATACCCCCTGATCCCTTTAGCCACAAGGGCCACATCTAACTCCCTCTCAAATATAGCCAATGAACTGGCCTCAACTACCTTCTGTGGCAGAGAATTCCACAGATTCACCACTCTCTGTGTGAAAAATGTTTTTCTCAGCTCGGTCCTAAAAGACTTCCCCCTTTTCCTTAAACTGTGAGCCCTTGTCCTGGACTTCCCCAACATCGGGAACGATCTTCCTGCATCTAGCCTGTCCAACCCCTTAAGAATGTTGTAAGTCTCTATAAGATCCCCCCTCAATCTTCTAAATTCCAGCGAGTACAAGCCGAGTCTATCCAGTCTTTCTTCATATGGAAGTCCTGCCATCCCAGGAATTAGTCTGGTGAACCTTCTCTGTACTCCCTCTATGGCAAGAATGTATTTCCTCAGATTAGGAGACCAAACCTGTACGCAATACTCCAGGTGGCCTCACCAAGACCCTGTACAACTGCAAATGGTGGCGCAGCGGTAGAGTGCCGTCCAGTGCCAGAGACCCAGGATGGATCCTGACTACGGCTGTATGGAGTTTGTACTTTCTCACTGTGACCTGCGTGGGTTTTCTCCAGGTGCTCCAGTTTCCTCCCACACTCCAAAGGCGTACAGGTATGTTGTGTTAATTGCCTTGGTGAATGTAAAACATTGCCACTAGTGTGTGTCGGGTAATGTTCATGTGCGGGGATCGCTGGTCGGTGTGGACTCGGTGGGCCGAAGGGCCTCTTTCCGTGCTGCATCGCCAAACTAAACTTCCCGGAGAAAACCCACACTGTGACAGGGGGAGCGTGCAAACTCCACATAGACAGCACCCGAGGTCAGGATGGAACCCAGGTCGGTCTCTGATGCAGGCCAAATGGAGGGGAATAGAAATAGCTTAAATAGACCATGGATGGATTGGGCCGAAGGGCTTATTTAGTTTAGTTGAGAGTCGAGATACAGCGTAGAAACAGGCCCTTCGGCCCACGGAGTCCGCACTGACCATCTATCGCCTAGTACACTAATTCTATGTTATCCCACTTTCACATCCTTCATACTAGGGGCAAATTACAAAGGGCCAATTAACCCACAAACCTGCACGTCTTTGGAATATGGAAGGAAATAAAATCATAGCAGTAAAATTAAATAACATCATTTTGTGTATAAAATCATGAGAAGAGTTGATAGGGTGGATGCACAGACTCTCTTGCCCAGAGTGGGGGTGAACCAGAGGGCCTAGGTTTAAGGTGAAGGGGCAAAGATTTTATAGGAATCTGAGGGGTAACCTTTTTCACACCAAGGGTGGTGTGGGTGTGTGTAACGAGCTGCCGGAGGAGGTAATTCAGGCAGGTACTATCGCAACTTTTCAGGAAATATTTGGACAAGCACATGGATAGGACAGGTTTAGAGGGATACGGGCCAAACGCAGGCAGGTGGGACTAGTCTAGATGGGGCAGGTTGGTCGGTGTGTGGGCAAGTTGGGCCGAAGGGCCTGTTTCCACGCTGTCGGACTCTATGAAAGCGGAGAGCCTGGAGGGGAAACCCACCCGTTCACAGGGAGAACGTACAAACTCCGCGCAGACAGCACCCGTGGTCAGGATCAAACCTGCGTCTCTGGTGCTGTGAGGCAGCAACTCTACCGCTGCGCCACCGTGCCACATTTTGCAGTGTGCTCCATGCTACGTGACTCTATGCCTATTTGATCTCTGCTCCCACTGAACATCCTCTCCCTGTATTATATTCATCTAGCACTGCGAGCACCAGGCAAGATGAATGCAAAACAAGACAGAAACCAAAGTTAAATTGAGGAAGCAAGTGAAAAGGAAAGCACGATGGGGTTGGCGGGGTTAATTGAAGGGGTCGCTACTGAGCTGAGACAGCAGCTCAATCAACGAGAGGTGAGCCCAGGGCCAGTGACTGCATAACTGATGCTGGACACACACCTACACTCAGCCGCATAATATATCGGGAAATATATTAATTTCAAACGGTTGGTGCAAAGTGCAGCGAGACTTGTCTTGGAAGAATGGGAAATGAAAGCGCAAGGTTCTTCAACATGAAATCATTAAGCCGTGGTCTTTCAGAAAGCATGTGTGGAGAATGCAAATGTTCCTTCAAGTGGTACGTGAGTTAACTGCAAATATCCGTGGTCCCGTGATGCTTTCAGCATTTCTCAAGACGACCTGGTTCACCCTCTCGCACCAAACCCACTTGGTCAGATGGCAGTCCGTTTTTCCAAGCATACATAACGGCCTGCACCCATTGTGTGGGAAGGAACGGCAGATGCTGTGCAGTTTTGGTCTCCTAATTTGAGGAAGGGCATCCTTGCGATTGAGGCAGTGCAGCGTAGGTTCACGAGATTGATCCCTGGGATGGCGGGAATCAAACTGTCATATGAGGAAAGATTGAAAAGACTAGGCCTGTATTCACTGGAGTTTAGAAGGATGAGAGGATATCTTATAGAAACATATAAAATTATAAAAGGACTGGACAAGCTAGATGCAGGAAAAATGTTCCCAATGTTGGGCGAGTCCAGAACCAGGGGCCACAGTCTTAGAATAAAGGGGAGGTCATTTAAGACTCAGGTGAGAAAAATCTTTTTCACCCAGAGAGTTGTGGATTTATGGAATTCCCTGCCACAGAGGGCAGTGGAGGCCAAGTCACTGGATGGATTTAAGAGAGAGTTAGATAGAGCTCTAGGGGCTAGTGGAGTCAAGGGATATGGGGAGAAGGCAGGCACGGGTTATTGATTGGGGACGATCAGCCATGATCACAGTGAATGGCGGTGCTGGCTCGCAGGGCCGAATGGCCTCCACCTGCACTTATTTTCTATGTTTCTATTTTTCTATGCTGGTTTACACCGAAGACAGACACAAAATGCTGGAGTAACTCAGCGGGACAGGCAGCATCTCTGGAGAGAAGGAACAGGCGACGCTTCGGGTCCTGTCCGAAGAGTGGGCCCGACCCGAACCGTCACCTATTTCTTTTCTCCACAGACGCTGCCTGACCTGCTGAGTCACCCGAGACTCTTTCCCAGGGGGGGTCCAAACTATGGCCCGCGGGCCACACCCGGCCCGCCACGAGATTCTATCCGGCCCGCAGCAAGCTCTCAACACGTTCCGAGCGGCGGGCTGTAAGCCGGTGAGTTTGGTATTCCGGGTCATCGGGCACTGGCCATAAACATTGTCGGGAGGGGCTCTGCTGTTATCAGACCTTCGTTACATCCGGTGAGTGAGCGAGGTCGCGCTGCTGCGCAGGTCGGGGTCCGTGGTTGGGTTTGGGGCCTGGGTCTCCGGCGCTGTGGCCGCTGTTGAGTTGCTGCCGGGCCGTCCCAGTCCGCTCCCCTCCCTGGTGCCCCGTCCCTGTCCCGGGGGGGGGGGGGGGGGGGGCGGCCAGAGGTGTCATAGAAACATAGAAAACATAGAAAATAGGTGCAGGAGGCGGCCATTCGGCCCTTCCTGCCTGCCTTCTCCCCATATCCCTTGATTCCACCAGCCCCTAGATCTCTATCCAACTCTCTCTTAAATCCATCCAGTGACTTGGCCTCCTTGTGGCAGGGAATTCCACAACTTCACAACTCTCTGGGTGAAAATGTTTTTTCTCACCTCAGTCTTAAATGACCTCCCCTTTATTCTAAGACTGTGGCCCCTGGTTCTGGACTCGCCCAACATTGGGAACATTTTTCCTGCATCTAGCTTGTCCAGTCCTTTTATAATTTTATATGTCTCTATAAGAATCCCCCTTCATCCTTCTAAACTCCAGTGAATACAAGCCTGGTCTTTTCAATCTTTCCTCATATTATGACAGTCCCGCCATCCCCGGGCTTGCAGCTGGCGCGTGGGAGGGGCGTTGGCTCCAGCTCGGCTCTCTGTGGGAATCGCTGGTCGGTGCGGACCCAACTCCCAGTATAGTTGGGGGGGGGGGGGGGGGGAATAAAGGTGAGATGATCCTGAGTCCTTCATTTCCCTTTTATCCCCCTCATCCCCCTCCTCTCCAACTCGTTTCACCCATATCCCCCTCTCATCACCTGTCCTTCCCTCCACAGATTCTTCCTCACCCACTGAGTTCTTCCTACATTTGGTGCTTTGAACTTCAATTTCAGGCTTCGATCTTTCTGATGAGGTTTGTGCCCCACCTTTGAACCAAATCACTAACGATATCTTTAATACTGTGATATGGTGATCTACCCCACCTCAATGTTCACAGGCTGCCTACAGCTTATGAAATGAGATCTCCCTTTAATGTCTCTCCTGTTGTCTGAGAGAATGGAGCGGCTGGGCTTGTACACTCTGGAGTTTAGAGGGATGAGAGGCTATCTCATTGCAACATATAAGATTGAAACATATAAGATTGTTAGAGGCAGGAAACATGTTCCCGATGTTGGGGGAGTTCAGAACCGGGGGCCACAGTTTAAGAATAAGGGGTAGGCCATTTAGAACGGAGACGAGGAAACACTTTTTCTCACAGAGAGTGGTGAGTCTGTGGAATTCTCTGCCACAGAGGGCGGTGGAGGCCGGTTCTCTGGATGCTTTCAAGAGAGAGCTAAATAGGGCTCTTAAAGATAGCGGTGTCAGGGGATATGAGGAGAAGGCAGGAACGGGGTACTGATTGTGGATGATCAGCCATGGTCACATTGAATGGCTGTGCTGGCTCGAAGGGTCAAATGGCCAACTCCTGCACCTATTGTTTATTGTCTATTGTTAAAGTAGGCATACTAGATGCAGGTCTGAAGAAGGGTTTCGGCCCGAAACGTTGCCTATCTCCTTCGCTCCTTAGATGCTGCTGCACCCGCTGAGTTTCTCCAGCCTTTTGTGTACCCCGTCTATTGTCCATTTTCTGTTGTCCACTTTGGTAGGACCACATTCTCCTCAATCCATTCCTTCCCTGATAGCCATGGCCACAACATCTTTTCTTCTTCTATCCACAACTCTTCCTTTATCTTAGACACTTTTATCTTGGATTAAGATCCAGCACAAAAGCGATTGAACGCACTTACGGGGCGGCACTGTGGCGCAGCCACCGAGACCAGGAGCTGTCTGTACCGTTTGTACGGTCTCCCTGTGACCTCACCAGTTTCCTCCGGGGGCTCCGGTTTCCTCCCACACACTCCTCCCAAGTTGGAGGTTAGTTAGCCTTGTTAAAATGTATAAATTGTCCCTAGTGTACAGGGCGATCGCTGGTCAGTGCGAACTCGATGGGCTGAAGGGCCTGTTTCCATGCTGCATTTCTAAAGTCCAAAGTCTAAACCAGGAACTGCAGGTGCAGGTTTACAAAAAAAAGGACAGAAAGTGCTGGAGTAAGCCCAGAGATGAGGCAGCACCTCTGGAGTACATGGATACGCATTATAGAATCGAGGTTTTACATATTCAGTTGTGCTGCCTCAAGTAAGAATGTCATTGTTTTATCTGGGACATATAGCAATAAAACACGCTTGACTCTTATTTCAGCTCATCAATGTATTTGTGCAGTAACATAGAATTCTTAATGAATTATTCACTTGCGCATTTGAAGACCGTCCTCATAATTGGATCCTCAAAATTGGATCCTCAATTCAATGACATTTAGAAATCAAAAAAGCAGTTCCATCCTTCCCATTAAAACTCTATGATTTTGTTGGTTAACCTTGATTGATGGCGACAAGTTTTGTTTTGAATTTCTTCCATTTGTTTTAATTAAGTTATTTTTTGAGTTCATTAAATCTATAAAGCTGACATTTCTTTATTTTTTGCCTACGGCCCGCAAAAATAGACAATAGACATTGGTTGCAGGAGTAGGCCCTTCGGCCCTTCGAGCCAGCACCGCCATTCAATCTGATCATGGCTGACCATCCCCAATCAGTAACCCGTTCCTGCCTTCTCCCCATATCCCCTGACTCCGCTATCTGAAAGAGCTCTATCTAGCTCTCTCTTGAAAGTATCCAAAGAACCGGCCTCCAGCACCCTCTGAGGCAGAGAATTCCACAGACTTAAAACTCTCTGTGAGAAAAAGTGTTTCCTCATCTCCGTTCTAAATGGCTTACCCCTTATTCTTAAAAAGTGGCCCCTTGTTCTGGACTCACCCAACATCGGGAACATGTTATCTGCCTCTAACATGTCCAACCCTTAATAATCTTATATGTTTCAATAACATCCCCTCTCATCCTTCTAAACTCTCATCCCCTCTCATCTTCAAATGAAATCCTGATGTTGGGGGAGTTCAGAACAAGGGGCCACTTTTTAAGAATAAGGGGTAAGACATTTAGAACGGAGATGAAGAAACACTTTTTCTCACAGAGAGTTGCAAGTCTGTGGAATTCTCTGCCTCAGAGGGTGCTGGAGGCCGGTTCTTTGGATACTTTCAAGAGAGAGCTAGATAGGGCTCTTAAAGATAGTGGAGTCAGGTGAATCAAATTGGCAGAGGTGCTGAGGAAGAGGATTTCTTGGAATGTATGCGGGATAGTTTTCTAAACCAAAATGTAGAGGAACCAACGAGAGAGCAGGCTATTCTAGACTGGGTACTGAGTAATGAGGAAGGGTTAGTTAGCAGTCTTGTTGTGCGTGGCCCCTTGGGCAAGAGTGACCATAATATGGTTGAGTTCTTCATTAGGATGGAGAGTGACATTGTTAATTCAGAAACAAGGGTTCGGAACTTAAAGAAACGTAACTTTGAGGGTATGAGACGTGAATTGGCCAAGATAGACTGGCAAGTGATTCTTGAAGGGTTGACGGTGGATATGCAATGGAAGGCATTTAAAGACTGCATGGATGAACTACAACAATTGTTCATCCCAGTTTGGCAAAAGAATCAATCAGGGAAGGTAGTGCATCCGTGGATAACAAGGGAAATCAGGGATAGTATCAAAACTAAAGATGAAGCATACAAATTAGCCAGAAAAAGCAGCCTACCAGAGGACTGGGAGTCCAGCAGAGGAGGACAAAGTGCTTAAGGATGAAGCTGGGGGGCAGTGTTAGCTGTGAGGAGGATGCTAGGAGGCTGCAAGGTGACTTGGATAGGTTGGGTGAGTGGGCAAATGCATGGCAGATGCAGTATAATGTGGATAAATGTGAGGTTATCCACTTTGGCGGCAAACACAGGAGGGTAGATTATTATCTGAATGGTGGCCGATTAGGAAAAGGGGAGATGCAGCGAGACCTGGGTGTCATGGTACACCAGTCATTGAAAGTAGGCAAGCAGGTGGAGCAGGCTGTGAAAAAAGCGAATGGTATGTTGGCATTCATAGCAAAAGGATTTGAGTACAAGAGCAGGGAGGTTCTACTGCGCTGAGTTTCTCCAGCACTTTTGTCTACATTCAGTATTCTGTACACTCTTTTGTAAACCCGCACCTGCAGTTCCTGTAGCTATATCGCTTACCTCAGTAAGACCGGGTCAAAGGTCGTTGCAACGTCTTGAAGAATCGTCGGCAAATACTTGAGGGAAGCTCCCTGGAACGGGAAGAGATAGGGAATCCGATGAGGTAATGAGATATCAGGACCTTGTGCTGATCAATACATTCATTCAACACAGAAACATAGAAAATAGCTGCAGGAGTAGGCCATTCGGCCCTTTGAGCCAGCACCGCCATTCAATGTGATCATGGCTGATCATCCCCAATCAGTACCCTGTCCCTGCTTGTTCCCCATATCCCCTGACTCCGCTATCCTTAAGAGCTCTATCTAACTCTCTCTTGAAAGCATCCTGTTAATTGGCCTCCACTGCCTTCTGTGGCAGAGAATTCCACAGATTCACAACTCTCTGGGTGAAAAAGGTTTTTCCTAATCTCAATCCTAAATGGTTTACCCCTTAATCTTAAACAATGACCCCCTGGTTCTGGACTCCCCCAACATCGGGAACATGTTTCCTGCATCTAGCTTGCCCAATCCCTTAATAATCTTACATGTTTCTATAAGCCCCTCTCACACTTCTAAATTGCAGTGAATACAAGCCCAATCGACCTATTCTTTCATCATATGTTGGTCGGGACCGCCATCCGGGAATTAACCTGGTGAATCGACACTGCACTCCCTCAACGGCTAGAATGTCCTTCCTCAGATTAGGAGTCCAAATCCGCACACAATATTCCAGGTGTGGTCTCACCAGGCCCCTGTACAACTGCTGTAGAACCTCCTTGCTCCTATACTCAAATCCTCCTGCTAGGACATAGGACACCATTTGGCCCATCAGGTCTATGCTGGCTCCCAGGACAGTAATCTAATTAGTCCAATGCCTCCACACTGTGTTTTCTTATGGCCCTGCAACTTATTGTCCTTACACACATCTTATGCTCTCAAGTAATTATGTCTCGATATTTTTCTACTGCTCACCATGTCAGAGATACAGGAATACTGGCACTAAAGTAAAAGGTCTTTTATCGGGATGCATCACAGCATGGTTTGCGAACAGCTCCATCCAAGACTGCAAGAAATTGCCGAGAATTGTGGACGCAGCCCAGACAGTCACACAGAAACCAATGTCCCTTCCATTGGCTCCATCTACAAGGCCAGCAGCATCATCAAGGACCAGTCTCACCCCGGTCACTCCCTCTTCTCCCCTCTCCCATCAGGCAAGAGCTATAGAAGTGTGAAAATGCACACCTCCAGATCCAGAGACAGTTTCTTCCCAGCTGTTATGAGGCAACTGAACCATCCTATCTACAACTAGAGAGCTGTCCTGAGCTTCTATCTAGCAGAAGATCCTCAGACTATCTTTAATCGGACTTGACTGGACTTCATCTTGCACTAAACGTTATTCATTTCATCCTATACTTGTAAATTGTGGATGGCTCGATTGTAATCATGTATTGTCTTTCCACTAATCGGTTAACATGTACCAAAAAGTTCATGTTCATAAGTGATAAGAGCAGCATAAGTGATAAAGCCATTTGGCCCATCCAGTCTAGTCCACCATTCAATCACGGCTGACCTATCTTTCCTTCTTAACCCCATTCTTTCGCCTTCTTCCCGTAACCCCTGACACCCGTGCTAACCAAGAATCTGTGCAGGAAGGATCTGTAGATGCTGGTTTAAACCAAAGAAAGACACAAAACGCCAGAGTAGCTCAGCGGGACAGGCAGCATCTCCGGAGAGAAGGAATCATTTCAGACATGAATCTGTCCACCTCTGCCTTACGAATATCCAATTACTTGGATTTTCACTTTTCTCTGCTTTCCACTGCAGCTCGGTACACGTGACAATAAACCAGGACTCTATGAGCATTTCCCTCGCAACCGCAAGAGATGCTACACTTGTCCCTTTACCTCCCCCGTCGACTCCATTCAAGGACCCAAGCAGTCCTTCCAGGTGCGACAGAGGTTCGCCTGCACCTCCTCCAACCTCATCTATTGCATCCGCTGCTCCAGATGTCTGCTGATCTACATCGGTGAGACCAAGCGGAGGCTTGGCGATCGTTTTCGCCGAACACCTCAGCTTGGTCCGCATTAACCAACCTGATATCCCGGTGGCTCAGCACCCTCCCATTCCGAATCCGACCTTTCTGTCCTGGGCCTCCTCCATGGCCAGAGTGAGCACCACCGGAAACTGGATGAATAGCACCTCATATCAGTAGCACCTTGGGCAGTCTGCACCCTAGTGGCATAAACATTGACTTCTCCAAATTCCGGTAGCCCTTGCTATCTCCTCCCCTTCTCAGCTCTCCCTCAGCCCTCTGGCTCCTCCTCTACCTTTCTTCTTCCCGCCCCACCCTGCATCAGTCTGAAGAAGGGGTTCGGCCCAAAATGTTGCCTATTTCCTTCGCTCTATAGACGCTACCGCAACCGCTGAGTTTTTCCAGCAATTTTGTCTACCCTCTATGAGCATATCCATGGACAAGTGTCCCCAGATTCCAACTCGTGTTTACCTACCTGCATCAGCAACGTGTTGCCTTCCAGTGTTGACTTCATCAGGACGTTGAATTTCTCCAGTAGTATTCGCACCGAATCTTCATACTCCTTCTTCTCCTTACCCTCATAGAGCCTGAAACAAGGCACCAGTTGGTCAACCATGTCCTTACCCCTGCCTCTGTCATTACTGAGCTCCACAATCACAACCTTTCTTCCTCATGATGGAAATATCAAACAATAGGATGCAAAAGGATTTGAGTATAGGAGCAGGGAGGTTCTACTGCAGTTGTGCAGGGTCTTGGTGAGGCCACACCTGGAGTATTGTGTACAGTTTTCGTCTCCTAATCTGAGGAAAGACATTCTTGCCATAGAGGGAGTACAGAGAAGGTTCACCAGACTGATTCCTGGGATGTCAGGACTTCCATATCAAGAAAGATTGGATAGACTCGGCTTGTACTCGCTAGAATTTAGAAGATTGAGGGGGGATCTTATAGAAACTTAAAAAATTCTTAAGGGGTTGGACAGGCTAGATGCAGGAAGATTGTTCCCGATGTTGCGGAGGTCCAGAACAAGGGGTCACAGTTTAATGATAAGGGGGAAATCGTTTAGGACCGAGATGAGAGTGGTGAGTCTCTGCCACAGAAGGTAGTTGAGGCCAGTTCATTGGCTATATTTAAGAGGGAGTTAGATGTGGCCCTTGTGGCTAAAGGGATCAGGGGATATGGAGAGAAGGCAGGTACGGGATACAGAGTTGCATGATCAGCCATGATCATATCGAATGGCGGTGCAGGCTCGAAGGGCTGAATGGCCTACTCCTGCACCTATTTTCTATGTATCTATGTTTCTATGTAATAGACTATAGACAATAGGTGCAGGTGTAGGCCATTCGGCCCTTCGAGCCAGCACCGCCATTCACTGTGATCATGGGTGATCATCCACAATCAGTACCCCGTTCCTGCTTCTCCCCATATCCCTTGACTCTGCGATCTTTAAGAGCTCTATCTAACTCTCTCTTGAAAAGCATCCAGAGAATTCTGAATTCCACGGACTCACAACTCTCTGTTGTGAAAAAGTGTTTCCTCAACTCCGTTCTAAATGGCTTACCCCTTATTCTTAAACTGTGGCCCCTGGTTCTGGACTCCCCCAACATCGGGAACATGTTTCCTGCCTCTAGCGCGTCCAATCCCTTAAGAATCTTATATGTTTCAATAAGATCCCCTCTCATCCTTCTAAACTCCAGCGTGTACAAGCCCAGCCGCTCCATAAACACTAAAGTCATGGTGCTTTAATTGGACTTTATCAGACTTCAGTGTTATATTTTTGTGCTAAATGTTGTACCCTTTATCCTTTATACCTTTAGAAAGGATATGAGGAGGAATTTATTTAGTCAGAGGATGGTGAACAGAGTCATAGTCATCCATACAGTCACAGAGTCATACCGTGTGGAATCTTCGGCCCAACTTGCCCAGACAAGTTGCATTTACGCAGCGTAGGTTCACGAGATAGATCCCTGGGATGGCAGGACTGTCACATGAGGAAAGTTTGAAAAGACCAGGCTTGTATTCACTGGAGTTTAGAAGGATGAGGGATATCTTATAGAAAACATATAAAATTATAAAAGGACTGGACAAGCTAGATGCAGGAAAAATGTTCCCAATTTTGGGTGAGTCCAGAACCAGAGGACACAGTCTTAGAATAAAAGGGAGGCCATTTAAGACTGAGGTGAGAAAAAACGTTTTCACCTAGAGAGTTGTGAATTTGTGGAATTTTCTGCTACAGAGGGCAGTGGAGGCCAAGTCACTGGATGGATTTAAGAGAGAGTTAGATAGAGCTCTAGGGGCTAGTGGAGTCAAGGGATATGGGGAGAAGGCAGGCACGGGTTATTGATTGGGGACGATCAGCTATGATCATATTGAATGGTGGTGCTGGGTTGAAGGGCTGAATGGCCTCCTCCTGCACCTATTTTCTATGTTTCTATATTTCTATCTGCACTTCACTGGCTTTTCACTGTACCTCGGTGTACGTGACAATAAACTAAACCAAACTTACACTAATCCCACCTGCCTGCATTTGGCAATGATCCCTCCCAAACTATCCTAACCATGTACCTGCCGAATTGTAATGGTCCCTACACAAAAAGCTTCCGACCTCAAACAGAGTGGTTGAAGTTAATTATTACAGCGGATTGGCAGCAGCATCTAAGGAGCGAAGGAGATAGGCCGACGTTTCGTGCTGGTACCTGGACACCATTCTTCAGTCTTAAGGTGGAGCGAGAGGGAGATAGGCGATTCCTTTCGGGTCGAGACCCTTCTTCAGATGTGATTGTAAATGGTCCCTGCTCAACTGCCTCCTCCAGCAGCCCGTTCAATACATACAATCCTAGTAAAACTCCTCTGTACACTTTATTTGAATGTGTGTGTCAATTGCGCCCACAGATCCTAATCCATAGTTATTATTATTACGAGCCTACAACGGATGGATCATTGGCAAATGATTTTGGATTAATAAGGGTGTTCCCAGGGGAGTGTGAGTGAAGAAGGCAAGGGGTAAGGGGTTGATTGTGAGAATAGAGAGATAGATCAGCCATGATTAAATGGTGAGTAGACTCGATAGCCCATGGTGCCTCATTCTGACTGTCTTATGAAGAAAGACATGCCATGAATTAATTGCTAGATGCTTTTGTTATGTCATCCTTTGATTCAGACACTTGATTGTTTTTCATTGTATTTTTAGTGATAGTTTTTTTCAGGTACACAACAATGTATTGTAGAATCATAGAATCTCACAGCGTGGAAACAGGCCCTTTGGCCCAACTTGCCCACACCAGCCAACATGTCCCACCTATATGTCCCACTTGCCTGCATTTGACCCATATCCATCAAAACCTGTCCAATCCATGTACCTATCTGAATGTTTATTAAATGTTGAGATAGTCCCAGCCTGAACTACCTCCTCCTGCAGCTTGTTCCATACGCCCACCACCCTTTACATGAAGAAGATACCCCTCAGGTTCCTACTGGATCTTTCCCCCCTCACCTCAAACCTATGTCCTCTGGTCCTCGATTCCCCTACTCTGCTCAAGAGACTCTGTGCATCTACCCAATCTATTCCTTTCATGATTTTTTCCATCTCCATAAGATCACCCCTCATCCTCCTACGCTCCATGGAATAGAATCCCTGGAGGTGCAACCTCTCTCTGTAGTTGAGGCCCTCGAGTCCTGGCAACATCCTCATAAATCTTCTCCACCCTTTACACCTGTCCTATAACATGGCGTCCAAAACTGAACACGATATTCTCAATGTGGCCTTGCCAATGTTTTATACAACTGCAGCATGACCTCCCAACTTTGATACTCAATGCTCTGACTGATGAAGCCCAAAATACCGAAATATACTTTTTGACCACCCTAACTACCTGTTCAATGAAACCTGCTTCTCCGCGCTGGCTGTGGGCTGTGGGCTGTGGGCCTGGGGGGGGGGGGGGGGGGGCGGCGCCGCTCCTGTCTGACTCCCGACGTCTGTGGCCAACCCTGGACTCGGGAGGGGACGGGGGGATGGTCCAGTGGCGGTTCGGCAGCGAGTGCTGCTCCGGAGACCCGGGATCGATCCTGGCTGCGGGAGGCGCAGGTCTACATCCATGCCATGGGCACACGCGGTTGCCTAGGGTTTCTATTGTTTGTGACCTTTGACAAACCCCATGATTCCTTGCGTTTTTCGGAATACCGAACTCGCTTATTCACTGGATGTTTTCAAGAGAAACGTAGATTTAGCTCTTGGGGCTAACGGAATCAAAGGAGAAAGGGAGAAGGCAGGAACGGGGTACTGATTTTGGATGATCAGCCATGATCATATTGAATGGCGGTGCTGGCTCAAAGGGCCAAATGGCCTCCGCCTGCACCTATTGTCTATTGTCTATTGTCCACTTTGGTAGGACCAGATTCTCCTTAATCCATTCCTTCTCTGAGAGTCAAGCAATGGAGGGACTTACTGCGAATAGAGGCTTCTTGAACGGACAGTGAACTTGAAGATGTACTCCAATGCTTTGAATGCTCGTTTGAGAGGCTCGCAGTCGAGTCCACGACTCGCGGTGTCCACGTACTCCGTCAGCACTGACAGCAACTTCCTGCAACGAGAATGAGAGCCGCCCTTAGAGAGAGAACAATCCCAAATCACAAACAATGCACTGAGATATCTAGCAGGCAGATAGACACAAAAAGCTGTAGTAACTCAGTGGGACAGGCAGCATCTCTGGAGAGAAGGAACGGGTGAGATTTCAGGTCGAGGCCCTTCTTCAGGCTGGTCAGGGATTAGGGAAACGAGAGATATAGACGGTGATGTGGAGAGATATGGAACAATGAATGAAAAATATTGATCAGTTTGGTTTCAGTTTAGTTTATTGTCACGTGTACCGAGATCACGTGCTATCCAGTCAGCAGAAACGGGGCGGCGCAGTGACGCAGCAGTAGATTTGCTGCCTCACAGCGCCAGAGACCTGGGTTCGATCCTGACTGCGGGTCGTATCGGTGCGGAGTTTGCACGTTCTCCCCGTGACCTGTGTGGCTTTTCCCTGGGTGCTCTGGTTTCATCCCACACTCCAAAGATGTGCAGGTTTGCAGGCTGATTTGGCTTCAGTAACAATTCTAAATTGGGTCTAGTGTGTCGGATCGTGCTAGTGTGGGGTTCGCTGGTCGGCGCGGACTCGGTGGGCCGAAGGGTCTGTTTCCGTGCTTTATCTCTAAAGTTTAAAGTCTATAGTAAAGTCAGAAGTATGTTGGAATAGATCGTCAGGTGACGCCAGTAATGGCTGCCTCTCCAACAGTCTGTCTGTCCCTTCCTTTGTTGTGTTGTTTGTATGTGTTAAATGTATGTTTTAAATGTTCTTTAGCTTGTGTTATGTGGGGATGGGGGGGGGGAGTTTGGGGGAGATTTTTCTAATCTCTTAGCTCGACGGAGATGCGTTTTTTTTTCCCCGTATTGTTTCTCCGTCCGCGCTGCGGCCTAACATCGAGGAGTTGGCGGCCTTTGCTGGAGACCGATTTCCAGAGCTCCACCGTGGGGAGCCTGCGTGACTTTAACATCACGGAGCCCGCGATCCCCTTGCCAGGGATCGACCTCTGAGCTCTACCGCGCGACCCTGCGGAACTGTAACGTCACGGAGCGCGCGCTCTCTGAGTAGAGACCGACTTCGGGAAGTCCAAGCAGCAGGAGCTTCGACCGCCCGACACGGGAGCTTCAACCGCCCGACACGGGAGCTTCAACGCCCGAACACGGGAGCTTCCACCGCCCGCCCACACGGGAGCTTCCACCCGGTCCTCCGGACACGGGAAGCTTCAACCGCCCGACGCACGGGGAGCTTCAACGCCCGACACGGGAGCTTCAAAAAACCGCCCGACACGGGAGCTCACCGCCCGACACGGGAGCTTCACCGCCCGACACGGGAGCTTCATCCGCCCGACACGGGAGCTTCATCGCCCGACACGGGAGCTTCAACCGCCCGACACGGGAGCTCCACCGCCCGACACGGGAGCTTCCACCGCCCTACACGGGAGTTTTCACAACCTGTCACGGATCCCTTCAACGCGACCGTACACGGGAGCATTCCGGGACCCGCCCGACACGGGAGTTTCCAACCGCCCGACACGCTGGGAGCTTCACCGCCGCGACACGGAGCTTCTTCAGACTTCATCGCCCCGCGACCGCACCGACACATGGGAGCTTCAATCAGCATCGACCCGACACGGTAGTTGACGGGGGGGGGGGGGGGGGTAAGGGACCGACACGGGAGCTCCCACCGCCCGACACTGTATTTTCAACCCGACGGGAGCTTTCAACCGTACCACACGGAGCTCGACCGCCCACACGGGAATCTCTACCGCCCGACACGGGAGCTTCCCACCGAGTTTCAACCGCCCGACACGGAAGTTTCACCGCCCGCCCGGGAACATTCAAGCCCTACACGGAGTTTCAACCGCCCGACACGGGAGCTACCCCACCGCCCGACAGCGGGAGTATCAACCTCCCGAACACGGAGTTTTTTCAACCGCCCGACCGGGAGCTTCCACCGCCCTACACGGATTTCAACCGCCCCCGAGCACTGAGCCCACGGGAGCTTCCAACCGCCCGACACAGGAGCTTCGACCGCCGACACGGGATCTTTTCCCGCCCCGACACGGGAGCTTCTTCACCAGCCCGATCAACCGCGGATCTTCCACCCGCCCGACACGGGAGCTTCAACCGCCCGACACGTGAGCTACAACCGCCCGACACGGGAGCTTCCAACCGCCGTCCCGACACGGAGAACTGCCCGACACGGGAGCTTCCACGCCCGCCCACCGATACGGGAGTTTCAACCGCCCGACGGGAGCTTCCCCCCGCCCGCACGGGATCATCGACCGCCCGACACGGGAGTTTCAACCTCCCGCCACGGAGTCAACAACCGCCCGACACGGGAGCTTCGACCGCCCGACACGTAGCATCACCGCCCGTCACGGGAGCTTTCAATCGCCCGACACGGGAGCTTCCGCCCTACCCCACGGGAGCTTCGTACACCGACACGGCCCTATCACGGGAAGCTCAACCGCGCCCTACACTGGAGTTTCAGCAGCCCGACACGGGAGCTTCAAACCGCCCGACACGGGAGTTTACCGCCCTGAACACTGGAGCTTCCTACAGCCCCTCGGGAGCTTCAACCGCCCTATCCCACCGCCCGACACGGGAGCTTCCACCGCCCCGACACGTGGAGCTTCCACCCACCGCCCGACACGGGAGCTTCCACCGCCCGACCCGGGAGCCCGACACGGGTCGACCGCCCTACGCCCGACACGGGAGTTTCGACCCCCACCGACACGGTGATCTTCGACCGACCACGCCACCCGGGACGGGACCGCCCGACACGGAGTTTTCAACCGCCCGACGCTTCAACCGCCCGCACGGGAGCATCCGCGGAAACCGCGAGAGCTAGCTTCGGAAGCTTCAGCGCCCGACACGGGAGCTTCATCGCCCGATCACGGGAGCTTCATCGCCCGACACGGGAAGCTTCGACACGCCCGACACGGGAGCTTCAAGCCGCCCGAAAACGGAGAGTTTCAACCGCGCCACGGAGCTTCCAACCGCCCGAACGGGAGCTTCACGCCCCGAACACGGGAGCTTCAGCGCCCGACACGGGAGCTTCAACCGCCCGACACGGGAGTTTCAACCGCCCGACACGGGAGCTTCCACCGCCCGACACGGGAGCTTCCACCGCCCGACACGGGAGCTTCCACCGCCCGACACGGGAGCTCCACGCGGACACGGGAGTTTCGACTCCGCCCGACACTGGAACCGATCGCCCGACACGGGAGCTTCGACACCGACACGGGAGCTTCAACCGCCCGGTCGCGAGAGCTTCAGCGGCCCACGCGGGAGCTTCAAAAACGCCGGCCACGGGTAGCTTCACCGCCCGCCCGGGGAAGTTTCAATCGCCCCGAACAACGGGGAGCTTCAACGCCCGAAGGGAGCGTCAACCGCCCGACACGGGAGTTTCAACCGCCCGACACGGGAGCTTCAACCGCCCGACACGGGAGTTTCAACCGCCCGACACGGGAGCTTCAACCGCCCGACACGGGAGTTTCAACCGCCCGACACGGGAGCTTCCACCGCCCGACACTGGAGACACGGGAGTTTTGTGATCCGCCCGACACTGGAAGCCTTCCAACCGCCCGACACGGGAAGTTTCAACCGCCCACGGGAGCTTCCATGCGCCCGACTACGGGAGTTTTCAACCGCCCGACACGGAGTCTTCACCGCCGACAGGGAGTTTCAACCGCCCCAAGGGAGTTTCTCGCCCGACGGGTGTTCAAACCGCCCGACACTGGAGCTTCAAACGCCGACACGGGAGTTTCAACCGCACCGACACAGGGAGTTTCAACGCGTCACGGGAGTTTCAAACCGCCCGACACGGGGAGCTTCGACCGCCCCGACACGGGACTTCGACCGCCGGTCGACACGGGAGCTTCGACCGCCCGACACGGGAGCATCGAGCTGCCCGACACGGGGCTTCGACCGCCCGACACGGGAGCTTCAACAACCCCGAACGGAGCTTCAAAACCGCCCGACACGGGAGCCTTCGACCGCCCCGACACGGGAGCTTCGACCACCGTCCCGACACGGGTGATTCTATCAACCGCCCGACACGGGAGCTTCAACCAGCCCCGACAACGGGAGACTTCCACCGCCCGACACGGGAGCTTCTGAGCTCAACCGCCCAACACGAGCGATTTTCAACCGCCCGACACGGGTAGCTTCAAACCCGCCCGACACGGGAGTCTTCAAGCCGCCCGACAAGTTACAACCGCCCGACGCGGGAGCTTCCACCGGCCCGACACGGGAGCTTCCACCGCCCGACATGGGAGCTTCGACCGCCCCGACTGCGGATGGTTCGACTGCCCCGACTGCGAGAGAATAAAAGAGGAAGAAGCTTGGACTTTCTTGCCTTCCATCACAGTGAGGAACATGGGGAATCCGCTGTGGTGGATGTGTCTGTTAAACTTTATGTAGTTGTTGCTTTTTGTTTCAGTATGGCAATTCGGGTTTCACTGTACCTTAATTGGTACAAGTGAAAATAAACTGACCTTGAAACCTGGAAGATATTCAACTTGTCTGGTGAGTGGATCACAGTTTGAGGCTCAAAAGCAATTAAACTATACATGGTCACAGCTGTCCGCAGTGTACAGATACAGGTTAAAGGCAATAACGTTTAGTGCTGGATAAAGTCCAGTAAAGATAGTACGAGGGTCTCCAATGAGGTAGATGGGAGGCCAGGACCGCTCTCTGGTTGGATTGTTACCTGATAACAGCCGGCAAGAAACTGTCCCTGAATCTGGAGGTGAGCGTTTTTCATCCACACCTCTTTGCCTGATGGGAGAGGAGAGAAGAGGGAGTGGCCGGGGTGCGACTGGTCCTTGATGATGCTGCTGGCCTTGCCGAGGCAGCGCGAGGTGTAGATGGAGTCAATGGAAGGGAGGTCGGTTTGTGTGATGGCCTGGGCTGCGTCCACAATTCTCTACAATTTCTCACATCTGAGAGGCAGCAGCTCTGTCAACGGCAGCACTGAGCCTTGCCTCCAACTCAACTGGAAAATATAGGTTTATGTTTATTCGTGAGCTATCGACGTTTACAGCCCCCCCCCCCCCCCCCCCCACCCCACCAACAAAACGGTCTCTGCAGTCCGTCTGTCATTACTTTATTTTTGTCACGTTGAGTGTATAGTTTGTGATGGTTTATATATTGTTTTTAACTGTGTACATATGAGGTGGGGGCGGGTGGGGAAAACCTTTAAATCTCTTCCCTGTACGGGGGACCCGACCTGTTCCCTGTCGGGTCTCCGTTGTCGTTGGGGCCCAGCACCGTGGAGCGGCCTCCAACCGGAACGACCAGTCGCGGAGCCTGCGGGCTCACCATCTGGAGCCGGCCGGCTTCGGAGCGTGGAGAGCTGTGGTGGCGCGCGGCTGCGACCCGACTTCGGAGCTTCGGAGGCTCCAGCCGCAGGTCCGGTGGACGGTGACATCGGGAGCTCGCGGGTGTCTGGTGAGAGACCGCTTTCTGGAGCTGCCGCAACGGCAACTTCTCCCGCCCCAATCGCGGGGTCAAAACGACCCGGAGCGGGGCCTTACATCGCCCGGCGCGGCTTTAACGGCCGCGGGACTTACCATCGCCTGCCGGGGGCTCCAACATCAAGACCTCGAGCGGGGCCTTACATCGCCCGGCACGCCCTTAACGGCCGCGGGACTTGCCATCGGGGGAAGAATGGAAAGCAGGGGAGAGACTAGACTTTGCCTTCCATCACTGTGAGGAGGAGATTCGCTGAGATGGGTGTTTGTGTGAATTGTGTTAATTGTGTGTCTTGGTTTTTTTTCTTGTTGTACGACTGCAGAAACCAAATGTCGTTTGAACCTCATTTGAGGTTCAAATGACAATAAACGGTATTGTAATTGTAAAAAAAAATGTAATCATACTGTTTAATGTTCTTTGACTCTGTGTCAAAGGGAAATAAGTGAAGGAATGGGACTGAAAGGATAACTCGGAGGTCTAAGATTGACTTTGTTGACTTGTCTGTTACAAAACAATTATGAATTTAGGAAAGAGCTAATCAAACGAGAGTGGCACAGTGGCGTAGAGGTGGCAAAGTGCGAGATTACAAAATGTATTACATCGGTTGAATTAGAAAGGGGAGAGGGATATATTTCCTAATCTGCAAAAATGATGTAACCAGATGCATAGCATACTACACAGCGTAACACAGTGGCGCAGCGGTAGAGGTACTGCCTTACGGAGACCTGGGTTCGACCCTGACTACGGGTGCTGTCTGTACGGAGTTTGTAACTTCTCCCTGTGACCGCGTGGGTTTTCTCTGGGTGCTCCGGTTTCCCTCCACACTGCAGGTTTACAGGTTTGCAGGCAAATTGGCTTCTGTAGAATGTCCCTAGTGTGTGGGATAGAACTAGTGCACAGGTATTCGCTGGTCGGCAAGGAATCGGAGGACCAAAGTGCCCTTTTCCACTCTGTGCCTACAAACTAAACTAAAACTATTATGAGTTTAACATCTATTTTTAGTTTTAGAGATACAGCGCAGAAACAGGTCCACTAGGTCCACGCCGACCAGCGATCCCCGCACACTTACACTATCCTACACACACTAGGGACAATTTACAGTTATACCCAGCCAATTAATCTACAAACCTGTACGTCTTTGGAGTGTGGGAGAAAACCGGAGACCCCGGAGAAAACCCACGCAGGTCACGGGGAGAACGTACAAACCCCGTACAGACAGCACCCGTAGTCAGGATGGAACCCGGGTCTCTGGCGCTGTGAGGCAGCAACTCTACCGCTGCGCCGTGGAGCCAACCTATTCAGGGGTCGCAAATCGAAGTAAAGCCAATGTTATTCAAACAATCTACTTGACGACCAACTTCAATGATGCTCAATGATTCATTGAATGAATAAACGAGCATAAGGTTTTGTCAAGACGTACTTGTAAGCCAAGGTAGCACTGAAGTGTTGTCGAATGTAAGCTTCCAGTACAGCATTGAAGTGTTGGAACTTCCTGTCTGCTATCAGCCCAATGAGAAATACCTGCAACACAGCAAGAGTCACACAGAAGTCAGTTGTGTTGGGAGAGACAGTGCAGATACAAGGCTTCCGGCCCGCCAAGGCAGTGCCGAGCAGCGATCCCCGCGCACTAACACTTTCCCCACAGACGGTGGGAAACATTTACAATTTTCACTGCAACCAATTAACATACAAACCCGCACGTCTTTGGCGTGTGGGAGGAATCCCCAGGAGAACCCGTGGAAAACCCACGCAGGTCACGGGCAGAACGTACGAACTCGGATCCATCCCGACTCTCCGGTGCTGAGAGGCAGCAACTTTAACCGCTGAGCCGGCAACTCCTCCACAGCAAACGTTACCGGTCTGATTTATTGGGGGATTGAGGGAGAGGAAGGGTAGGGTGGGAGACGGGGAAAGTGGGGGAGGTTAGGAGAGTGGGGGGAGGTAGGGAGTGGGGAATAGAGGCAGGGGAGGAGTGGGGGGAGGTACGGAGAGGGGGATAGAGGGAGGGGAGGCCTGTGCAGAGGTCAGGAGGGATAGTGGGGGGGACAGGGGGAGGTGAGGAGTGGGGGGGTAGAAGGATAGGAGGGCAGTAGGGAGGGGAGAGGAGTTATGGAGGGAGGGAGTGACTGAGAGGGTAGGGGAAAGGAGAGGGAGGGAGAGGTGAGGGACGGAGTGGGGGAGGGGAGGAGGAAAGGGGAAAGAAGAGGAAGGGTGAAGAGGAGGAGGATGGAGTGCTGGGGGTTGAGGAGAAATGAGCCGTACCTGCGCAGTTGGGGGCTATGCGTGAGTGGTGGAATATTGCGTTGGGGGAACGGTTGCATTGGGGGATCGGGTGAGTGGTGGAATATTGCATTGGGGAACAGGTCGCGTAGGCGATCGGGCCTCCCGTGTGACAGGGACCCAAAGGGTCCCACTTAGTCTAATATAATACAGAAACAAGACACTGAAGGTTTATGAAAATCGCAGCTCCTTCCCCGCCCACCGGCCCTGTCTCTGTCTCTCCCCCTCCCCACTTGGACTGAAACCTATTGCTCCCCTCCTCTTCCCCCTCCACCCATATTAATTCCTCTAGCTTCACAATTCAGAACTCTTCAATCCTTTTGTCTCACGTCTTCTATCTTTTCCTCTCAACACCTCACACTTCACTGTATTTCGAGTTGTGATTGGAGCTCCAGAGCCACAGATAATAAAATAGTAGATATTTGCACCAGCATCCCCACTATAACGTCACTGCTCATTTAACAGGTTAGTTTAGGAGATACATCGTGGAATGAACGAATTAATGAATACGTTTATTGTCCAAGTATTCACATACAAGGAATTTGCCTTGGTGCTCCGCCCACAAGTGACAACATGACATACAGTGACAGTTAGGAATGACACATAAATATTAAACATTAATAATAAAACATTATTGATTAAACATGTGAAATAAATAAAATACCAGAGCAAAGGGAGCCTACAGATTTTTGGCTGTTGAGTAGAGCAACTGCTCGTGGACAAAAACTGTTTTTATGTCCGGCTGTGGCAGCTTTGACAGTCCGGAGTCGCCTTCCAGAGGGACGTGATTCAAAGAGTTTGTGGCCAGGGTGAGAGGGGTCAGAGATGATCTTGCCCGCTCGCTTCCTGGCCCTTGCAGTGTACAGTTCATCAATGGAGGGAAGGTTGCTGCCAATAATCTTCTCTGCTGATCGGACGATTCGCTGCAGCCTCCGGGTGTCGTGCTTGGTGGCTGAGCCAAACCAGACCATGATGGAGAAGGTGAGGACAGACTCTACGATGGCCGTGTAGAATTGGACCATCATTGCCTGTGGCAGATTGTGTTTCCTCAGCTGCCGGAGCACCAGGAGAAAACCCACGCGGTCACAGGGTCATACAGTGTGGAAACAGGACCTTCCGCACAACTTGCCCTCACAATCCCATCTACAGTAGTCCCACCTGCCTGTGTTTGGCCCATATCCCTCTAAACCTGTCCGATCCATGTACCCGTGTAAATGTTTCATAAACATTGCGACAGTCCCTGCTACAGGGTCTCAGGGAGAACGTGCAAACTCCGTGCAGACAGCACCTGTAGTCGGGATCGAACCCGGGTCTCTAGCGCTGCGAGGCAGCGACCCTACCACTGCGTCACCGTGCAGCCGTGCGTGGCGTGCCATCCCCATGATCCTTGCCGTTTAGGAATTACCCTTCTCCCCCGGTCCAATTCCACCGACTCAACACATTTTGTAATCTCGCACTTTACCTCCTCCACCAAAAGCAATTCTTCACTAATATTTGACGCCATGGCAATTACCCCCTTACAAACCAACGCGAATCATTTCCAATCTCAGCCCTGCTTGTGAGTTTAGCGGAATACCCCCGTGGTAGGTTTATTTCCTTTGGTGATTCTGGAAGGAATAGTTTTAAATTGACTCGAGCTCCTGCTCCTACCTGAACAGCTAACACAGCTGAGCTGATACGGGCTTCTGTTTGCCTTGCTCTGTAATTGTCTTTGAGTTCCTGTCCCCACGGGTGCCCCAAGAAGAAGGGAAATTCATCAGGCGCGGTGTTTCGCTTGTTGCTGATCCAAAGTGATGGACAATGAATGAATGGATTGTGAATTAAATGGAAGTACATTTCTCCGACAAGCTGGAGAGGGTGCAGGGAAGATTCACGAGGATGTTGCCCGGGCCCGAGGGCTTCAGCTACAATAAGAGGAGGTTGAGCAGGCTAGGACTTTATTCCTCAGGGCGCAGGAAGATGAGGGGTGATCTTGTAGAGGTGTACAAGATCGTGAAAGGAATTTATTTATTTATGAGTGGAATATGCTTAAGAAACATTCAGGCAATAGACAATAGACAATAGGTGCAGGAGGAGGCCATTTGGCCCTTCGAGCCAGCACCACCATTCAATGTGATCATGGCTGATCATCCCCAATCAGTACCCCGTTCCTGCCCTCTCCCCATATCCCCTGACTCCGCTATCTTTAAGAGCCCTATCCAGCTCTCTCTTGAAAGCATCCAGAGAACCTGCCTCCACCGCCCTCTGAGGCAGATAATTCCACAGACTCACCACTCTCTGTGAGAAAAAGTGTTTCCTTGTCTCCGTTCTAAATGGCTCACTCCTTATTTTTAAACTGTGGCTCCCGGTTCTGGACTCCCCCAACATCGGGAACATGTTTCCTGCCTCTAGCGTGTCCAAGCCCTTAACAATCTTACATGTTTCAATCAGACAGGTAGATGGATTGAACAAGTTGAGATGGATACGGGCCAAACGCACGCAGGTGGGACTAGTGTAGATGGGACATGTTGGCCGGTATGGGCAAGTGGGGCCGAAGGGCCTGTTTCCATGCTGTGATACTCTATGGCCTTATCACTATATTTCCAGAGTAGAGGAATCGAGGATCTGAGGACATAGGTTTAATGCGAGGGGGGGGAAAGATTTAATTGGAACCTGAGTGGGCAACATTTTTTTTTACACAGAGTGTGGTAGGTATATGGAACCAATTGATGTTTTCCTGCGAAGCTGCCTGACTCGCTGAGTTACTCCAGCTCTTTGATTCTTTCAAAGATTCACAACTGGTAGATTTGATAACCATTCAGGATCCTTGGAACGCACAATGCAGACAAACATCAAGGTAGCAAGGTCTATCTGAAGTTAAGTCAATGTTCATACTTCATGTCCTGGGCCTCCTCCATTGTCAGAGTGAGGCCCAGCACCTTCGCGGAACAGCACCTCATATTTTGTTTGGGTAGCTTACAGCCCAGTGGTATGAACATTGATTTCTCCAGCTCCAAATAGAAACATAGAAAATAGGTGCAGGAGTAAGTCATTCTGCCCTTCGAGCCTGCACCTCCATTCAATATGATCATGGCTAATAACCATATAACCATATAACAATTGCAGCACAGAAACAGGCCCTCTCGGCCCTTCCAGTCCGTGCCGACCATTTGTTTTCCCCTAGTCCCATCTACCTGCACACAGACCATACCCCTCCATTCCCTTCACGTCCATATACCTATCCACTTTACTCTTAAATGTTAAAATCGATCCCGCCTCCACCACTTCTGCTGGAAGCTCATTCCACACAGCCACCACCCTCTGAGTAAAGAAGATCCCCCTCACGTTACCCCGAAACCTCTGTCCCTTAATTCTCATGTCATGCCCTCTTGTTTGAATCTTCCCTACCCTCAATGGGAAAAAACGTATCCACGTCAACTCTGTCTATCCCTTTCATCATTTTAAAGACCTCAATCAAGTCCCCCCTTAACCTTCTGCGCTCCAAAGAATAAAGACCTAACTTGTTCAAACCTTTCTCTGTAACATAGTTGCTGGAACCCTGGCAACATTCTAGTAAATCTCCTCTGTACTCTCTCTATATTGTTGACATCTTCCTATAACTAGGCGACCAAAATTGTACACCATACTCCAGAATTGGTCTTACCAATGCCTTGTACAATTTTAACATTACTTCCCTACTCCTATATTCAATGCTCTGATTTATAAAGGCCAGCACACCAAAGGCTTTCTTTACCACCCTATCTACATGCGATTCCACCTTCAGGGAACTATGCACAGTTATTCTAGATCCCTCTGTTCCACAGCATTCCTCAATTCCCTACCATTTACCATATACGTCCTATTTTGATTTGTCCTGCCAAGATGTAGCACTTCACACTTATCAGCATTAAACTCCATCTGCCATCTTTCAGCCCACTTTTCCAAATGGCCCAAATCTCTCTGTAGACTTTGAAAATCTACTTCATTATCCACAACACCACCTATCTTAGTATCATCTGCATACTTACTTATCCAATTTTCCACCCCATCATCCAGATCATTGATGTACATGACAAACAACAGTGGACCCAACACAGATCCCTGAGGCACCCCACTGGTCACCGGCTTCCAACCTGACAAACAGCCATCCACCATTACTCTCTGACATCTCCCATTCAGCACTGTTGAATCCATCTTGCTACTCCGCCATTAACAACCAAAGATTAAACCTTCTTAACCAACCTTCCATAGGGAACCTTGTCAAAGGCCTTACTGAAATCCATATAGACAACATCCACTGGCTTTACCCTCATCAATTTCCTAGTTACCGCTTCAAAAAAATTCAAGAAGGTTTGTCAAACATGACCTTCCAGGCACAAATCCATGTTGACTGTTCCTGATCAGACCCTGTTTATCCAGATGCTTATATATATTATCTCTAAGTATCCTTTCCATTAATTTGCCCACCACTGACGTCAAACTAACAGGTCTATAATTGCTAGGTTTATTCTTTGAACCCTTTTTAAACAATGGAACAACATGCGCAGTACGCCAATCCTCCGGCACTATTCCCGTTACCTGCCTCATTTCTTAACAGGAGGTCCAGCACTGCCCCTTCTCTGGTCGATACCTCTATGTACTGCTGCAAAAAACTATCCTGCACACATTTTACAAACTCCAAACCATCCAGCCCATTTACAGAATGTGTTTCCCAGTCTATTTTTGGAAAATTGAAATCTCCCACAATCACTACCTTGTGCTTACTACTAATATCTGCTATCTCCTTACATATTTGCTCTTCCAATTCACGCTCCCCATTTGGCGGTCTATAATACACCCCTAAAAGTGTTGCTACACCGTTCCCACTTCTCAGTTCCACCCAAATAGCCTCCCTAGACGAGCCCTCTAATCTATCCTGCCAAAGCACTGCTGTAATATCTTCTCTGACAAGCAATGCAACACCTCCCCCTCTGGTCCCTCCAATTCTATCACACCTGAAGCAACGAAATCCTGGAATATTTATTTTCCAATCACAGCCCTCCTGCAACCATGTTTCACTGATTGCCACAACATCATATTTCCAGGTGTCAATCCAGACTCTAAGTTCGTCCACCTTACTTACAATGCTCCTAGCATTAAAATATACACATTTTAGAAACCCACCATCCCTTATTCTCTGTCTATTATCTTTTTCATCTTTCTCGCCTACATTTTGGATCCGAGTGCTTTCCCTTCTCTGCCTCTTGCCCCACACCCTGACCCCTAGCCCCCTCTACCCGAGTCCCTCCCCCCAGCCTTTCTAGTTTAAAGTCTCCCCAGTAGCCTTTGCAAATCTCCCTGCCAGGATATTGGTCCCCCTCGGGCTAAAGTGCAACCCGTCCTTTGTGTACAGATCATGCCTTCCCCAAAAGAGGTCACAGTGATCAAGAAAACTTGAATCCCTGCCCACTGCACCAGTCCCTCAGCCACGCATTTATCCTCCACCTTATTCCATTCCTACTCTCACTGTCACGCGGCACAGGCAGTAATCCTGAAATCGTTACCCTTTTGGTCCTTCTCCTTAACTTTCCCCCCAACTCCCTAAATTCTCCCTTCAGGACCTCATCACTTTTTCTGCCTATTCATTGGTACCTATGTGTACCACAACATCAGGCTCCTCTCCCTCCTTTATCAGAATCTTTTGGACACGTTCCGACACGTGCGAGACCCTGGCACCAGGGAGGCAAACTACCATCCGGGTCTCCCGAGTGCGTCCACAGAATCGCCTATCCGACCCCCTAACTATAGAGCCCCCTATTACAATTGCCCTCCTCTTTTTGCTACCCTTCTGCATCAGGGCCGGTCTCTGTGCCGGTAGACCCGGCCGCTGTTGGTGCCCCCAGCTAGGCTGTCCCCTACAATCGTACTCAAACCCGAGTACCTATTTTCCAGGTGTACGGTCACAGGGGTACTCTCTAGCCCCTGCCTCTGCCCCTTGCCCTTCCTAACAGTGACCCACTTGTCTGCCTCCTGTGGTCTGGGAGTGACAACCTCCCTGTAGCTCCTCTCTATGACCTCCTCACTCTCCCTGACCAGACGGAGGTCATCGAGCTGCTGCTCCAGGTTCCTAACACAGTCCTTTAGGAGCCCCATCTCAACACACCTGGCGCAGATGTGGATGTCTGGAGGGCTATCAGATTCCCTGACCTCCCACATCTGACATCCAGAACAGTACACTGCCCTGGCCTTCATACTCCCCCCTTACACAGGATACAATATCAACACAATACAAAGTACACAACAAACTGCTGGGATCTGACTGCCAATCAGCTGCTTACCCTGGTCCACTTCCCACCAATCAGCGGCTTCCTCAAAAAAAAAAATCCAACTCAGTATCCTGTACCTGCCTTCTCTCCATACCCCCTGATCCCTTCAGCAACAAGGGCCACATCCAACTCCCTCTTAAATATGGCCAACGAACTGGCCTCAACTACCTTCTGTGGCAGAGAATTCCACAGATTCACCATTCTCTGTGTGAAAAATGCTTTTCTCATCTCGGTCCTAAAAGATTTCCCCCTTATCCTTAAACTGTGACCCCTTGTCCTGGACTTCCCCAACATCGGGAACAATCTTCCTGCATCTCGCCTGTCCAACCCCTTAAGAATTTTGAAAGTTTCCATAAGATCCCCCCTCAATCTTCTAAATTCTAGCGAGTACAAGCTGAGTCTATCCAGTCTTTCTTCATATGAAAATCCTGACATCCCAGGAATCACTGGTGAACTTTCTCTAAACTCCCTCTATCGAAATAATGTCTTTCTTCAGATTTGGAGACCAAAACTGTATGCTGTGTGGTCTCACCAAGACGCTGTACAACTGCAGTAGAACCTCCCTACTCCTATACTCAAATCCTTTTGCTATGAATAGCCCTTGCTTTCCCTCTCTCTCCATCCCCTTCCCCTTCCCAGTTCTCCCACCAGTCTTACAGTCTCCTACTACTTTCTATCTCTGTCCAGCCCACCCCTGACATCAATCTGAAGAAGGGACTTGACCCAAAACGTTGGCCCATTCCTTCTCGCCAGAGATGCTGCCTCTCCCGCTGAGTTACTCCAGCATTTTGTGTCAACCTACAAACCTATACGTCATTGGAGTGTGGGAGGAAACTGGAGTACCCAGAGAAAACCCAAGCGGTCACAAGAAGAACGTGCAAACTCTGTACAGACAGCACCTGTAGTGAGGATCGGGTTATTGCAACTCTACCGCTGCAGCCTAATTCGTCTAGCTTTGTTACTGTCACGTGTACCAAAGTACGGTGAAACACTCTTTTGTTGCATGCAATCCCGTTAGCGGCAACACTATACATGATTATAATCAAACCATCCACACTGTGCAGATACATGATAGAGAATAACGTCTAGTGCAAGATGCCAGTCAGCGGAAAGACAATACATCGTTACAATCGAGACATTTGCAGTGTTTTGATACATGATAAGGGAATAGGCACGGTAAAGCCAGTAAAGTCCGATCAAAGATAGTCCAAGGGTCACCAACGAGGTAGATAGCAGTTCAGCACTGCTCTCTGGTTGTGGTAGGATAAATCAGTTGCCTGATAGCAGCTGGGAAGAAACTGTCCCTGAGCCTGGAGGTGTGCATCTTCACACTTCTGTGACGCCCACTGTACATCATAATGCCCCAACCTTTGTACTCAATATTACCTTTGATCCCACTTCCCCACTCCCAAATAAAGGACAGAAGGTCAAAATAAGGGACAAATTCCCGACGGCAATTCGTTGACCGACTCGGCCGTGGCTGGGTGAATGATGAGTTGGCCCGGGTGCTGGACTGCACACAAAGCCCAGCCGGCGGGCCAGCTGAGGAGTTTTGGCCCGGGGCCGCGCGACGTCGCGCGCAAAGTCCGGCGCCTCGCCCAACTCGTGAACCGATGATCGGCCATGAGAAGGAGGGCTGGTGGTGTCAGTGGTAAGTTAAAGGCCTATCCCACTTGGGCATCATTTATGCGTCACGCAGGTGGCTGCGCGAAGATTTAGAGAATCCGAAAATCCTGGGACGCCGCGCGCTACCGCGGGTCACTGCATACGCCACCACACCTCACCACACGCCATGCGCGCGTCATGCACGCCATGCGCACGTCACGACGCACGTGTCGTGCATTGTGACGCGTAAACGATGTCGCGTAAATGACACACAAATTACACCCAAGTGGGACAGGCCCTTAAAGGTCCGAAGGTCGGACAGCTGGCCGGGCTGCCGACCGATGGAGCCACGGGTGAGGCGCTGCTGCTGCTGCACTCCATGGGCCGCACTACGTCAGGACGGGTGAGGCAGGGACGGACACGGCGCACCGACCGACAGTCCCCTCGACTGGACTAGTAGCAGTCAAATATGGGACAAGGGCGGTCCCGTATGGATCAAACGAATTTAGCCCAATATACGGGATGTCCCGGCTAATTAGGACAGTTGCCAACCCTAGTCACCAGACTAATCTCTTGAGGTGGGTGGTTGTCTTAAAGGAGAGTCAAGAGTCAAGAGCGTTTTATTGTTATATGTCCCAGACAGAATAATGAAATTCTTACTTGGACAGGCTAAGGTTTTGAAGAATGAGAAAGGACTGGATTGAAACATATTTAAACCCGAGGGATTGTGCAGAGGATGTTTTCTCTTGTGAAGGATTCTAAAAGTAGGATTTCACTGTTTAAAACTTAGGGGTCACAGGCTTAGCTTCTGGACAATGGATCGAATAGGCTTATAAATGGATCGACTTGATAAATTTCACTCAGAGAGTGGTGAGTCTGTGCAGTTCTCTGCTTCAGAGGGCGGTGGAGGCCGGTTCTCTGGATACTTTCAAGAGAGAGCTAGATAGGGCTCTTGAAGATAGCGGAGTCAGGGGATATGGGGAGAAGGCAGGAACGGGGTACTGATTGGGGATGATCAGCCATGATCACAGTGAATGGCGGTGCTGGCTTGAAGGGACGAATGGCCTACTCCTGCACCGATTGTCTATTGTCTATTGTCTATTGACTGGGCTTATATTCACTGGAATTTATAAGGATGAGAGGGGATCTTATAGAAACATTTACAATTCTTAAGGGATTGGACAGGCCAGATGCAGGAAACATGTTCCCAATGATGGTGGAGTCCAAAACCAGGGGTCACAGTTTAAGCATACGGGGTAGGGCATTTAGGACTGAGATGAGGAAAAACCTTTTCACCCAGAGAGTTGTGAATCTGTGGAATTCTCTGCCACAGAAAGCATTGGAGGCCAAATAACTGTATGTTTTCAAGAGAGAGTTAGAGTTAGCTCTTGGGGCTAACGGAATCAAGGGATATGGGGAGAAAGCAGGAGCAGTGTACTGATTTTGGATGATCAGCCGTGATCATTCATATTGAATGACTGGATGGCCTACTCCTGCACCTATTCTCTATGTTTCTATTTTAGATACACAGCATGGAAACAGGCCCTTCAGCCCACCGAGTCCACATTGACCTGTTCATACTAGTTCTATGTTTTCCCACTTCTGCATCCACAATCTACATTCTATGTGTAGGAAAGAACTGCAGATGCTGGTTTAAATCAAAGATAGCCACACAAAGCTGGAGTAACTCAGCGGGACAGGCAGCATCTCTGGAGAGAAGGAATGGGTGATGTTTCGGGTCGAGACTCTGCTTCAGACTCGCCCTGACTACACTCTAGGGGCAATTTCACAGAGGGCCAATTAACCTCCAAACCCGCACGCCTTTGGGATATGGGAGGGAACTGGAATACCCTGCGGAAACCCAATGCAATCTCAGGGAGAACGGGCAAACTCCAAGCAATGAGAGCACCCGAGGAGGTCAGGATCGAACCCAGATCTCTGGCTCTGTGAGGCAGCGGCTTTATCAGTTGCCCCACTGTGCTGCTATGATCGCAGTGAATGGCAGTGCTGGCTCGAAGGGCCAAATGGCCTACTCCTGCACCTATTGTCTATTGTCTATTGTCTATTGTCAAAGATGAATTATTTTTAACTTCTTCATTTCAATTTTAAAGAGAGAGATGAATCTGTGAAACTCTTTTCCTCAGAGAACAGTGGGAGCCGATTCTCTGAGCAACTTCAAGGCAGAGGTAAATTAAATGAACAAACTGTGGTATTCAATTAAATAAAAGAGCTTATTGAAAGTCAGCACGATGAGTTGACTTCTGTAACGTTAAGAATTCAGGGTCCGATACACTTAGCAATATTCCAGCCATGAATTGATGAGTAAAAGCATTGAAAGGCCTGGATAGTGTAAATGTGGGGAGGATGTTTCCACTAGTGGGAGTGTCTAGGATCAGAGGGCACAGCCTCAAAATAAAAGGACATACCTTTAGAAAGGAGACGAGGAGGAATTTCTTTAAACAAAGGATGGTGAATCTGTGGAGGCCAAGTCAATGGATATTTTTAAGGTGGAGATTGACAGGTTCTTCATTGGTAAGGGTGTCAGGGGCTATGGGGAGAAGGCAGGGGAATGACAAGATAGGTCAGCTATGATTGAATGGTGGAGTAGACTCGATGGACCGAATGGCCTAATTCTGCTTCTATGACTTATGAACTCTTAAGGTGTTACCTGAGGGTTAACATAGAAAACATAGAAATTAGGTGCAGGAGCAGGCCATTCGGCCCTTCGAGCCTGCACCGCCATTCAATATGATCATGGCTGATCATCCAACTCAGTATCCTGTACCTGCCTTCTCTCCATACCCCCTGATCCCTTTAGCCACAAGAGCCACATCCAGCTCCCTCTTAAATATAGCCAACGAACTGGCCTCAACTACCTTCTGTGGCAGAGAGTTCCACAGATTCACCACTCTCTGTGTGAAAAACGATTTTCTCATCTCGGTCCTAAAAGACTTCCCCCTTATCCTTAAACTGTGACCCCTTGTCCTGGACTTCCCCAACATCGGGAACAATCTTCCTGCATCTAGCCTGTCCAACCCCTTAAGAATTTTGTAAGTCTCTATGAGATCATCTCTCAATCTTCTAAATTCCAGCGAGTACAAGCCGAGTCTATCCAGTCTTTCTTCATATGGAAGTCCTGCCATCCCAGGAATCAGTCTGGTGAACCTTCTCTGTACTCCCTCTATGGCAAGAATGTCTTTCCTCAGATTAGGAGACCAAAACTGTACACAATACTCCAGGTGTGGCCTCACCAAGACCCTGTACAACTGCAGTAGAACCTCCCTGCTCTTGTACTCAAATCCTTTTGCTATGAATGCCAACATACCATTTGCTTTCTTCACTGCCTGCTGCAAGTTGTGAGTTTTTGAAATTATTTTTCAGTCGCAGCGTCATAGAATCGTACGGTGCGGAAACGTCAGCCAAACTCGTCCATACTGATTCAGATGGTCCATCTAAATTAGTCCCATTTGACTGCATTTGGTCAATGGACAATAGACAATAGTCCAAATCCCTCTAAACCTTTTCGCTCCATGTACCTGACCGAGTATCTTTTAAATGCTGCGACAGTACCTAGCTCAACTACCTCCTCTGGCAGCTTGTTCCATACACCCACCACCCTCTGAGTGAAAAGAGTTGCCCGCCATGTTCCAGTCATGGTCATATGAACTCCATTTATGTAGAAAGGCCCTCTATGAAAAAAGACTGGATAGACTCGGCTTGTACTTGCTGGAATTTAGAAGATTGAGGGGTGATCTCATAGAGACTTGCAAAATTCTTAAGGGGTTGGACAGGCTAGATGCAGGAAGATTGTTCCCAATGTTGGGGAAGTCCAGGGCAAGGGGACACAGTTTAAGGATAAGGGGGAAGTCTTTTAGGACCGAGATGAGAAAATCGTTTTTCACACAGAGAGTGGTGAATCTGTGGAATTCTCTGCCACAGAAGGTAATTGAGGCCAGTTCGTTGGCCATATTTAAGAGGGAGTTGGATGTGGCCCTTGTGGCTGAAGGGATCAGGGGGTATGGAGAGAAGGCAGGTACGGGATACTGAGTTGGATGATCAGCCATGATCATATTGAATGGCGGTGCAGGCTCGAAGGGCCGAATGGCCTACTCCTGCACCTATTTTCTATGTTTCTATGTTTCTATAAAGCGTGGAAACAGGTCCTTCGGCCCAACTTGTCCAACACCGACCAACTATACTAATCCCTTCTGCCTGCATTTGGCCCATATCCCTCCACACCTGTCCTATCCATGTAGCTGTCCAAATGTCTCTTAAAACGTTGCGATGGAACCAATGCAGACTCCATGGAGGCCAAGACAAGTGTTCAGCAAACACCCAGCAGATCCCAGTCATTTGCTCTTTCCTCAACTGGTATAAAACAGCTGCTATCGTCAAATACATTTTTTTAATCGGCATCAAATATAAAAAGCAAGCACACTGAATTAATTCTGCTGAGTAACACCAGGTGGTTTGAAACTAGTCCGGGGGTATCCCTTAATTTAAGTTACCATAGCAACCCAGGAGCTAAACATAACAAATAAAATCTCCGATCTCCCATTGTCCCTCTGCTTTCAGAGATGAGAATAAAATCACAGCTTAAATCCTTTTTGATGATTGAAATGGAGGATTTCTGTAAATCTGTGGTGACACACACTTTTTTTTTGGCTTGCTTTGTTGCCCTGGATACGTTAAGTCCCTTAACTTTGACCCCCCACCCCCCCCAATGCATCTGTGTTTCCAAAGCATGGTTTTGTGCGCAGCCTCTGATTGTCAGGCTCAGCACAACTTCATCTTGAAGTCAAGTGTGGACCCTTGCAGATGGAAATAACTCAGTCTTCAATTATAGCAGAACAAGGCTGTTACATTTGTATACAGAAACATAGAACAGCAGATGCTGGCTGGAGTGCTGGAGTACCTCCGCAGATCAGACATCATCTCTGGGGTCTGATGAAGGGCCACGATCTGAAACGTCAACTCCCAAAGATTCGCACAGTGTGGAAACAGGCCATTCGGCCCAACTTGCCTACGCCGACATAGAAACATAGAAAATAGGTGCAGGAGGAGGCCATTCGGCCCTTCGAGCCAGCACCGCCATTCATTGTGATCATGGCTGATCGTCCCCTATCAATAACCCGTGCCTGCCTTCTCCCCATATCCCTTGACTCCACTTGCCCCTAGAGCTCTATCTAACTCTCTCTTAAATCCATCCAGTGACTTGGCCTCCACTGCCCTCTGTGGCAGGGAATTCCATAAATTCACAACTCTCTGGGAGAAAACGTTTATCTATGTTTCTATGTTTCTATGAATAAAAACTAGCCAACTCATCCGCTTCCTATGGCTCAGACCTTTGAGTGCCATAAATCTTCTCTGCACCCTTTCCAGCTTGACAACATCTTTTCTATAACACAGTGACCGGAACTGAACACGATACTCATAACCTATCCATGTTCTTCAGAGATGCGACCAGACCTCAAGAATTGTGGACGCAGCCCGGACCATCACGTAAACCAACCTCCCTTCCATCGACTCCATCTACACTTCACGCTGCCTCGGCAAGGCCAGCAGTCAAGAGGTACAGAAGGGTGAAAATGCCCGCCTCCAGATTCAGGGACAGAATATTCCCAGCTGTTATCAGGCAACTGAATCATCCTATCACCAACGTGGGCAGCCCTGACCTTCCATCTACCTCACTGGAGACCCTCAAACTATCTTTAATCAATTAACCTTGACAAAATGTTATACCCTTTTTCCTGTATCTGCATTCTGGGGCGGCTTCATTACAATCATGTATCGTTTTTTTCGCTGACACAGCAACAGGGCAGCACAGTAGAGTTTCTGCCTTACAGCACCAGAGACCTGGGTTCAATTCTAGCGTGCTGTGCTGTCCGTGTGGAGTTTGCACGTACTCCCTCTGACCACATGGGTTTCCTCCAGGTGCTCTGGTTTCCTCTCACATTGCAAAGATGCACAGGTTTGTCGACGAATTGCTTGGAAAATGTGTAATTTTCTTTAGTGTGTGGGGTAGTGTTAGTGTACGGTAGCTCTCTGGTGGGAGCAGACCCGGTGGGCTGAAGGGCCTGTTTCCGTGCTTTATCTCTAAGCTAAACTAAACTACACCAAACTAAACTAATGTACAGGTGATCGCTGGTGGGCGCGGCCTCGGTAGGCCGAAGGGCCTGTTTCCATGCTGTATCTCTAAACTAAAGTAATCTAAACTAGTGTATAATTGATTGGTAGTCGGCACAGACTCGGTAGGCCGAAGGGCCTGTTTCTAAATTAGACTAAACTAACTTGGTGTCTGGAAAGTAACCGCTAAACTAACCGTGTAGGGGTGATCACTGGTCGGCACGGACTCAGTGGGCCGAAGGGCCTTGTATCCAAGCTGTATCTCTAAACTAAATTAAGAAAGCTTTTCACTGTACCTCAGTACACGCGACAATATTAAACTAAACTGATCTAAAGCAGCAAAGAGAAAACATAGAACGTTTACGAGAATGTTGCCAGCACTAGAGGGTGTGAGCTATAGGGAGAGATTGAGTAGGCTGGTTTGCCAATCCTTGGAGCGCAGGAGGATGAGGGGTGATCTTACAGAGGTGTACAAAATCATGAGAGGAATAGATTGTGTAGATGCACAGAGTCACTTGCCCTGAGTAGGTGAATCGAGGACCAGAGAACATAGGTTGAAGGTGTCACTCTATGACACCTGAAGGTGTCACACTGTGTCACTCTATGACTCTATAGAATGCTAAACAGAGCGTAACGGAGTGGCCCGGGATCAATTTTGTAAAATAAACACTTCACCGGAGTGATATTCCCTCTCCTGGCATGAAGCAACATCACGTGTAAGAGAATTAGCAATGTTCCTGGAAGTCGCAGTCCTTACAGACAAAACGAACGCTGGGCTTGTTTAGATTGTCACCTGCTAGATATCAAGGGAGTAAACTTGGTAATCCTAAGCTTTCAGGCCTCAGTTCCTCTGACATGCTGCTACACAAACAGCACAATTTCCACTGTGTTTAAATTGGATTTGACTCCCTCCAGGTATTTTCGATTAGCATGTTAAGGAAAGATAAATAGCTGTAGTATGATTAATGAGCTTGTTCCGTCACCACAGGTCTGCAATGTAAATAAGCTGATGGATGGTTCTCCATCCATAATCCTGGCTTAATACTTTTATAATATAGCGAGGAGTATCCAGGGTACATGACAGGGCAGGTCAGCGCCAAGCTCCACTGAAGGGTTTTAACCCTTTCTGTGCCACCCGGCCTCACGCTGCCTCGGCAAGGCCAGCAGCATCATCAAGGACCAGTCTCACCCCGGCCACTCCCTCTTCTCCCCTCTCCCATCAGGGAGAAAGGCACAACCTCCAGATTGGGGCATTGTTGGCCGGTGTGGGCTCGTTGGGCTGAAGGGCCTGTTTCCACACTGAATCACTCTATGACTATGAAAAGGAGACCAATTAGGTATGCCATCTTAATGTCTTATTATTATTATTAATGTTTAATGTTTTCTGGAGTCATTCGTAACAGGCACTGTATGTCATGTTGTTACTTGTGGGCGGAGCACCAAGGCAAATTCCTTGTATGTGAATACTTGGCCAATAAACTTACTTACTTACTTACATCTCATCCCTGAGCCATGCAGTGCTCCACCCCATTGCTGTTCCAATGCAGGAGGCAGACGCACAGTTGTCAACTCAGCTCGGTTCATCACGGACACACACCGGCCCATCATCGAAAACATGTCGGGAGGCACTGCCTCCGACGGGGGCATCAAACACCCATCCGGGCCGTCCCCATCATAGCACGCAGCAGACCATCACACAACCCAACCTCCCTTAGATCGACTCCATCTACACCTCACGCTGCCTCGGCAAGGCCAGCAGCATCATCAAGGACCAGTCGCACGCCGGCCACTCCCTCTTCTCCCCTCTCCCATCAGGCAAGAGGTACAGAAGTGTGAAAAGGCACACCTCCAGATTCAGGGACAGTTTCCTCCCAGCTGTTATCAGGCAACTGAACCATCCTACCACTACCAGAGAGCAGTGCTGAACTACTATCTACCTCTTCGGTGACCCTCAGACTGTCCTTGATCGGACTTTGCTGACTTTGCCTTGCACTAAACATGATTCCCTTATCATGTATCTGCACACTGTGAATGGCGCAGTTGTAATCATGTATTGTCTTTCTGCTGACTGGTTAGCACGCAACAAAAGCTTTTCACTGTACCTCGGCACGCGTGACAATAAACACTAAAGTAAACTGCTTAATTATGCAGGCGAGGTATTAATGCTTATAGAGTCAGATAGCATAAAACAGTGCAAGAAAAGGCCCTTTGGCCCACCAAGTCTGCGCCAAACAGAATTTCAAGACCATCACTTATCTACCTGCAGATCCTTCCATTCCCTGCATATTGTGCACAAAATATTATTCCATTTATCCAGTATCTGTATCTCGATAATCAAACCTCTACTTTAAATGCAGCCTCACCAATTTCTTGTACAATGTTGAGTTTAGTTTAGTTGAGAGATACAGCGTGGAAGCAGGCCCTTCGGCCCACCAAGTCTGCACCGACCAGTGAACCCGGCATACTTACACTATCCCACACACATGCTGGGGACAATTGACATTTGCTGTGCATTCACACCGAGCCGATCAGCCTACAAACCTGTACCTCTGTGGAGAGTGGGAGGAAAACGAATATCTCGGAGAAAACACACGCAGGTCACGGGGAGAGCACGTACAAGCTTCGCACAGACAGCGCCCGCAATCAGGATCGAACCCAGACCCCTGGCGCTGTAAAGCAGTAGTTCTACAGCTGTGCCGCCCCATGTCTCCTTAAATGGTGGGAGCTACAATAGCCCAAGACGCCAAGAAATTGCAGAGAGAAATTGCAGAAACAGCCCAGTACATCACGAAAAACCTGCCCCCCGCCCATCGACTCCAACTGTACTTCACAGCCAACATAATCAGGGACCAGTCACACCCTGGTCATTATCTCTTCTCTCCTCTCCCATTGAAAGCACGTGCCACCAGATTCAAGAACAGCTTCTTCCTCACCCTTTAATCACATTCTTGAAAGGTGCTCTCAGAAGATCATGTGATAGGTGTAAGTAAGTAAGTTTATTGTCCAAGTATTCACATACAAGGAATTTGCCTTGGTGCTCTGCCCACAAGTAACAACATGACATACAGTGACAGTTACGAATGACTCAGAAAACACTTAACATTAATAATAATAAGACATTAATGATAAAACACCATTGATCAAGCATGTGAACCAACAAAATACCAGATCAAAGGGAGGCTACAGATTTTTGGCTGTTGATTAGAGCAACTACTCGTGGATAAAAACTGTTTTTATGTCCGGCTGTGGCAGCTTTGACAGTCCGGAGTCGCCTTCCAGAGGGAAGTGATTCAAAGAGTTTGTGGCCAGGGTGAGAGGGGTCCGAGATGATCTTGCCCGCTCGCTTCCTGGCCCTTGCAGTGTACAGTTCATCAATGGAGGGAAGGTTGCATGGAGGGAATAGAGGGAAGGTTGTAGAATGAGGCCATTCCACCCATCAAGTCTACACCATTCAATCATGGCTGATCTATCTCCCCCACACAACCCCATTCTCCTACCTCCTCGCCATAACCTCTGACACCTGTACTAATCAGGAATCTATCTATCTCTGCCTTTAAACTATCCACTGACTTTGTCTGCACAGTCTTCATACCGTAAGGTTGAATTCCCCGATCTTCCAATCTACCTCATTGTATCCCTTGCTCTACTTTTTAACCTGCACTTTCTCTGTAGCTACATCATTATATTTTGAGGGTAGACACAAAATGCCGGAGTAACTCAGTGGGACGGGCAGTAACTCTGGAGAGAAGCAATGGGCCGCGTTTCGAGTCGAGACCCTTCTCTAGACTGATCAGTCATCCATTCCTTCTCTCCAGAGATGCTGCCTGTCCCGCAGAGTTACTCCAGCATTGTGTGCCATTATATTTTGCACTGTTTATCTTTCCTTCTGCACAGCACAGTGCCACAGTGGTAGAGTTTCTGCCTTACAGCGCCTGTGGCTCAGATTTGATCCTGACTCCAGGTACTGTCTGTGTGGAGTGTTTATGTTCGTCCTGTGATGGTGTGTGTTTTCTCCGGGTGCTTGCGGTTTCCTCCCGTACCCCAAAGCCGTGCAGGCTTAATTGCTTCGGTAAATTGTCCCCTAGTGTGTCCCTAGGATAGAACTAGTAGCTGTGAGCATGGTGAGCCTGTTTCCACGCTGTATCTCTAAACTAAACCAAGTTAACATTACCTGATCTATTCACCCATTGTATAATTTGCCTGGATAGCATGCAAAGCACAAATGTTCACTGTACGTGACAAAAATAAGAATAAAATAATAACTGGCTGGATTACATAGACACATAGAAAATAGGTGCAGGAGGAGGCCATTCGGCCCTTCGAGCCAGCACCACCATTCATTGTGATCATGGTTGATCATCCCCTATCAATAACCCGTGCCTGCCTTCTCCCCATATCCCTTGACTCCACTAGCCCCTAGAGCTCTATCTAACTCTCTCTGAAATCCATCAAGTGACTTGGCCTCCACTGCCCTCTGTGGCAGGGAATTCCACAAATTCACAACTCTCTGGGTGAAAAAGTTTTTTCTCACCTCAGTCTTAAATGACCTCCCCTTTATTCTAAGACTGTGGCCCCTGGTTCTGGACTCGCCCAACATTGGGAACATTTTCTCCTGCATCTAACTTGTCCAGCCCTTTTATAATTGAAAGATACTCCGGTAGCAATGATTGTGGGGATTCACGAATAAGGAACCATATAACCATATAACAATTACAGCACGGAGACAGGCCCTCTCGGCCCTTCCAGTCCGTGCCGACCATTTGTTTTCCCCTAATCCCATCTACCTGCACTCAGACCATACCCCTCCATTCCCTTCACGTCCATATACCTATCCACTTTACTCTTAAATGTTAAAATCGATCCTGCCTCCACCACTTCTGCTGGAAGCTGATTCCACACAGCCACCACCCTCTGAGTAAAGAAGTTCCCCCTCACGTTACCCCGAAACCTCTGTCCCTTAATTCTCATGTCATGCCCTCTTGTTTGAATTTTCCCTACCCTCAATGGGAAAAGGAAGCAAAATAAGTGTGCTCCAGTCCATCCCAGGAACTTCCTCACAAAATTGGAGTTGCTTAGGAAGTTCAGCACGTCCCCAACAACTCTCACCAACTTCTACAGATGTGCCGTAGTAAGCATTTTATCGGGATTCATCACAGCTTGGTTTGGGAACAGCTTCATCCAAGACCGCAAGAAATTGCAGCGAATTGTGGACGCAGCCCAGACCATCACACAAACCGACCTCCCTTCCATTGACTCCATCTACACCTCACGCTGCCTCAGCAAGGCCAGCAGCATGACTAAGGACGAGTCACACCCTGGTCACTCCCTCTTCTCCCCTCTCCCATCAGGCAAGAGATACAGAAGTGTGAAAACACACACTCCATGTCTCCATTGTAAAGCGATGTCCTTTTATTCAGATTCAGAGAGAAGCAACGAACGACTGATGCTGGTTTACAACAAAAAAACCCACATAAAGTACTGGAGTAACTCAGCATGTCAGGCAGCATCGCTGGAGAACAACTCGAAAAGTCACCTCTCCATGTTCTCCAGAGATGTTACCTGACCCGCTGAGAACCCTTTCTTCTTCCCGTCCCCCCCCATCCCACATCAGTCTGAAGAAGGGTCTCGGCCCGAAACGTCACCTATTCCTCCGCTCCATAGATGCTGCCTCACCCGCTGAGTTTCTCCATCATTTTTGTCTACCTTCCTATCTTCCAGCATCTGCAGTGCTTTCTTAAATGCTGAGTTAGTCCAGTACTTTGTGTCTTTTTATTGAAGCATAGCCATGGTTACCATGTGAAGACCTGAACAACCCTCCATCAGGTTAAACTCTACCTTAAAGATGTGTCCTGCTCCATACAACTCTTTGACAAATCCGAAGATAGACACAAAATGCTGGAGTAACTCAGCGGGACGGGCACCATCTCTGGAGAGAAGGAATGGGTGATGTTCCGGGTCGACCTGTAAAGTGTCTATCTTCGGTGTAAACCAGCATCTCCAGTTCCTTCCTACACTGTGTCAAATACATAATGGTTCACTCATTCCAACCCCCCTTCCACTTGAACAGCTTTGAAAAGTGAAGCCAAATTGAAAATGACTGAACTATCATTTTGTTGTTCGACTTTCAATCTTGTTCTGAAGGGATGTAATTTTATCTGAACTAACCCATCTCTGAACATTTACCATTTCCAATCGCAGCTCCTCGTGGAGAGGATGACACAGAAGCTGTAACATCCATAGGTGTAAAGTGAAGGGGAAAAGATTTAATAGGAATCTGAGGGGTAGCTTTTTCACACAAAGGGTGGTGGGTGCGTGGAATGAGTTGCCAGAGGAGGTAGTTGAGGCTGGACGATCCCAACGTTTGGAGGGATTTGGACCAAATGCATGCAGATGCGACTAGTGTAGCTGGGGCATTATTGGCCGGTGTGGGCGCGTTGGGCTGAAGGGCCTGTTTCCGAACTGTTTCTCAATGACTCTATGAAAAGGAGTTTGATTTTGAGTTCAAGTTCGAGTTTATTGTCACAACCAATTAAGGTACAGTGAAATTTGAGTTACCATTTTAGTAAAGCCATACAAAGTGAAAAGCAACATTACACACAGCCCCATCAAATAAAGTTCAACATAAACATCCGCCACAGTGGAATCCACATTCCTCGCTGTGATGGAAGGCAATAAAGTTCAGTCATCTTCCTCCTTTGTTCCACGTGGTTCGGGGCCTTTGACCCCTCCGCAGTTCACCGCTGCCGACGGTCTGCTGTTCAAGCCCTCGCGTCGGGATGATGGAAACTCCGGCGTCGGGATGGATCGGAACACTCCGCGGCATGGAGCTCCCGAGTCGGCCTCTTTTTACCGGAGGCCGCGGAGGCTTCACGGTGTTAATGTCCACAGGCCCCGCTGGCCAATTAGGACACCAATTAGCTATGCCACCTCATCCTTGGGCCATGCAGTGCTCTACTCCATCGCTGTTCCAGCGCACACCAACGCAGGAGGCAGACGCAGAGTTGTGAACTCAACTCGGTTCATCACGGACACACACCTGCCCACCATTGAAAACAAGACGGGAGGCAATGCCTCCGACGGGGGCATCAATCACCCAACCACATTCCCACAACCACATTCCCACAACCATCATTCACTGCTATCACATCTAGGACGCAGCCCAGACCATCACACAAACCAGCCTCCCTTCCATCGACTCCATCTACACCTCACGCTGCCTCGGCAAGGCCAGCAGTATAACCAAGGACCAGTCTCACCCCGGCCACTCCCTCTTCCCCCCTCTCCCATCGGGCAAGAGGTACAGAAGTGTGAACACGCACACCTCCAGATTCAGGGGCAGTTTCTTCCCGGCTGTTATCAGACAACTGAACCATCCTGTCACCAACTAGAGAGTGGACCTGAGCTACTATCTACCTCATTGGAGACTGTCAGACTATCTTTGATCGGACTTTACTGGACTTTATCTTGCACTAAGTGTTATTCCCTTTATCAGGTATAGTCTATCAGCTTACCGGATAGCACGCAACAGGTATCAGGGGAGAAGAAAGGAGAATGGACAGATCAAGCATGATTGAATGGTGGGGTAGACTTGATTGGCCAAATGGACTAATTCTGCTCTTATCACTTCGGAACTTGTGAAGAAAAGTTTTTCACTGAACCTCAGCATACTCGACAATAAACTAAGCCAAAAAACGTGTCTCCATTTTACTGGTCCAGTTCAAAGTCTCTTCAAAGTATGCACACTCAATAACTGGAGGTCGATGTCATCCTTTTATGTTTACAAGTTATAGTAGAACAATTAGGCCATTCAGCCCCGAGTCTACTCCGCCATGTCATATGCTGAGAGAATGGAGCGGCTGGGCTTGTACACTCTGGAGTTTAGAAGGATGAGAGGGGATCTTATTGAAACATAGAAGATTGTTAAGGGATTGGACACGCCAGAGGCAGGAAACATGTTCCCGATGTTGGGGGAGTCCAGAACCATGGGCCACAGTTTAAGAATAAGGGGTAAGCCATTTAGAACAGGGCTGAGGAAAAACGTTTTCACGCAGAGGGTTGTGAGTCTGTGGAATTCTCCAGTTTACAAGGTTAATTCCTGGGATGGCGGGACTGTCATATGCTGAGAGAATGGAGCGGCTGGGCTTGTATACTGCAAATTTAGAGTGATGAGAGGGGGTCTTATTAAAACATATAAGAATATTAAGGGTTTGGACATGCTACAGGCAGGAAACATGTTCCCGATGTTGGGGGAGTCCAGAATCAGGGGCCTCCATTTAAGAATAAGGGGTAAGCCATTTAGAACGGAGACGAGGAAACACTTTTTCACACAGAGGGTTGTGAATCTGTGGAGTTCTCTGCCTCGGAGTGCGATGGAGGCCGGTTCTCTGGATGTTTTCAAGAGAGAGCTAGATAGGGCTCTTTAGGATAGCGGAGTCAGGGGATATGGAGAGAAGGCAGGAACGGGGTACTGATTGGGGATGATCAGCCATGATCACATTGAATGGCTGTGCTGGCTCGAAGGGCCGAATGGCCTACTGCACCTATTGTCTATCGCCTCTTAATCCCATTCTCCTGCCTTCTCCCCATAACCCTTGACACGTGTTATAATCAAGAATTTGTCCTTCTCTGCCTTAAAGATAGCCACTGTTCTATGACTCAGCTCGGCCTATCACAGGCAGAGCCCTTCGCTCGACCCAAACCATCTACATGAGAAGCTGCCTGAAGAAGACTGCATCTCCCATCAAAGATACCCAACATCCACACCACCAACATTTCTCCTTATTCTTCCCCCATTCACCAATGAGTCATAGTTATTGAGTCTAAATAGAGTCAAAGAGTGATACAGCTTGGAATCAGGCCCTTTGGCCAATGTGCATCTTTATCCTGCATCTACAACAGGCAGTGAAGAAAGTGAATGGCATGTTGGCTTTCATAACAAGAGGAGTTAAGTATCGGAGCAAAGAGGTCCTTCTGCAGTTGTACATGGCCCTAGTGAGATAAGATAAGATACGATGCATTTATTTGCCACATGTGCCAATTGGCACAGCAAAATTAAATCACCCTACAGCCATACAGTAAAAATAAAGAACACAACATGGAGTAGATAGGATTCAACATAAAACATCCCCCCACAGCAGGATCAACATTTCCCACTGTGAGGGAAGGCACCAAAGTCAGTCTCTTCCCCTGATGTTCCCCACTGTTCCCCCGTGGTCGGGGCCTCCCCGAGCCCCCTGCAGTCGCCGCTACGGGCGGCCCGATGTTCAGGCCCGCTCCCCGTGGTAATGCAAGTCCGACGTCGGGGCTGAAGGACGTCAGCGGCCTGGACCCCGAGTCGGCCCCCTCCTACCGGAGTCCGCGGCTCCCAAAGTCCACTGGCCGCGCCGGGTGGAGATGCAACGCTGGCGGCCCTCGGCAAAGGGCCCCAGGACTCCACGATGTTGTTCAGCGCCGCCCGCGTTGGGAGCTCTAAACCAGAGCTCCACGATGTTGGAGCAGCGGCCCAACGCTCCGGAACTCCAACGGCGACCCAGGTAGGTATCGCCCGCTCCGTGGTGACTCCAGCGCCGCCGCTGTTGCAGCTCTGGTCCGGTTCCCGTCCCCGGCAGGAAAGGCCGCTCCGATCCAGGTGGTAGGCCGCGAGGTGGGGGGCAAGGACACGACTTGGAGAAATAGTCACGTCCCCGCCAGGAAGCGACTGGGGGTTAGTTTCCCCCTTACCTTGCCCCCCTCCCCCACATATAAAAGTTAAATATTCCCCCAAAAACAGGGGGCTAAAAACGGACTAAAAATAAAAAAAAGATGGAAACTCCAGGTGTAGTGAGACCACGCCTGGAGTTTTTGGTCCCCTAATTTGAGGAAGGACATTCATGCTATTGAGGGAGTGCAGCATAGGTTTACAAGGTTAATTCCCGGGATGGCGGGACTGTCATATACTGAGAGAATGGAGCAGCGGGGCTTGTATACTCTGGAATTTAGAAGGATGAGAGGGAACCTTATTGAAACATATAAGATTATTAAGGATTTGGACACGCTTGAGGCAGGAAACATGTTCCCGATGTTGGGGGAGTCCAGAATCAGTGGCCACAGTTTAAGAATAAGGGGTAAGTCATTTAGAACAGAGATGAGGAAACACTTTTTCACACAGAGAGTTGTGAGGCTGCGAAATTCTCTGCCTCAGAGGGCAGTAGAGGCCGGTTCTCTGGATACTTTCAAGAGCGAGCTAGATGGGGCTTTTAAATATAGCGGAGTCAGGGAATATGGGGAGAAGGCAGGAACGGGGTACTGATTGGGGATGATCAGCCATGATCACAGTGGATGGCGGTGCTGGCTTGAAGGGCCGAATGGCCTGCTGCTGCACCTATTATCTATTGTCTATTGTTTATTATCTACACACTGTGGACAGCTCGACTGTAATCATGTATTGTCTTTCTGCTGACTGGTTAGCACGCAACTAAAGCTTTTCACTGTATCTCTGTACACGTGACAATAAATTAAACTAAATTGCAAAAACCATCGGGAAACCTGAAGTCCCACAACATCCAGATTCAGTAACAGCTACTTTTTGACAATTATCAGGTTTTTGAACTGATCTGCACAGTCACAGTGTGAGGTTATAGAGTCATAGAGTCATTGAGTGATACAGTGTGGAAACAAGTCCATCGGCCCAACTTGCCCACAACCGGCCAACGTGCCCCATCTACACTAGTCCCACCTGCCTGCATTTGGCCCATATCCCTCCAAACCTGCCCTATCCATTTACCTGTCCAAATGTTTCTTAAACCTTGCAATAGACCCAGCCTCAACCACCTCCTCTGGCAGCTCGTTCCATAAACCTTTGTGTGAAAAAGTTACCCCTCGTGTTCCTATTAAACCATTCCCCCCTCACCTTAAATTCTCATCACAGAACGTTCTAGAGTCACTAAGGGACAATGACAGGTCATGGCTTCCCTGAAGGTTCGTTAATAAACTAAAGGGATTTTTATGGCAATCTGTTCGTTCCAAAAGTGATGCAGAATTTTATTCCAAATGCATTTTGTGTAAGTTTAATTTATCTGAGAAGCAAGATCATTAATTTCTGTAAAAATCAACATCAAAAGCTGGAGTATCTCAGCGAGTAAGGCAGCATCTTTGGAGAAAATGGATCGGTGAAGTGTCCGCTCTGGGCCTTTCTTCTGACTGCAACCACGTGAAAATCCACATAACATAGAACGTAATTTGCACTTAAAATTCTGTGCGCTTTGCTGTCGCCTGTCAAGTGTAGAATTCTGTGCACTTTGGGCAAATTATAGAAAAACCATCTGCAAAGGAAAGGATGAACTCTGCCTAGTGGTCCCTGGTCACCTCTCAAAGCTCCGTTAAACATTTAGTTCAGAGATACAGCACGGAAACAGGCCCTTCGGCCCACCGGGTCCGCACCGACCAGCGATCCCCGCACACTAACACCGTCCAACACACGCTGGGGACTATTTACAATTTTTATCGGAGCCCATTAACCTACAAAATTGGAGTGAACCCGAAGATCTCGGAGAAAACCCACGCAGTTCACGGGGAGGATGTACAGACTCTGTACAGACAGCACCCGTAGTCAGGATCAGACCCGGATCTCAGCCGCTGTAAGCGCTGCAAGGCAGCAACTCTACCGCTGAGCCACCGTGACAGAAAACGCAGACAGGCAATGAAGAAGGGACGCTGGGGTCTTACCAGGGCATCAAACACCAGCTTGTCGTATGTGGTGTTGTCCGAAAATTCCATCATGATGCTGAACAGAGCGTCCAGCGTATCCTGCAAGAACTGGAGAAAAAAGGGAGACATTAGGTCAGAGGGAAGCTTGTTCCTGTACTTTAGACTCTAGAGGTACAGCGTGGAAACAGGCCTTCCAGCCCACCGATCCCGCGCAGATCAATGATGACCCCGTACACTAGCACTATCTTACACACTAGGGACAATCAACCTGCAGAGAATTCCACAGATTCACAACTCTCTGGGTGAAAACGTTTTTCCTCATCTCCATTCTAAATGGCCTACCCCTTACGGAAGAGGAAGAGGAAGAAGGGAAGAGACAAAGACAAGATTTTGCCTTCCATCACAGTGAGGAGGTGCCTGGTGAACTCACTGTGGTGGATGTTAAATATGTGTTTATTGTGTGTTTTTGTTATTTACTATATGTATGACTGCAGGCAACGAAGTTTCGTTCAGACCGCAAGGTCAGCATGACAATAAAGTTTTCCAAGTTCCAATGGCCTACCCCTTATTCTGAACCCATCATTCAAGAACCCATCAATCTCCACATTAAAAATATCCATTGACTTGGCCTCCACAGCTTTCTGTGGCAATGATTTCCACAGATTCACCACCTTCTGGCTGAAGACATTTCTCCTCATCTCTATTCTAAAAGTACATCCTCTTATTCTGAGGCAATGGCCTCTGGTCCAAGACGCTCCCATTACTGGAAACATCCTCTCCACATCCCCTCTATACAGGCCTTTCACTATTCGGTAAGTTTCAAAGGGATCCCCCCCCCCCCCTCATCCTTCTACGCTCCAGTGAGTACACCCCAGTGCCCTCAAATGCTCATCATCCGTTAACTCAACATCCCTGAGTTTCATTTTCGTAAATCTCCTCTGGATCCCCTCCAATGCCAGCAGTTAGAGTTGCTGCCTCACAGCGCCAGGGACCTGGGTTCGATCCTGACCACGGGTGCTGTCTGTACGGAGTTTGTACGTTCTCCCTGTGACCGCGTGGGTTTTCTCCAGGTGCTCTGGGTTTCCTCCCACACTCCAAAGATGTGCAGTTTGTAGGTTAATTGGCTTCTGTACAAATTGTCCCTAGTGGATTGGACAAAACTAATGAGTGATATATGAACCAGGGGCCACAGTCTAAGAATAAAGGGGAGGTCATTTAAGACTGAGGTGAGAAAAAACTTTTTCACCCAGAGAGTTGTGAATTTATGGAATTCCCTGCCACAGAGGGCAGTGGAGGCCAAGTCACTGAATGGATTTAAGAGAGAGTTAGATAAAGCTCTAGGGGCTAGTGGAGTCAAGGGATATGGGGAGAAGGCAGGAACGGGTTATTGATAGGACACGATCAGCCATGAAATGTGGTGTGGAAGAAATTCCTTCTCAGTGCATGAAATTTGTGGAATTATTTGCCCTCTTACAGTGGAGGCCAGATTGTTAAGTATAATTAAAGTGGAGAAAGATAATGTCTAAAGGGGCTGTCCCACTTGGGCAACCTAATTGGCGAGTTTAGGAGTTTGAAAAAATGTCATGTTGAAGACCACCTTCGACTATGTTGAAGGCTAGCTGCGACTAACTTCGAGAAAATAGTAGAGAGCGAAGACCACCTCCTTCGGCCTCCCTTCAACTGTGATGAAGACTATCTACGACTACTTTCGACTACCCTCGATTATTTACGACTAAGTTTCCTTTCCCCCCTCCCACCCCCCCCCCCCACCCCCTTTTTAACTCGCGGGCATTTTTTCAACGTTGAAAAATACGCCGCGACCTAGCTGAGGCCTTGCGTACATGGGGACTACTCGCGAGCATGAAGGAGAGTTGCAAAGACATCATAACGACCTTGTGTCGACCATGCTGCGAGTATGAGTCGAGAGCAAACTCGCCAGAACTTGCGGATTGGGTCGTCCAAGTGGGACAGCCCCTTAAAGTGGATCTGGTACAATGGTGCAACAAGTCGAGCTGCTGCCTCCCTGTGCCAGGTACAATCCCTGACCTCTGATGCTGTCTGTGTGGAGTTTACACATTCTCCCTGTGGTAGTGTGAAGGGCCTGTCCCACTTTCACGATCTAATTCACAACCTTTTTTACTCTTGGACATTTTACATCAGGCTAGAAAAACGCCCCGACCTACTTGATGCCACGAGTACCTAGGACTAGCATCACGACCTACCTACGACCTCGTGACGACCATGCTGCGAGTCTGAGTCGAGGGCAAACTCGGCAGAGGTCGTGAATTAGGTTGTGAAAGTGGACAGGCCCTTGAGTTTCCTCTGGTGTTCTGGTTACCTTCCACGTCAAAAGACACGGTGGTTGGTGGGTTACCTGGCTTTCGTCTGTAGGGAAGTGGGAGAATCGGAGTAGTTAATGGGCTTTTGGGGAGAATAAAATGAGTAATTTGGGATTGGTGTAAATGGGTGGTTGATGATCAGCATGGAGTTAGATGTGGCCCTTGTGGCTAAGGGGATCAGGGGTTTATGGAGAGAAGGCAGGTACAGGATACTGATTGGGATGATCAGCCATGATCACAATGAATGGCGGTGCTGGCTCGAAGGGCCGAATGGCCTCCTCCTGCACCTATTGTCTATGTTTTTCTATCTATGTTTTCTATGTGATCGCTGGTCGGCGAGGTTTCGGTGGGCCCAAGGGCCTATTTCTGCGCTGTATCCGTAAAAATAGCAAAAAACTAAATACTACTCACAATATATTCCGAGTGTGGCCCGACCAGCACCTTAGAAGGCCTCAGTATTGCATTCCTGCTATTATACTCTAATGGGCCTGTCCCATTTAGGTTATTTTTCAGGCGACTGCCGGCGACTGTCAGTCGTAGCAGGTCGCCGGGAAACCGGTGACTGGACCCCCCCTTCCACATAGAATTTGAAATAGAATCATTACTTTAACAACAAAAAAAAACAAATTCAGCACCGGCGACACCTACGTCACCTGGCGACTACTACGACAGCACCTACGTCAGGAGAAGTCACGCTACGCTCATTGGCGACAAGCCCATTGTCGCCGACTGTCTTTGGGAATTTTTCAACATGTTAAAAATCCAGCGGCGACCAGAAAGACGCTACGACTCTCTGGGCGACTGAGGAGACGACTCACGGCCATACAGGCGACACCCCGGCGACCATATGGCGACAGCCTAGTCGCCTGTAGTCGCCTAAAAAATAGCCTAAGTGGGACAAGGCCCATAACTCTATTATATTCTAAAATGTTAACACCAGTGTGCAAATCTACAAAGTAGACAAAAACTGACAACAACATTGCATTTTTTGTTAAGAGATGGCACAGTGGCGCAGCGGTAGAGTTGCTGCCTTGCAGCGCCAGGAACCAGGAATTGATCCTAAATACGGGTACTGTCCTTACGGAGTTTGTACCTTCTCCCTGTGATCTTGTGGGTTTTCTCCAGGTGCTCTGGTTTCCTCCCACATTCCAGGTTACAACACAGGTTTGTAGGTTAATTGCCTTCTGCAAACTGTCCCAAACGTGTAAGAGTAGAACTAGTGTTCGGATGATCAGAGGGTGGTGAACCTGTGGAATTCATTGCCACAGAAGGCTGTGGAGGCCAAGTCAATGGATATTTTTAACGCAGAGATTGACAAATTCTCGATTAATACGGGTGTCGGCGGTTATAATGCAGAAGGCAGGAGAATGGCGTTGAGAGGGAAGGATAGATCAGTCATGGTTGAATAGCAGAGTAAATTTGATGGGCCGAATGGCCTAATTCTGCTCCTATCACATATGAACCTACGAACCAGCCCTTTACTGCATCTCGATACACATGACAACAAGCGAAACTGAACTGAACTGGACTCTGAAGAAAGGTCCTGACCTGAAACATTGCCTGTACATTCCCTCCAAAGATGCTGCCTGACCCACTGAGTTACTCCAGCACCTTGTGTTTCATTCAAGAGTCCAACATCTGCAGTTCCTTATGGCCCAGTGGATTCTTTGTGATAGCAATATTAATATCCATGCAGAGAGCCTCTCGCTGAGACATCCCAGAGGAAACATTGCCATCTTATTTGAAGCGCTGAATTCATTCATTCCAGCTATGGAAACGACAGTGACGGGATTCAGAAATGCCTCGTGCAATTTGTAACTTACATCAGCTTAATTAAAATTCAGTGCTTACATTAGCATAATCCAAAACGATACACCAGTAATTCATAACGTACAGTGTCTTGCGATGCTATTAGACGTAGCGTCTTAATAGGACTTACAATTGTAATGCTGCTATCTAATTAATTTTGGAGGCATTAGCAGTGAAAAGAATCAGGCATTTTACTTCGGAGTCACGTGAGTGACTACGTGAAGAACCCGCCTCACGCTGGCAACGGCATGACGTCAACGCTGACGGCGCGAGGAGGAGCTGGAGTAAGGAGCAGCTCCACGGCAGCGGTCGGAACGGCCCGCAGGTAAGTGCAGTTAGACCGGGGCGTTTTTTTAGGTTACGCTGGGTGGCTCCAGCAAAACGAAACCAAAAGAAAAAATTTAGAGCCACGTTAACGTGCTGATTGAGCACTGATTATTAAAGAAAAAATGGAAAAATCGGGAAAGAAGTTTTTCGCGGGTAAAAAGATGTTCCCGGGGTGAAAGTAAAAATACGGGATGCGAAGCTAGTGCGGACCCGGTTTCCGATACCGTTGGCCGCTGATGTACCCGATAGTGAGTTTCCAGATTCTCCAGAAATAATAACCACGGAGGAAAATGTTCCTAAAAAATGCAAAAAGAAATCTGAGAGGCCGTGGTTTCTGATGACTCTGATATTGAAAGACCTCCAGACAATAAAAACTATGTGGCTAAAAATGGAGCATATGGAGAAAGTTCTCCAAACAATAATGAGACAAGGGTCAGAGTACCCAGATGAATCCCAAAAAATCCCTGAGGGGTTTGAATATGATGAATATGGCTGTGGGCCAAGTTGGGAATATGATACTCCGGACCCAGGATTTGGGCTGGAAGAAGTCTCATGGGATGATATCCCAATTGATTTAGGGCTGCAGAAGGCAGACCCTGCTGGTGGCTATATGGCTTTTGAAAGCACACCACAAAGTAAAAAGAAAAGGCCTAATGTGCCTGGGATAGCACAAGATTTTGCTATACCTGAAGGAAGTGGTGAGGCTATGGAAGAAAACCTAGCTGCAAACATAAATTATATGGTATCTCACCAACTTCACAATTCTGTGATTGAATGAAACATCAGAATTATATAAAGCTCCAAGAAATTGTGCCTCATTGGAAGTACCTACGGTGAATCCGATGATATGGACGTCTATGACTCCAAGTATGAGAGCCCTAGAAGTGAAGTTTCAAAAGGTGCTCAAATTAATTTTCTGCCGCCATTACGGCCTATGGCAGGCAAATGGAGAATCTGGAAACGGAAAAAGATTCAAAAGGATACTTTGGGCTTATTATGTAATTCATTCTATGAAATTAATTGCATGAGGAAAACGGCGATTCGGCCCATATTTCACCCTAGATTTGCAAGCCTGTGTCAAGAAAGTGGAGTTCAAGCTCCTGGGTATTTGTTTGGAGAAAATTTGCCGAAACAGCTGAAAGAGTTGAATGACGAAGCTAAATATTTTAGCAATGTTAAACCTTTTGTTTTGGACAAAGAAGGGGTTTTTCGACCCGAAGGGGTTTCGATTTCCATTATAGAAGCAGAAGTTTGTCACGAAAATACTATCGTGCTGTGCAGGCAAGTGCTTCCCTGTATTCGGGAAGAAGGAGACCACCACGCTCATACGGAGAGGTATTAAAGACTTATATACTTAAAGAAACTGTGGATGACCCTCCAGTTGGAGGGAGATTGCAAAAATTTTATAATGCCTGGCTTAACATTACTTCTGATCGATATGTATTACAAGCAGTTTCAGGAGCCATTATTATTTTTAAAGAAGGGTTAATCCTCCTGTACAGAATAGACCTGCTTATGCTTATGTGTTTTCTGCAGAGGAAAGAATGGAGATTAATGTGGAAATTGACAAATTATCTGGAAAAGGCGTAATTGAAAAGACTTATGAACATAAGCATCAATTTGTCTCTAATATATTTCGAAGAGATAAAAAAGATGGTGGTTGCAGAATTATTCTGGACCTTACAGATCTGAATAAGTTTGTAGAAATACAAACATTTTAAGATGGAGACATTCAGTACTGCAAAATATCTTCTCTCAGCAGGGTGTTATATGGCTAAGATTGATTTGAAGGATGCCTATTATTTCTGTAGCAATTCATCAATGCTTCAGGAGGTATTTAAAATTTTAATTGGCTGGGGCAATTATGGCAGTTTTAAAGCTTTACCAAATGGATTGAGTTTGGATCCTAGACTCTTTGCAAAACTGGTGAAACCAGTTTTTAGCCCAATTAAGAGCACAGAAAACGTATTGTTATGGCTTATCTGGATGATATTCTGATCATTAGTGATACTCAAGAGTCAGCTGAGCACTCAGTTTCAGTTACTAAAGCTTTGTTTGAAAAGCTAGGGTTTTGATTCATCCAATTAAGTCCCAGCTGCAGCTAGCACAATCAATTAACTTTTGGGGTTTGTAATTAACTCAGTGACTATGTTAGTTACTTTGCCAACAGAGAAGGCCAATGACATCTTGATGACTTGTAATTACCTCATTCACAAACCTTATCCCTCCATCCGAGAAGTGGCGAAAAACCATTGGGAAACTGGTAGCAGCATTTCCGGCAGTGGAATTTGGTCCATTACATTATCCAAAATCTTCAAAGGGACAAAACAAGGCTCTTAAGGAGAAGGCAGGTCACTTTGACAGGCCTATGCAATTAACAAAAGAAGCCGTGTTGGAATTACAATGGTGGGTTGAAAATGTCCCCACAAGCTGCTAAGAATATCATGATTAAACAACCTGAAATGGTTTTACAAACGGATGCTAGTGCTCTCGGATGGGGGGCTACAGATTCGTCCTCCAGTTGTGGAGGTAGATGGAAAGCTCAAGAAGAAGCGTTTCTTCAAGTTTATGGTATTAACTATTTGGAGTTATTGGGTGCTTTTTATGGACTTAAAGCATATTGTTGTGCTAAACAAGGTCTACATGTGTTAATACAGTTAGACAATAAAACGGCTGTTGCATACATTAATCACATGGGGGGAGTTAGGTCAGTATCATGTGATTGTCTGGCCAATGAGATATGGCAATGGTGTATTGGTCGCCAAATATGGATTTCAGCAAGCTACATTCCCGGGTAAGGACAATGTGGTAGCAGATGAAAGGTCCAGGATTTTTAAAGATAATACGGAATGGATGCTTAAGCCAGCAATATTTAAGAATATTGTAAACCAATTTGGGTTGCCAGAAATAGATTTGTTTGCATCTAGGCTTAATCATCAGTTGCCTACTTATGTGTCTTGGGAACACGATCCAGATGCAGTAGCAGTAGATGCTTTTTCATTACACTGGGGAAAGATGTTCTTTTATGCTTTTCCACCATTTGCTTTGATTCAGAGATGCCTGAAGAAGATAGAACAAGATTCTGCTTCTGGATTGTTGGTAGTTCCAAATTGGCCAACTCAACCTTGGTTCCCAGTAATGCTGAATATGATTAAAGAACCATATATGTCGATTCCTAACTGTAGTGATATCTTGACTAATCCGGTAACTAAAGAGATTTACCCATTGTAAATGCATATATGAATTTGTTAATCTGCAGGTTTTGACCAGACCACTACAGGAGCTGGAATTGTCGGACCAAACTATGGAAGTTATGGTTGCATCATGGCGCAATAGCACACAAAAGCAATATATGACACATATTAAGAAATGGGAAAGACTTTTGCACACAGTCAAATATTCTTATGATACTGTAAATATTGTAAATGTTTTGGAATTCCTTGCCAATTTGCATTTTCAGCAACATTTAAGTTACAGTGCCATTAACACTGCACGCAGTGCTTTGTCGTCCTATTTAGGGCTTATGACTGATCAGAGATCAATTGGGTCCGCATCCATTAATATCTAGATTCATGAAAGGAATCTTTAATATTAATCCACCCAAACCAAGATACACAGAGATTTGGGATGTGAGCATTGTACTTACGCTACTTAGACAATGGACTCCAATTGAAGGGTTGACATTGGAAAGATTGACATTGAAATTAGTCATGTTAATGTCACTGGTCTCAGCTCAAAGAGTGCAAACTTTACAAATGTTGCGTTTAGACTGTATGCATGTGACTACAGATAATGTTGTGTTCTATGTTTACGAGTTGATCAAACAAAGCAGACCAGGGAGATCTGGAACAAAGGTAACCTTTCAAGCTTATCATATTGATCCTACTTTGTGTGTGGTTTAAACATTTGAACGAATATATTAAAGTTACTGACACCCTTCGAGGAAATGAAAAAGCATTAATGGTTACGCACAAAAAAAACCACACACAAAAGCTTCAGTTCAAACTATCTCAAAATGGTTGAAACAGGTGTTGGTTTTAGCGGGAGTAGACACTGATGTGTTCAAATCTCACTCCACCAGGGCGGCAGCTACGTCCGCGGCGAAGGGGCGGGACGTACCTCTCGAGCATATTTTAAAAGTCGCAGGGTGGAGTAGAGAAGAAACTTTTTCAAAGTTCTACAATAAACCTGTTCACACTATGACAAGCTTTGGGACACGCGGTGTTGGGAGCACTATAATCACCTGCTTTGTTTACTATTAATTGCTATAATCAATGGTGTAGTCACTTCTATCTTTTATCACTTGTAATCATTTTCCCTCAGATATAAGGAGGGTTATTATATGGTCTTTAAACCATTAAAAAGTTAATTGTGAAATGATCTAACATTAGTCTGGTTTCTCATGTATGTGTTTACTTAGCCGGACTGTCGTACGGATTGATTCTACGACATAAAAAACACAGAAAGCTTTAAAATCTTCACGTAGTCACTCACGTGACTCCGAAGTAAAATAGTAAGATTAAACAAGAACTTACCATTCGAAGTTTGATCGTTATTTTATGAGGAGTTACGATGAGGGATTACGTGCCCCTCCGCTCCCACCCTCATAAAATAAATGATCAAATGGTAGTTCTGAGTCTTTTATGAGCCTTACTATGTTACTCCGGCTTTTGGTGTTCTGTGTTTTTCATGCCGCTGCTTTGAAGTATGCCGTTGCCAGCGTGAGGCGGGTTCTTCACGTAATCCCTCATCGTAACTCCTCATAAAATAACGATCAAACTTCGAACTGGTAAGTTCTTGTTTAATCTTACTATTCTACATCGAGAGACCAAAGACATTTGGTCTTAATGACTCACCCGTAGGCCTTATAGAAGGACTGGACAAGCTAGATGCAGGAACAATGTTCCCAATGTAGGGCGAGAACCAGAACCAGGGGCCACAGTCTTAGAATAAAGGGGAGGTCATTTAAGACTGAGGTGAGAAAAAACTTTTTCACCCAGAGAGTTGTGAATTTGTGGAATTCCCTGCCACAGAGGGCAGTGGAGGCCAAGTCACTGGATGGATTTAAGAGAGAGTTAGATAGAGCTCTAGGGGCTAGTGGAATCAAGGGATATGGGGAGAAGGCAGGCACGGGTTATTGATTGGGGACGATCAGCCATGATCACAATGAATGGCCGTGCTGGCTCGAAGGGCCGAATGGCCTACTCCTGCTCCCATTTTCTATGTTTCTATGTTTAAGAAAGAACTACAGATGCTGGAAAAATCAAAGGTAGACAAAAATGCTGGAGAAACTCAGCGGGTGAGGCAGCATCGATGGAGCGAAGGAATAGGTGACGTTTCGGGTCAATACCCTTCTTCAGATTGATGTGGGGGCGGGAAGAAGAACGGAAGAGGCAGAGACAATAGGCTGGGAGAGCTGGGAAGGGGAGGGGAAGGAAGGAGAAAGCAAGGACTACCTGAAATTGGAGAAGTCAATGTTCATACCGCTTGGGTGTAAACTACCCAAGTGAAATATGAGGTGCTGCTCCTCCAATTTGTGGTGGGCCTCACTCTGGCAATGGAGGAGGCCCAGGACAGAAAGGTCGGATACGGAATGGGAGGGGGAGTTGAAGTGCTGAGCCACCGGGAGATCTGTTTGGTTAATGCGGACCGAGCGGAGGTGTTGGGTGAAGCGATCGCCAAGTCTACGCTTGGTCTCACCGCTGTAGAGCAGCTGACACCTAGAGCAGAGGATGCAATAGATGAGGTTGGAGGAGGTGCAGGTGAACCTCTGCCTCACCTGGAAAGACTAAGGAATCGAGGGGGGAGGTAAAGCGACAAGTGTAGCATTTCCTGCGGTTGCAAGGGATGGTACCGGAGGAGGGGGTGGTTTGGGTGGGAAGGGACGAATTGACCAGGGAGATACGGGGGGAATGGTCTCTGCGGAAAGCCAACAGGGGAGGAGATGGGAAGATGTGGCCAGTGGTGGGATCCCGTTGGAGGTGGCAAAAATGTTGGAGGATTATCTGTTGTATACGACGGCTGGTAGGGTGGAAGGTGAGGACAAGGGGGACTCTGTCCTTGTTACAAGTGGGAGGATGGGGTGGGAGAGCAGAGTTAGGGGATATAGAGGAAGACCCTGGTGAGAGCCTCATCTATAGTAGAAGAGGGGAACCCCCGTTCCGTGAAGAATGAGGACATCTCCGATGCCCTGGTGTGGAACACCTCATCCTGGGTGCAGATGCAGCGTAGACGGAGGAATTGGGAGTAGGGGATGGAGTCCTTACAGGGAGCAGGGTGGGAAGAAGTGTAGTCCAGATAGCCATGGGAGTCAGTGGGTTTGTAGTGGATGTCAGTCAGTAGTCTGTTACCTGCGATGGAGATGGTGAGGTCTACAAACGGTTGGGTGATGTCGGAAATGGTCCAGGTGAATTTCAGTGCCGGATGGAAGTTATGGATGAAGTCAGTGGATGAAGTCAGTGAGTTCTGCGTGGGTGCAGGAGGTAGCACCAATGCAGTCGTCGATGTTGCGGAGGTGGAGTTCGGGGATAGGGCCCAGGTACGCCTTGAACAAGGATTGTTTGACGTACCCTACAAGGAGGCAGGCATGGCTGGGGCCCAAGCGTGTGCCCATAGCTACCTTTCTATGTAATCTTTATCTCAAGGCCACCCACATTGTGCTGCCTGATTTAGGGATTAAATTAAACAAACTGGTGTAACAGTTCAATGAAGAAAACTAATGGCATGTTGGCCTTCATAACAAGAGGAGTTGAGTATAGGAGCAAAGAGCTCCTCTGCAGTTGGAAAGGGTCCGAGTGAGACCACACCTGGAGTATTGTGTGCAGTTTTGGTCTCCTAATTTGAGAAAGGACATTCTTGCTATTGAGGGAGTGCAGCGTAGGTTCATGAGGTTAATTCCCGGGATGGCGGGACTGTCATATGCTGAGAGAATGGAGGCTGGGGCTTTAGGATGAGAGGGATCTTATTGAAAAATATAAGATTGTTAAGGGTTTGGACATGCTAGAGGCAGGAAACATGTTCCCGATGTTGGGGGAGTCCAGAACCAGTTTAAGAATAAGGGGTAAGCCATTTGGAACGGAGACGAGGAAACACTTTTTCTCACAGAGTGGTGAGTCTGTGGAATTCTCTGCCTCAGAGGGCGGTGGAGGCAGGTTCTCTGAATACTTTCAAGAGACAGCTAGATAGCGCTCTTAAAGATAGCGGAGTCAGGGGATATGGGGAGAAGGCAGGAACGGGATACTGATTGGAGACTGTCATATGTTGAGAGATATATGGTGCGACTGGGCTTGTATACTCTGGAATTTAGAAGAATGAGAAGGGATCTTATTGAAACATATAAGATTATTAAGGACTTGGACATGCTAGAGGCAGGAAACATGTTCCCGATGTTTGGGGATTCCAGAAACAGGGGCCACAATTTAAGAATAAGGGGTAGGCCATTTAGAACAGGGATGAGGAAAAACTTTTTCACCCAGAGAATTGTGAGTCTGTGGAATTCTCTGCCTCTGAAGGCGGTGGTGGCCAATTCTTTATTTACTTTCAAGAGAGAGCTGGATAGGGCTCTTCAAGATAGCGGAGTCCGGGGAGAAGGCAGGAACGGGGTACTGATTGTGGATGATCAGCCATGATCATATTGAACGGCGGTGCTGGCTCGAAGGGCTGAATGGCCTACTCCAGCACCTATTGTCTATTGAACTGGAGTGTCGAGAAGATTTTTCCTATGTAAGGTGACTTGGATAGGTTGGGTGAGCGGGCAAATGCATGGCAGATGCAGTATAATGTTGATAAATGTGAGGCTATCCACTTTGGTGCAAAAACAGGGTAGACTATTATCTGAATGGTGGCCGATTAGGAAAAGGGAGGATGCAACGAGACCTGCGTGTCATGGTACACCAGTCATTGAAAGTAGGCATGCAGGTGCAGCAGGCTGTGAAGAAAGCGAATGGTATGTTGGCATTCATAGCAAAAGGATTTGAGTACAAGAGCAGGGAGGTTCTACTGCAGTTGTACAGGGTCTTGGTGAGGCCGCACCTGGAGTATTGCATACAGTTTTGGTCTCCGAATCTGAGGAAAGACATTCTTGCCATAGAGGGAGTACAGAGAAGGTTCACCAGACTGATTCCTGGGATGGGCACGACTTCCATATGAAGAAAGACTGGATAGACTCGGCTTGTACTCGCTGGAATTTAGAAGATTGAGGGGGGATCTTATAGAAACTTACAAAATTCTTAAGGGGTTGGACAGGCTAGATGCAGGAAGATTGTTCCCGATGTTGGGGAAGTCCAGAACAAGGGGTCACAGTTTAAGGATAAGGGGGAAGTCTTTTAGGACCGAGATGAGAAAATCGTTTTTTTTCACACAGAGAGTGGTAAATCTGTGGAATTTTACTTCGGAGTCACGTGAGTGACTACGTGAAGACCCCGTCCAGCACGCATGCGCGACATTAGCGTTCATGCAGTGCACCGCGACGAACGGGAGTTCAAGGCGCTCCCGCTACAAATTGAAAAGTCGGGCCGACAGGTAAGTTTACCGTGGCCGTGTGTCTTTCTCTCTGTGGTCTTGTTGTTCCAGGAAGAATGAGCAAGGCCCGAGGAAAGAAGTCTGCAGCTCGCCCCCGTTCGTCCTTCGTTGAGGAATGCTCTTTGGAGGGGGGGCAAGAGGCGGCGGTTATAACTACCGAGCCGAGCCCAGCACCGCTAGTGCTGCCTGAGCAGCGGGCTGGAGGTACCTGCAGCCGGAACCGGGCGGTAGTGTCCAACGTTTCGGATGAAGATGCCTTACTGCTCGAGAGCACAGGCAGCCGCCTAAGCCGCATGGAACGGCTTATGGAGCAATTGCTCCAGCGAGATCTGCTGAGAAGAGCAGCAGCAGCCTCGCCAAGGGAGTTCAGGCACTCCCGCAGTGCCTTTTACGGCACTGGCCATTGCTTCACCTTCCTTTGAAGGCAGCATTGGCGACCAGGTCTGGGCTGGTCAAGAAGAGGGGTCACTGGCTGAAGATATTTGGGAGTACGCAGGGTGTACAGGAACAGGAAGAGCTGCTGGGTGTGGTCAACCGCTACGTGGCCATTCCACAAGCGGGTCGGCCATTAGAGCCGAAACTTGCAGCCAGCATTAACCACCTGTCCTCTAAACCCCTACAAGAACAAGTGGTCAATGAGGCTCTTCAACTATATACAGCCCAGGAAATTGTACATCTTTGAATGTACCTGCTGTCAATAGCCAAATTTGGGACATTTGGGGCAGAACATCAGAAACCTGGAGTTGAAGCTCCAGAAGATCCTTAAATTCCTGACTGCAGGAATAACATTCTTATGCTCGGTCCATTGATGGTGCGGACATCTCCACAAATCAGCAAGACACATTAGCTCTGCTGTGCACCACTCAATATGAAATAAATAATTTGCGAAAGGAGATTATCAAGCCTGCCCTCAACCCTAATTTGCGGGACTTTGCAAAACACCGGGGTCAGAACCTCCTATTCTGCTCTTTTGGGAAAGACCTTCCAAAAAAGGTGAAAGACCTGGAAAAAGAATCCAAGACCTTTGGTCTCGTGAGGGCAGGGTTTGGGACCGAGCAGACCCAACAAACCCAGGCGGCAGTACCCCATGGCGTCCACCAGTCGTCGACCACACTATGGGACTGGTGAAAGCTCGGGGTCCGCAACCATTCCCCGTAAGCCTTTTTTAGGCCAGGGCCCAGAGCGGACCCCATGGAAAATGCACCACCCCAACAACATCGAGATCAACATCAACCCTCTACAGCCCAGCAGACGCCTCATCACCCAGCGAAGAGGCAGAAGAAACACCAATAACCATGGAGGTAGGTGGGTCTGGTTCCTCTCAGCATATGTGCAGTAGGGCTCTGTACTAACAGGGGGGAGATTGCACTTTGTTTTTGGATGCATGGGAATCCATCACTAATGACAAGTATATACTCAGCAGCGTTCATGCTACAAAATTGACTTTGTCCATAAAAATTTTCCACCAGTTCAGCATATACCCAAAAGGGTATTCACCCTCTCAGTCAAGGAGAAACAAGAGGGTCAAGCTGAACTGATGAGGTTACAAGCTAAAGGTGTTATTGAAAGAACAAAACATGAACCTTTGGAATTTGTGTCTAATATTTTCACTAAAATCAAAAAAGATGGTGGACGACGCATCATCATTGACTTAACTACTTTGAACAAGTCTGTCAGGTATATACATTTCAAGATGGATACTTTTGAAACAGCCAGACTATTGGTTTCTAGAGGGTACTTTCTAGCAAGCATTGATTTAAAAAGATGCCTACTACTCAGTACCCATACACAAGGACCATCGAAAATATTTAAAATTTATCTGGATGAAACAGCTATGGCAATATAAAGCCTTACCAAATGGGCTAACCTCTGCTCCAAGGTTGTTCACTAAAATCTTAAAACCTGCCTTGGCATTATTGAGGAAACAAAAGCATATAGTCATGGCGTATTTAGACGACATTTTAATAGTAGGGAAAACCTTGGAGACAGCCATTCTGGCAGTCGCAGCCACCAAACGTTTGTTTGAAACTTTGGGGTTTGTCATACATCCAGAAAATCCAATCTTACACCGTCCACTGCCATGGACTATCTTGGATTTACGATAGATACTGTTCGCATGATTGTAACTCTGCCGAAGGGGAAAGCATCAGAATTGACGCTAATCATGCAAACAAACTCATGAATAAAACATCAGCCAACCATACGGGAAGTAGCTAGAGTTATTGGCAAAATGGTAGCATCTTTCCCAGCTGTACAATTTTGGGCCTTTTGCACTATCAAAATTTTGCAAAGAGCTAAAGTGCATGCACTAAAGCAAAACTCAGGTCACTTTGACCGAGCTATGAGTTTAACTGCTGAATCCATTCCAGAGTTACAATGGTGGGCAAGGAACGTAAGACTCAGCTCCAGTCCCATAATGATCACTAACCCAGTATTTAACCATTCAAACGGATGCCAGTGCTTTGGGCTGGGGAGCAACTAACATGCAATCCAGCACAAGGGGGCAGATGGAGTAAATTTGAATCATCTTGCCTACAGACACACGGGGTATCAACTATTTAGAAATGTTGGGTGCGTTTTATGGGTTTTAAAAGCCTATTCCATGTAATACGCATCATGCACATGTCCGGTTGCAACTAGAAAATACCACGGTGGTGGCTTTATATCAATCACATGGGGTGTAAAGTCGATATCGTGTGACAATTTGGCCAACCTAATCTGGCAATGGTGTGTTGAAAGGCATATTTTGGTTATCAGCAACTTACCTACCAGGTAAGCAAAATACAGTGGCAGACACCAGGTCACGTAGATTTAATGATAACATCGAAATGGATGTTAAATCCCAAAGTGTTTGCTGAAATTACAAAGCAATATGGCACACCAGATATCGATCTATTTGCATCCAGGCTGAAATCACCAGGTATACCAACGTATGGTCGCTTGGGAACCAGACCCTGAGGCAGCAGCAGTTGATGCATTCTCGCTGCATTGGGGGGAAAAATGTTCTTTTATGCTTTTCCTCCCTTCTGCCTCATCAGTCGGGTATTACGCAAGATTCAATTGGATTCCGCTTCGGGAATCTTGATAATACCTGACTGGCCTACACAGCCATGGTTCCCAGTGGCTTTCGACATGGCTGTTGAAACACCGTTGGAATTCCCCAGCAGTCGACAGTTATTAATCCACCCAGTGTCAGGGCATTAGTCACCCGTGCCATGACCAGAGTCAATCTCCTGGCTTGCAGATTCTAAAAAGACCTCTACTGGGCCTGGACTGTCTCGGAGGACGCCATCAACATGATGACCGCATCTCACCGGGTAGTCCACCAGGAGACAATACCTGACCAATATAAGAAAAATGGGAACGGTTATTGCTCCAAAACAGGAACTACCTACACTACAGCTACAGCCCACCAGTGTTGTGGAGTTTCTGACTTGGATTACATCGGGAAGACTCAGCTACAGCGCCATTAAAACAGCCAGGAGTGCGTTGTCAGCGTATTTGGTTCCAGCAGCAGGACAACTGACTTTGGGGTCCCATCCACTAGAGTGTCAAAATCATGAGGGGCATTTTTTAACACCAATCCCCTAGGCCTAGGTACACTCAGATCTGGGATGTCAGCATAGTTACTGACGTACCTTAGGGGATGGCCACCACCCAGGTCACTTACTTCTGGAACAACTTACACTGAAATCAGTCCATGCTCATGGCTTCTAGTGTCAGCTCAAAGGGTACAGTCCCTCCACCTTCTGAGGCTGGACAGCAATGACAGAGTCTTTGGACTGTATCACATTTCACGTTCAGGGGCTGGTCAACAAACTAGACCAGGTACCACGCCTCCAGTTATGGAGTTCCGGGCATATTCACCTGACCCACGGTTTTGTGTGCCAAGACCCATCTCGCAACTACATAGACACAACATATAACTTAAGAGGGAGAGAAAAAGCCTTATGGATAAGCCACAAGAAGCCTCATGGTCAGGTGACGAGCCAAACCATTTCAAGGTGGCTCAAGCAGGTGCTTAAGTCTGCGGGAGTCGATACTAATGTTGTACAAATCTCATTCCACCAGGGCTGCCATCTACTCGGCGGCTAGGCGAATGGATGTGCCTATGGACCATATTCTGGCAGAGCAGGAATGGTCCTCGGAAAGAACTTTCCAAAGGTTTTATAATAAGCCGCTGGCGGAGCCTGCTACATTTGCAGACTCAGAATTTTAGAGTCTGCAGATTAATATTTTAATTTAAGCCCGGGGGAGCTCTCTGTTTTTGTTGTTATTAATCAAACTTTTTTGTTTCACAAACAGGTTATTGTTGATTGTATAACATGCTTCCTCCCTCTAAGGTCTTCAGGCAGTGAGTGTGAAGCATGAGCTGGTACTCGGTTCGGATTCCAAGAGCTTTGAAGTCTTCACGTAGTCTCACGTGACTCCGAAAAGTAAAATAGTAAGATTAAATGAGACTTACCAGTTCGAAGTAGTTTGATCTGTATTTTTGAGGAGTTACGATGAGGGATTACGTGCCCTCCGCTCCCACCTCTATTATACAGATCAACTGGTAATTAAGTTCTTATTTTTTCTTTACTATATTTATTTCAATTGTTGTGTTTTTCTGTGAATCCACACCGCTGCTTTGAAGAAATGTGCGCATGCGTGTGTGCTGGACGGGGTCTTCACGTAATCCCTCATCGTAACTCCTCATAAAATACAGATCAAACTTCGAACTGGTAAGTTCTCATTTAATCTTACTATTCTTCTGCCACAGAAGATAGTTGAGGCCCCCAGCTCGTTTGGCTATATTTAAGAGGGAGTTGGATGTGGTCTTGTCAAATGGGTAATGGAGAGAAGGCAGGTACAGATACTGAGTTGGATGATCAGCCCATGATCATATTGAATGGCGGTGCAGGCTCGAAGGGCTGAATGGCCTACTCCTGCACCTATTTTCTATGATTCTATGTTTCTATGTACAGGACCGTTTTTTTGGGGGGGGGGTACATTCCCCCCCAGTGGGGGGGGGGGGACCGTGCGGGTTTCCTCCGGGTGCATTGTACCATTCAACTACAGTTTCTCCAGAACTTTGTGTTTCAATACATTGCTTCAGATAGACAGTTTCTACAGGATGCATCGCCAGCGCAGTTTGGGAACAGCTGAAATTCAAGACCACAAGAAAATTTGCAGAGAATTGTGGACGTAGCCCAGACCATCACACAAAACCGACCACCCCTTTCATTGACTCCATCTACACCTCACGCTGCCTCGGCAAGGCCAGCAGCATCATCAAGGACCAGTCGCACCCCGGCCTCTCCCTCTTCTCCCCTCTCCCATCAGGCAAAAGTATGAAAACACACACCACCAGATTCAGGGACAGTTTCTCCTCAGCTGTTATCAAGCAACTGAATCATCCTACCACAACCAGAGAGCAGTGCTGAACTACTATCTACCTCAGTGGTGAACCTCGGACTATCCTTGATCCGGCTTTGCTGGCTTTACCCTGCACTAAACGTTATTCCCTTATCATGTATCTGTACACTGTGAATGGCTTGATTGTAATCATGTATTGTCTTTCCGCTGACTGGTTAGCACGCAACAAAAGTTTTTTCACTGCATCTAATTATAGGAAGGATGTCAACAAAATAGAGAGAGTACAGAGGAGATTTACTAGAATGTTGCCAGGGTTCCAGCAACTATGTTACAGAGAAAGGTTGAACAAGTTAGGTCTTTATTCTTTGGAGCGCAGAAGGTTAAGGGGGGACTTGATTGAGGTCTTTAAAATGATGAAAGGGATAGACAGAGTTGACGTGGACAAGCTTTTCCCATTGAGGGTAGGGAAGATTCAAACAAGAGGGCTTGACATGCGGAATTAAGGGATGGATGTTTAGGGGTAATGTGAGGGGAACATCTTTTTCTCAGAGGGTGGTGGCTGTGTGGAGATGAGCTTCCAGCAGAAGTGGTGGAGGCAGGATCGATTTTTAAACATTTAAGAGTAAAGTGGATAGGTATATGGACGTGAAGGGAATGGAGGGGTATGGTCTGAGTGCAGGTAGATGGGACTAGGGGAAAACAAATGGTCGGCACGGACTGGGAAGGCCCGAGAGGTTTCGTTATATCCCGTTTCCGTGCTGTAATTGTTATATGGTTATATATGGTACACGTGACAATAAACTAAACTGAACATGTTGTGAAGGTCTCCAGTGGGATCGGGGAACACGGAGTTACTCTCCAGGCAGGTAAGGTGGGGTCATGTCCGTATACCTGGGCACACCTGTGGCAGGTGCATGTACATCTTCTCCGTTGGAGGAAGGTGTCCCTGCCTTTGGTAGGTCCTAAATGAAACTAAACTCGAGACAAGAGACAAGAGAGACAAGAGACATTTATTGTCACATGTACCAATTGGTTCAGTGAAATGTGCGGTTACCATACAGCCATACGAATAATAAAGCACAGAACACGATAGTCTTTAACACAGACATCCCCACACAGTGGGATCAAAGTTCCCACCGTGAGGGAAGGCTCCAAAGTTCAGTCATGCTCCTCTGTTGTCCTCTGCTGTTCACCCGTGGTCGGGGGGCTCCCGAACCCCTCGCTGTCGCCGTTATAGGCGGCCCGATGTTCAGGCCCGCCCGCCAGATGATGGAACTCCGACGTCGGAATTAGAGAATACTCTCAGCGGCTTGGAGTTCCGAATCGGCCCCTTCCTACTTCCTACCGGAGACTGCGGCTCCCGAAGTCCACAGGCCGAGCTGGGCGGAGGGAGGTTCACACTGGCGGCCCTCGGGAAAAGGTCCCAGGACTCCGCGATGTTAAAGTCAGCGCCGCCCGCGCTGGAAGCTGCGCAAACCACCGCTCTGTGATGTTGAACCAGCAGGCCCAACACTCCGGAGCTTCCAACGGCGGTCCCCGGTAAGGCATCGCCCGCTCCTTGGTGAATCTGCACCACTGCGGAAGCCCTGGTCCGGTCTCCGACAGGAAAGGCCGCGCCAATCCAGCTGGTAGGCCGTGGGGGGGGGGGGGGGGGGGCGAGGACGCGACTCGGAGAATAGTCACATCCTTACCAGGAAGTGACTGAGAAACGGTTTCCCCCTTACCCAACCCCCCTCCCCCACATAGAAATATTTTAAAAATCCTCCAAATCACACTTTTAAACAAACTAAAAATTAAAAAAAGATAGAAAAACAGAGAAGCTGTAGGCAGAGGCTGCCATCATGCAGCGCCCCTAGTGCCCAACTAGACAGCGAGACCTATGGCCAACATCGGCTTCTTAGTTCAACTTTAGTTTAGTTTTGTCCATTACTGTCACGTGTACCGAGGTACAGTGTCAAATTTTTGTTGTTGTGTGCTAACCAGTCAAAAAAAACCCATCATCACCAAAACTGATCACCTCCTCATCTTCATGCGAGCCAGAAATTAAAAATCATGAGAGGAATAGAAATCGGGCCAGACGCACAGTCCCCTCTTGCCCCAGAGCAAGGGGAATCCAGGACCAGAGGACATAGTTTTAACAGTGAAGGGGAACAATATTTTTTGTTTTTTTATTTAATAAGTAATCTGAGCGGTAACTTTTTTCACAATGTTTTATTTAAGAAACAGCTAGACAGGAGGTTTACGCGATAGGACAGGTTTTTTTTTTTGGAGGGATATGGGCCCAAAACGCAGGGCAGGGGGGACTAGTGGTATCTGAGACATTGTTGGCCAGTGTGGGCAAGTTGGGCTGTATGACTTACTAGGCCCCACGCTGTATGACTCTATGATTCTATAGGGTTTTTTGCGTAGGGTAGGACTTCATTTTCCTTGGAGTGCAGGAGGATGAGGGGGTGTTCCTACAAAGGTGTACAAAATAATCAGGAGGGATTAGATGGGGTAAATGCACACTGTTTTTAGCCAGAGCAGGAGAATGAAGAAGCAGAAGACGAAGGTTTTTTTTTTTTAAGAAGGTGGCGGGGGGGGGGGGGGAAAAAGATTTAATATGAACCTGAGGGGCAAATTTTATTTACACTAAGGATGGTTGGTTAATATGGAATGAGCTGTTAGAGAAGATCGTTGAGTGCGGTATGTTTAAAAAAACGTTTTGTAAAACAGTATATGGATAGGATAGGTTTTTGGGGGGGGGAGGGGGGATTGTGGGACCTAAATGCAAGCAAGTGGCAAAATTAGTGTAAATGGGGCAATCTTGGTTGGCATGATGAGTATTTTTTTTTGGTCCCCGAAGGGCCCCTGTTCCGTACTGTATGCCTTTTATGACTGTAAGAACCATGAGCACATATATGACCTTATTTATAACTCTAAACTCTGCATCTACACTGTGGTGTATGTGTGTGAATAGACAATGGACAATAGATGCAGGAGGAGACCATTCGGCCCATTCGAGCCAGCGCCGCCATTCAGCTTTGTGAAACCTGGATTCTGGATGGAGTACGCTGAAAAGCTCTAGATTAGAGCTTCACTCAGCACTGGACAATTTTTATACTGGACCCAATTTTCTACATTTACCAAGCCAATCAACCTCCAAACCACCTGCCATTGCCTTTGGAATATGGGAGGGAGTAAACCAAATATCTCGGAGGAGGAAACCCACGCAGATTGCGGGGAAGAACGTACAAACTAATACACCGTAAAGGACAGCACCCCGTAGTCGGGATCGAACCCCCCGGTTCTCCGGCGCTTGCAATTTTCGCTTTTTGTAAAGGCAGCAACACTTAACCGCTGCGCCACCGTGACCCGCCATGGCAAAATGTGTGCATTTTCTTTAAGGATTTGTGTTGTTGTACATTAACCCAATGCCCTAGATTCTTCCTTCTCTTAAAATACAGACGTCTGTGCACCCGTATTCCAAACATTTTTTATGCAGATCCTAACTCTTCCAGAAGAGAGTCAACTTTGATCTTCCAACAAGAAACCTGCCGTTGGCGTTGAAACCACCTCTTTTGACTGGGGAAAAGCTGCCACTTTTTAATGACTCAGTTTTTTTCATTAGAAAATCTTATGTCATCTCTTCCACAGTTCTTTTTCTCTTGAATCAACTCTGGAAAGCACTCACAGTCACCCACCCCATCAATATTCTCTTGACGGAATTACATGTACACTTCTAATAGTTTTTAATTTTCTCACCAATTTCCACAACGAACATCTCTTTGTAACCACAGATTGTGAACAGCCCCTTTCATGTTTAGAAAATGTCAGCTATCCCTTGGGCAGTGTTAACTTATGAAGGCAAATATTTTAGTTTTGTTTTTTTTTTCGTTTGGAGATACAGCGCAGAAACTGTGGAAAAACAGCAATCCCTCTTTTTCCCCATTCAGAACTGAGAACTGCCCCCTCCTTTTTAAGTCGAGACTAAAAACCTCCAAATTCTCTACTCCAAGCCTTTCATGACGTCCTCTGAGCGTGGGGCGATATGTATGTAGTGATGTTTGTATTTAATCTATGAACCCACCGTTGTTTTGTTTTTATACTATTCTTAATACCAATGTAAAGCACTTTGGCCAACGAAGAGTTTTTTTTGTTTTTTTTTTTTTGAAATATGCTATGGAAATAAAAGTGACTTTGACTTGACTTGACGTATAGCGGGGGTAACTCCAGAGATATGCAGGATACCTTTGGCTTTTTTGGTAGTAGTTGTAAGTTTTTCCCTCTCGTCTGTAGGATAGTGCTGTGTGTGGGGTGATGGCTTTTGCTCGGTGCGGACTCGGTGGGACGCCAGCGCCCGTATTTTCCGTGCTGTATCTCTAAACAACCCGGTTAACGGGTTACTCCGGTGCATTTTTTTTTTTTTTTCAGGTAAAGGAGAAGAGTGGGGCCCATGAGGACAACTTCAAGCCGCAAACCACCTTCTCTTGTTTAAAGGAAACGAGGACATTGGCCAGGCTTTTGCTCTCTGTGGAGGGGGAGGGAAAGGGGAGAGGGACGCATAAGACCCTGGAAATTCAATCAAGATCACTTTTTTTTTTGTCAAGAAGGCAAGGTCGGCACGCTGTGCATCGTAGAGTGCTGCCTCCAACCGGTTTGACAGAGACCAGGCCCTTCCTTCGGTACCGGCCCACCGCTCCATACTAGACCAGCGATTCCCCCGCACATTAAACTTATCCTAACGCACACTGGACAATTTTACAATTTTTTAACCAAAGCCAATTAAAAACCAACCTACAAAACCACCTAACGTCTTTGGAAGTTGTGGGAGAAAATGGAGTGGGCCCGGTGAAAAAAAGCCAACGGGGTCATGGGCAGACGTGCAAAACTCCGTACAAGGCAGTACCCGTTCGACAAAGATCGAGAGAGCCGGGTTCTCTTCGGCACTGTGAGGCACAACTCTATCCGCTTGCGGCCACCGCTTTGTTTGAATACTTTCCACATCCTGAGTCGTAACATTATTTCCGACCTGATCGCACTCACTGACATTTCACACCATTGCTAGCGGGAAGAAGGTACAGGAGGCATGAAAACTGCAACGTCCAGGTTCAGGAAAACAGCTGCTTCCCCAAGCCACCAGCTATATAAACAGGACAAGGAATAAGCCTCTGAGCTCTGAACTACAAAAGATATATTATATTGCAACCATATGTGTTATTATATTGAACTTTTTATTTTTGTCTCTTTTCCCCCTCCCCCCTCCCTCCTTCCCCCCCCCCCCGTTATATTATACAATGTTTACATATTCACATATTCAGTTGTGCTGCAGCAAGTAAGAATTTCATTGTCCCATCTAGGACATATACAATAAAACACACCGAGTCAGAGGCGGGGTCATGCAGCCATCTGTGGAGGGAATGAACAGACAACGTTCCAGGTCGAGATCCATCTTCAGGACTGAGTGTTGATGCCTCAGGCAAACTGGAGCAACAAACACTTCATCTTCCCACTATTGGTAACCTTCTCAGACCAACGGTACGAAACTTTGCAATCTCTTCCAATTTCATTTAATGCCTCCCATCTCATCCTCCTGCACTCCCCCCTCCCCACCCAACCCGGTTCTGATACACACATTTCTCCCACCATCTTCCATCTTCCTAGTCTTCTACAGAGAATTCTATATTAATTCTATATAAGAATAATGATGTGTTATATAGGGGTGTATTAAGTCATGAGAGGAATAGATCGGGTAGATCTCTTGCCCAGAGTAAGTGAATTGAGGACCAGAGGACATAGGTTCAAGGTGAAGGGGAAAAGATATAATAGGAATCCGAGGGGTAACTTTTTCATTCAAAGGATGCTGGGTGTATCGAACAAGCTGTCAGAGGAGGTAGTTGAGGCTGGGAATATCCCGACGTTTACAAATCATGTTTTTTACTTAGTTATAGAGTCATTGAGTGGATTGTCACCTTGTCGTGGTGGGGAAGCTTGTGTGGACCTGAGATCCTGAGAGCGATGCCGTCTGGAGCTCTGCTCCTGGTGGTGCCACCCATGGCGTAAGGTTCGAGGGGGAGGTATCCCCGACAAAGGAGCGTCCCCACCAAGACCCTCAACGGTGAACAGGCGGAGGACGATGGTGACTTAGTGGGAGCGTCACGTAGGCTGGGAAGGCGGTATGAGGCTGCGCAGAAAAGGGTCTCGGTCGTCTTGGACTCCATGCCACTGGATCCTGACCCAGATCTGTCAAGGACCGTGGGGTGGCTGTCTGTGCACCAGTCTCCCCACGTTAAACAAAGTCACGCACAGGCATCCTCCAAACCCTGGAGACACATGGTCAAGACGTCGACCGAAGGGGGCCTAAGTATGGGAAACAGCCCCTTCAGCTTCTGACCAAGCCAACCAAGATGCCCCATCTAGATTAGATCAGTCCGAAGAAGGGTCCCAACATGAAACGTCACGCATCCTTTCCCTCCAGAGATGCTGCCTGACCTGCTGAGTTACTCCAGCACTTTGTGTCTATCTATATAAATTCATAACTTGTAGGAGTAGAATAAGGCCATTCGGCCCATCACGTCTACTCCACCATTCAATCATGGCTGATCTGCTTTTCCCTCTCAACCCCATTCTCCTGCCTTCGCCCCATATTGGTCTTGGCATCGTGCTCAGCGCAGACAAGGTGAGCGCATAAAGGGCCTGTTCCTCTGCTGTACTGTTCTATGTGTAGGAAGGAACCGCAGATGCTGGTTTAAATCAAAGATGTACACTAAACGCTGGAGTAACTCAGCGGGACAGGCAGCATCTCCTGGTGAGAAGGAGCTTGTGGGCGTGGGACGTTTCGGGTCGAGACCATTCTTCTGAGCAGAGATGCTGCCTGTCCCGCTGAGAGTTTTGTGTCTCTCTGCCGTGTTCGATGTTCTGTGTTCACCGTAGAGGATTCAATGACCTTCCAAAATTCGCATTCGTTACTTTTCGAAGACAAACACGCTGGCAGATGGTGGGGACTGTGCTGAAGCCTGCCAGTAAGCTGCTCCAGCACCAAGGCAGATGATGCCACTTTAGACATCCTGGCCAACTCTTGTCGGCACACTTCAGTTACAACAGTGGATGTAAACCAAGGCTTTGCTGGGCTCTCTCTCTCTCTCTCGCTCTCTCTCTCTTCTGCCATCGGCGGCCTGCATCACGTTCACTCTTCAACACACAAGGATCCTGATTCCATCGGACGCAAAAGGTAAATGTCACGATTCACATGAACGGACCTCAGCTAAATGACTCGAGCTATATGGGAAGGATTGCAATGTAACATGCGAGTATTTTTAGGAAAGCCTAATGGGCTTGGTGAGACACGCTGTCAAACGCATTGATCGCAGCTTGTGTCACTAATCCTGTCATTTTGCACCTGTGGGGGGGGGGGGGGGGGGATTTGTCGTTGATTGTCACCCCCGCAGCTTTGGGCTTTCATGACTGAATCAAGGGGAGAGAGAATGTTTCAAGGATGTTGCCAGGAGATTAGAAGGTCTGAGCGTGGGGACAGGTTGAGTCCGACGAGTAGCATTGTTGCCATTCGGTCGTCGAGCCTCTCCACGGAGGCAGAGTCGCAGGCGTACAGCGCGTGCTACACCGGAAGCCCGGGTTCCATTCCCGATAGGGTGCTGTATTTACGGATGAGTGAGTTTGCAGTTCTCCCCGTGGGTTTTCATCACGACATCTTCGGTTCCTTCCACACTCCAATGTCGGTGCAGGTGTAAGTAGGCTAATTGGTTCGGTAAATTGGTAAATTGTCCCTGATGTGTGTGTGTAGGGTAGTGTTAATGTGCGGGGATCGCTGGGCGGTTGCGCTATGGTGGGCCGAAGGGCCTGTTTCCATGCCTGGTAACTCTAACTAAATAAACTAAATCGAAACACTCACGCTGGTCTATTTTCCTCTCAGCTCAATTAGAAAATAGGTGGAGGGGCAGGTAGTTGTAGAGAAAGCTGGGACTCTGCAGAAGGGACTTGGACAGGTTGGGAGAGTGGCCAGAGGAAGTGGTGATGGAACTATAGCGCAGCAAAGTGTGGAGTCATGGCTTTTGGTCGTAGGAATAAAGGGTATAGACTATTTTTCTTAATGGGGAGAGAGAATCACGAAATCGGAGGTGCAAAAGGGACTTGGGAAAGTGCTGGTGCTGGATTTTCCAAAAGTTAAACTAGCGAGTCGAATCAATGGAAGGAAGGCAAAGCAACGCTAGCATTTATCTCCAATGAGGACTAGAAGCAAAAAACAGGGAAGTAATGTGAAAGACGCTGGTCAGGGCGCCGTTGTAGTGTCGGAGCAAATTTTGGCATCCTATCTGAGGAAGGATGATTGTTTAGAGTTACAGGCCCTTCAGCCCAAGGGTCCGCGGCCGACCAGCGATCCCCACCACACTGAACACTATCCCACACACTTAGGGACAAATTTACACGTTCACCAAGCCAATTAACCTTACAACCTGCACATCGGTGGAGTGTGGAGGAAACGAAGATCTCTGGAGAAACCCACGCAGGTCACCGGGGAGGAGAAACGTGCAAACTTCGTACAGAGAGCAGCCGTGGTCGGGGTTGGTTTGAACATGGGTCTCCGGGCTGCATGTGCTGTAAGCTGTAACTCTACCGATGCGCCACCGTGGCTGCTAATGCGCCAGATGTGTGGTGCTTGGATGAGGGTCCAGGGAAGGGGTTTACAAGAACGATCTCAGGATATGAGTGGGTGAACATACCATGAGAGTTTGGCGGGCATGGGCCTGTACTACGCTAACAGTTTAGAAGGGATCATCCATGAGGAACCTCCCTCTCCTCCGCAAAAAATGCTCACTCCAGATTAGGGACAGATTTTCCCAGCTGTAATCAGGCACTGAAACCATTCTATCACATCTGGAGGAAGTGGGCCTAACCTACATAGACTCTGTGGAGACCTTGGACTATCTTTAATCTACTTTACTAGACTTATCTTGCACTAAACATTTTCCTTTATCATGTATCTTTACACTGTGGATGGCTCGACTGTAATCTGTCTTGTCTTTCCACTCGATTCGGTTCGCACTCGACAAAGGCTTTTTCACTGTACTCGGTAGACATGAGAATAACCAAACTAAAACTAAGCTTTTCTGGGAGGAGTAACAAGAGGAGTTGTGTTATGGAGCAAAGAGGTCCTTCTGCAGTTGTACACGAGCCCTAGGAGCCCCCACACCTGGAGTATTGTGTGCAGTTTTGGTTCGAGTTGAGGAAGGACATTCTTGCTATTGAGGAGTGCAGCGTAGGCTCACAAGGTTAACTTCCCGGGTGGGGGAGGGACTATCATATGCTGAGAGCATGGAGCAGCTGGTCTTGTATACTCTTGGAAATTTAGGATGAGAGGGAATCATTTATGAAACATTACGATTATTAAGGGTTTGGACATGCTAGAGGCAGGGAAACATGTCAGATGTTGGGGGGAGTCCAATATCAGGGGCCACAGTTTAAGAAATAAGGGGTAAGCCATTTAGGAAAGGAGCTGAGGACATCTTTTTCACACACAGAGAGTTGTGCTGTCTGTGAATTCTCTGCCACAGAGGTCGGTGTGAGGTCCGGTTGTCTGGATACTTTCAGAGAGAGCATAGATAGGGCTCTTAAAGATAGCGGAGTCAGGGGAATATGGTGGAGAAAGGGCATGGAACGGCGGTACTGATTGTAGATATCAGCCATGATCACAATGAATGGCGGGTGCTGGTCGTATTGCGAATGACTACTCCTGACCTATTGCCTATTGTCTATAAGTCGGACGACGGGTCTCGACTTGAAAATCGACAACTGTTCTTTTTCCAGAGATGTGCCTGTGTTAATTGCTGGCCAAAATTGGATGAGGCCAGGACACTAAAAATTGAGTATAGGCTTTGGGCTGCTTAGGCATTTCAATGTGCTTCTGCAGAAACTTAGGACAGCCAGTTTGATCTAGGACCTAGAGAAAAGCTGAGGAATACTATGGTAACATCTGCCCGACCCTGACAATTAGGTGCCAAATTGATGGAATTGGATTGGATGAAATGCAAAACCAGATATACACATTGTATATTTTGTTGCAAGCTTTAATTTGCCTTTCTGGTTTTCTTGCATATTAAGCGCAATGTTTTTTTTTTTTTTTTTGCGATGTTTATTTCCATTGGGAAGTATACCGTTTGAATACAATGTATTAGTACTGTATTATTGGAGTGTAGGGAATTTATTGTCTATATACCATTGTGTTGATCTGCTATCTGTTATTGGACTGTATAGAGAACCACCCTTTGTGGTTCGGCCCTCAATGTTTGGGGACCTTTATAAAGACCGCTCCGACGAGGTCTGTGTCGATACTTCTGGGCGAACGGTGGGACTGCAGTGACCCCTGGAGTGTCTCTGCTTGTACAAGGCTAGGGGGGCTTGATTCAGGCAGATACTAGGATGGAACCACACGTGGTTAGGCTATAGTAGTTGAACTGTAATTGTGTTATGGTAAAATAAAGTTTAGATACGGCAAGTGCCATGTTTTATTTTTTTTTTTTCACCCCCGCCTGAGTTACGGCCGCATCTTATCATCATGTGCAAACCCCACGCATGTGCAGTTCCTCGAAACCTAAGCATTTGGTCGAATGGATTGTATCTACCTTAACGACTTCCACCTTCCATCACTTCATCAGTTCTTCAGGTTCTCGTTCAGAGCACTGATGTTGGGAGCGCCATTTTAGCAAGCCCAGCAGGTCCACTGCATGAGGGAGAAAGATTTAAAAAAACAGAGATTATAACCTACTTGGCAGCAGTGTGCTAAAAAGTATTTATTGTTCTCAATTGTGGGTTAACATTTCGGAACATGGGAACTGAGAGTACATTAATAGGAACAGGCCTTCGACTGCAATGTGTAAGGTCGAATGGTAAAATGGGCATTAGGTATGGAGAGAAAGGAGGAGATGAGGTTTTGAGAGCGAACTAATACGGATCAGCCGTGATTGAATGGCTGGAGTAGACTGATGGGTGAATGGGCCAAATTCTGCTTGTAGGCATATTCTATACAGGTGTGGAACCAGGGTTGATTGAAGAAGGTTTCGACCAATACCATCATCCAAACCTTCTCTCCAGAGATGCTGCCTGTTCCGCTGAGTTACTAGCTTTTTGGGTATCTACCTTTAGGCCAAATTTGCCCACACCGCTCCAACGTATCCCGACTACACTCGTCCCACCTGCCTGCCTTCTGGTTTATATCCCTCTAAATCTGTCCTATCCATGTACTTGTCTAAGTGTGCAGTACGGGAAGACACAAGGAACTGCAGATGCTGGTTTACAAAAAAAAAGACACAAAGTGCTGGAGTAACTCAGCGGATCAAGCAGCATCTCTGGAGAACATGGATAGGTAACGTTCCTGACCCTTAGGTGTGGAGATGGCAAGATGTGACCAGTGGTGGGATATAGTCAATAGACAATAGACAATAGGTGCAGGAGTAGGCCATTCGGCCCTTCGAGCCAGCACCGCCACTCAAATGTGATCATATGAGGATCATCCACAAATCAGTACCCCGTTACTGCCGTCCTCCCCATATCCCATGACCCACATCCCACATCTTTTAAGAGCCTATCTAGGCTCTCTCTCTCTCTATCTAGTCCCACCATCCAGTATTAGATTCCCCTCAATATTGATGGATCAATACTATTTGCCTTAACTCTCCCTGTGGGCGGAGATTGCCCCTTCTCACCCATCCATGCGAAGTAATTTGTTGCGAATCCCTTTTTGAATTTCTTGGTGACGGCACGTATTTTAATGGCCTCTTACATTCTTCCCCAGAGCTAGAGGCTAAGTAATGTTCAGGTTAGATAATGGTTCATTCTCAACCCCCAGCACTGAATTCCAATCCTCCTGCCAGTGCGGAGGTAAAAGGAAGAAAGATTGCTGTTTATATACACTGGTTTTTTTTTTACAAACCCATGATATCCCACAGCACTTTCTAGCTGAGGCAATATTTCTTCACGAAATGTAAACACCACTGCAGTGATATTCCGACCATCTCTTCAATTCGTTTGGTTAGATTAATTTTGTCATTGTTTCTCCTCCATAACATTCTATTTGTGATAATGAAATTTATATGACCACATTAAAACAACAGATTTTTAACTACAAGATATAAAATAGAGCAATTTAGATTAACGAGATTATTGCTTTTTCCATGAGTTCTTGGGTGGGCGAGTTTATTAATTTCTTGGGCCAGGCAAATTATTACAGCACAGATAGACACAGCAGGCCGCTCAGCCCATCGAGCTTGTGCTGGCTTATGGGAGTGCACTCCCTTTAGTTCAGTTCAGTGTGGAGATAGAGCGTGGAAACAGGCCCTTCGGCCCACCTAGCCCGTGCCGGCCAACGATCATCCCGTACACTATCCGACACAAAGCCCAGCTGAGAGAATGGAGCAGCTGGGCTTGTACACAATTGGAGTTGTAGAAGATGAGACGGGAATCTCAATTCAAAAATATAAAATAGTAAGATTACATAAAAACGAAGAACTTACCAGTTTGAAATTTTGGATCTTGTATTTTTATGAGGAGTTACGATGAGGGATTACGTGTGCAGACCCGCCAGCACACATGCGCGACATTCTTCAAAGCTAGTGGTGTGAAATCACAGATACCAAAGTTGGACTTACATAGTAGGATAGAGAGAACTTTATATAACAGTTGACCTTTATAATAGAGGGGGGGTTTGGGAACGGAGGGCACGTATCCCTCATCGACTCCTCATAAAAATAAAGAATCAAACTTCAAAACTGGTAAGTTTCTCATTTAATCTTACTATTTTACTTCGGAGTCACGTGAGGTGACTACGTGAAGATTATAAAGCTCTGTGATTTCATGCCTGAGAACGAGTCATGTCACACACTGCCATGCTATGATGTAAAAGCGTATTTCAGACATGGAACTGTTGTATTTCATACCTAAAATAATAATGCCCCTACATTAGGGGAATCATGAAAGCAGAACTTAATATTTTTCCTGCAAATGTCTCGGGAGTGGCCATGGTTTATTTATAGGAAGCGCTGAAAGTTCCGTTCATTGATCCAAACCGCTGTTGCAAAAAATGTGGTCATTGGAACTCTCATCATCCTTGCACCATGTGGATGCAGCCCGGGAGGAGTGAGATTTGAAACCATTAGTATCCACCCTTCTGCACCCTATACCTCCTTAACCATTGGAAATGGTTTGTATGTGACCTTATGGTGAGGGCGTTTGTGGAATAATAAGTAAAGCCCTCCCATGCACATGAGTCTCCTTGGTGACCTCTATAGTAATCGAAATATATATGTCACGATGCAGAGCCGACAATTGCAAGGATAGGCCAGAATTCAAAATTTTTGGGCTAGTGTGATTGGGTCTATCCTGTTTAAGTAACCCCTGTGTATTAAGAAGTTATTTCGTACTTTTTTTAATGTACATGGCGTCCATACTTAATTTATGTAGGGACTGTATTGACCCGTTGTGTTGTTACAAGTACCATTAACATAACCATTTTATAGGTTAATTTATCCAGTGTGAGTTCCGATATAGGTGTCCATCCTCAAAGCATAGTCAGCACTATGCTTATGTCCCATATATGGTGTATCTGAGGCTGGGGGGGATTAGAATTAAATATACCCCTCCATCAGTTTAGATACCAGTGGGTGTGATCCACAGCCAGGTGATCACACCCTCGCCACAGATAATTGCATAGGGCACTTACGGGCACAATTAATGGCACTGTAGCTCAATCCCTCATCAAAATGGAGGGTAGCCAGGAACTCCAGCACTTCAGTGATGGTGGCTGTGTCGTATGAAGTGTTCGTTCTGGTGCATGAACACTTGCCCATTTCTTCACATATGTGAGATATTGTCTTCTGGGGGACCTCCCTGCACGACGCTTGTGATGACATTTATCGTCCTGTCGGAGAGTCCGTGGTCCAGAAATGGCCTGTTCTGGGATCTGAAACCAAACAGGTTAATTCGTTCATGACATAGATGACTTTCACCCTGTCACACGGTGTACAAAAGGCTTGGACGTTTATTGATCCGAATGCAGGTTTCTGCGGCCATATTTTTGTAACCACTGGGACATGGTTGGGTAGGCAATGGGAACAACCAGGATAGCCGAAAAGCGGGCCTGGTGTCTTGTTTGATTTTTTGTGACCCGCTTGAGAGAAAGGGGGGGAAAAGAAGAAAACAAATCCTTTCAATATATAGCGAGAAAGCGTTCGCTACTGCCCCAGTGTTTGGTTCCACGCAAACATATGTTGGTAGTTGGTGATTTAGGATGCAAAAAGGTCGATATCTGGTGTCCCATACTGTTCTATAATATCGGCAAACACTTTCCGATCCAACATCATTCTGAGTATGTGTTTTGTCGTTGAATTTACGTGACCTGGTGTCCGCTACTGTATTTAGATTACCTGGAAGGTAAGTGGCTGAGATCCATATATTCCTTTCCAGACTCCAGTGCCAGATATTATTAACCAATTTAATCACATGATATAGACTTCCTATATTCCACCCATATGATTAATGTATGCACACCAACAGTGGTCTTATCAATCTGTAATCGTACATGCAAATGGTGCATGTCTGAGCAAGTAGGCCCGGAGTCCATTCTTGAAATGCTCCCAGCATTTCTAGATAATTAATCCCTAGTGCTCCAAACAGGGTTAATTCTTGTGCACTCCATCTGCCACCACAACTAGAGGTGGTATTAGTTGCTCCCCAACCTTTTGCACTGGCTCAGTCTATAAAGTAACCGTGGGATTCATAATGGGGATGGGGTTAGAACAAAGCTGAATATTGTCTATCCACCAATTTAACTCTAATTTAGCTTCCCCTGGTAGTTCCAAAGGCCTATCAAAATGGGGCCTGCTGAGTATAAGTTTTAAGAGCTAATATTTTCTGTTCTTGTAGATTTTGGTAATGTAGTGGCGTCCAAATTGTGCTGTCTGGAAATGCAGCCACTAGTTTTCAATCACTCTGGCTACTTGCCGAATGGATGGTTTTCTGATACTAGTGTAGGCTTTTATTGCTTCCGTCAAGTCTGCCACTTTGTTGGTGGCAAGGTGATAGACATTTGAACAGAATCGATAGTGAAACCCCAAATATAATCCATGGTAGTGGAGGGTCTCAATTTTGATTTATCTGGAATGTAGGTTAAATCCCAGCTTTTGAAAAAGATGCTTTTGTGGCTGATACTGCCAATGTAGCCAACTCTAAATTTTCCCCTACCAATGAGAATATCATCAAGGTAGGCCATAACTAATATGGTTTTGTTTCCTCAAATGTGGGCCAAAGCTGGTTTTAACAATTTGGTAAACAGCCTGGTGCCGACGATAACCCATTGGGGTAAGGCCTTATACTGCCAAAGCTGACCCCATCCAGACAAATTCAGATATTTCTGATGGTCCTTGTGTATTGGTACTCGAATAGTATGCATCTTTTAGATCGATGCAAGCCATGTAGTACCTGTTAGAGATTAGCTATTGGCCTGTGACCAACGTGTCCATTTTGAAATGGGCATACTGAACGGGATTATTCAGTTCAGTCAAATCTATAATTATGCGGCATAGCCGCCGTCTTTTTTGTTTTTGGTAAAAATGTTTCATACGTACTCTTGAGATTCTCTGTTTGTCTTCTCAATTACCCCTTTTGCGTTTAAATCTTAAAAGTTCAGCATGGCCTTCTGTCCTTTCTTTTCGTGAAAGTATAAACTTCCGGCTAGGTGTATGCTGAACTGGGATGAGGGTTTGTAAACAAATTCAATTTTATTATCCCTGAATACTTCCGAGTATGTAAGGATCAGAGGTAAACGTGCTCCACACATGACGAAACAAGCGCACCGTCCCCCAACCGTCCCCCAACCGTGATGAGTCTAGACATGCAATGTTTTCGAGACAACCAGACCCCCACCTAACCTCCATGGTTAACTGGCGGTGCTGTGTTGGTTGCTCTGTTGCTTCTTGTTCTGTTGTGTTGCTGCATTGTGGGGATGGCGCATTTTCCAAGAAGGCCGGGCTGGGCCAATGGTCTAAAAAAGACCGTTGTGCAGGTGGGCCGGCCTTCGAGCTTTCACCACCAGATGGTCTCTCGTTGTAGCAGTGCCTGGTTGGTTGTGTAGGGGTGCTGCCGCTGCTGATATGGGGTTTTGGAGGTGGTTGGCACCCTTTATCATGCCGATTGCCTTGGCCTCCTCATCCAGGTCTTTAACCTGCTTAGGGAGGTTGTCCCCAAACAGCAATGTGGGCAGCTGTGCACTGCTGGGCCTGCATAATCCCGCAAATTTGGGATTGAGTGCAGGTTTTATGATGCTCTTCCTGTAGCTGTTGATTTCAAACAGCGTATTGTACAGGAGTGCTAGAGTGTCTTGCAGCTCTTCAGGCATCTCAACCCCATCGACATTTCTGGCTACTGCTGTAATCCCAGCAGCCAGCAGCTTGAGGATTCTTTGAAGTTTCACCTCCTGGCTCCTTATGGTCGGGCTCATGTTGCCCCAAATGGGGTTGTTGACAGCAGGTACATTAAGAGAAATACAATTCTCTTATGCAAGACATATTTTTCTGCCGTGTTGTTAATTGCTTGTTCCTGCAGCTGGTTAGTTGCCATGTAATTAATACTAGCAGCCAGCTTGGGATGCAATGGCAGTCCTTTTTGGGTAGGCATAGCAAATTTGTTGACCATACCCAACAGTTCTTCTTGCGGCACGCCTAACACAGGTGAGTCTTCAGCCATGTCCCCTTCTTCAGGGTCAGCCCAGTTCTGACCCCCAATGCTCCCGTGCGAAGAGGGTGTGAGACATTTGGCAGTTCTTGATAGGTAGCTGCCGTGGGTCTGCGAAGAGACCCACTGTGACTCTGCCCCTGCATAAGCAGGTCACGCTGGAGCAATTGCTCCACCATCCGCTCCATGCGGGAAAGACGCCCGCCGTCGCTATCCGCGAACGGGGTGTCCTCAGGTCCGGACCCAGCCGAGTCTACGGACCTGTCCGACTTCCGGGTGGTTTTGCCGCCAGACCGCGGCCCACCTGCGGTCTGTTGCGGCGAGAAGTCGGGAGCTGCTGGAAGCACCTACAGCTCTAGAGATTCGGCACGCTGCTGGCTGGTTTCCACAGCAGTGATTTTTGCCTCTGCTCTCCTCGATTTCCTGGACTCCATGCTGTTCTCTTGGCTGTGAAAACACACACACAGAGTCTTTTCCAGAATGTTAAGTACTTACCTCCGGTTGTCTTTTAAACTTACGCTGGAGGAGCGACGTTTCCTCCCGACTGTCGCTTCCGCAATGCGTTCGACGATATGTCGCGCATGCGTGCTGGCGGGATCTTCACGTAGTCACGTGACTCCGAAGTAAAAATGTTAAGGGCTTGGACACACTAGGGGCAGGAAACATGTTCCTGATGTTGGGGGAGTCCAGAACCAGTGGTCACAGTTTAAGAATAAGGAGTAAGCCATTTAGAACGGAGCCGAGGAAACACTTTTTCACACAGAGTTGTGAGTCTGTGGCATTCTCTGCCTCAGAGGGCGGTGGAGGCCGGTTCTCTGGATGCTTTCAAGAGAGAGTTGGATAGAGCTCTTAAAGATAGCGGAGTCAGGGGATATGGGGAGAAGGCAGGAACGGGGTAAACAGTTTATGTATGTATTGTTAGGTCCGTGTACCGTTGTATGTATCATATTAGTACCTGCACTGATGTGAAGCACTTTAGTCAACGTGAGCTGTTTTTAACCGTGCTATACAAATGAATTTATTATTATTATTATTATTATTCATCTATAACTCAGCATTATGCTTATGGGAGATAAGGCAGGAGAATGGGTTTAGGAGGGAGAGGTGAATCAGCCATGATTGAATGGCGGAGTAGACTTGATGGGCTGAATGGCCTAATACTGCTCCTATTACTTATGACCTTATGACCTTATGATTACAATCGAGCCATTCACAGTGTATAGATACATGATGAAGGGCATAACATGAATAACATTTAGTACAAGATAAAGCCAGTAAAGTCCAGTCCAGGACAGTCTGAGGGTCACCAATGAGGTAGATATTAGTTCAGCACTGCTCTCTGGTTGTGGTAGGATGGCCTGATAACAGCTGGGAAGAAACCCGGCCCTGAATCTGGAGGTGTGCGTGTTCACACTTCCCTCTGTAAAATGTGCAGGAAGGAAGTGCAGATGCTTCACACCGGAGATAGACGCGCAAAGTGCTGGAGTAACACAGCGGGCCAGGCAGCAACTCTGGAGGAAAGGAATAGGTGATGTTTAGGGTCGAGCCCCTTCTTCTTCCGACCTCTGTAAAGATTTCTGTCTGCGGCCCACGGGTATGCAACTCTTGCCTGATGGGGGGAGAGATAGCTGATGTGGGGAGACAGGGACCTTACCGTTCTGTGTGAGTTTGGTGGAGCAGATAAGGGTGGAAATCTGAAGGCTGTCCCGCGAACATATGTGGTGACCTCCCCCGGTGCTTCGGAACGAGGAAGCCTGGCTTGCCTTCTGATCGCTCATCGACTTGCTGGACAGATTATTCAGGTAGATGGAGGCATCTTCAAGCTTCCTACTGTCACCCTGTGGTTGGAAAGTGTATGGTTAGCAAATAAACTGATGCCCAGCGTTCCACTCAGATTGTGTGTCATATATTAATTGGATGAGGAGAGGATGTTTCCACTAGTGGCAGAGTCAAGGACCAGAGGTCATAGCCTCAGAATTAAAGGACTTTTTTTTTTAGACCAGGGGTTCGGCAACCTACGGCCCCCGGGCCGAATGCGGCCCGTAACCCGAAATCGTCCAGCCCGCAGGCGTATTTCTTTCCCCGCGACCCGTAGTCATCCGGCCCGCTCACTTCCGTCACCTCCCGGGCCCGAGGCCGCGGCTCCACGGTGCCCCGGTGCGGTGAAGCACGGACGCAAGGAGACATGCGCTGGCGGCCGCAATGGTGGAGCAGGCGAGCTGCGCTGAGCGGCGAGCTGCGACGAGTGCCGAACGCCGCCGTGCTCTGGCTGTACCGCATCCTGCGCAAAGCCACCAGCACGGCCGCGCACCTTCTGTGTCTGGGCATCACTGTCGGGATCGGGGTTGTCAATAGGCCGGGGACGGGTGAGTGCGAGTATTTGAGCCACCGCCTTCAGGACAGAGCCAAGGCAATGGTCCGTAGGTACGCCATGTTGGTGAGTGCCCGTAACTAGGGGCCAGTGCTCCGGGTGGCGTCCTCGAAGGGGCGGGATCTGTGTGAACACGTGATTTGATGCCTGCCATCCGGGGCGGGATCCATGTGTACATGTGAAAGATGTGGCCCGCCATCCGCTCACAGACACACGTCCCGGCCCCTATGCACAACAAGATGCCCAACCCCTGCTTTAGAAAGTAGATGAGGAGGAATTTCTTTAGTCAGAGGGCGGTGAATCTGTGGAATTCTTTGCCACAGAAGGCTGTGGAGGCCAAATCAGTGGATATTTTTAAGGCGGAGATAGATAGATCTTGGATTAGTACGTAGGGTTGCCAACTTTCTCTCCCAAATAAGGGACAAAAGGTCAAAATAAGGGACGAATTCCAGACAGCATAAAGTACAGAAGACCACCCTGGCCACACACTCATCTCCCCGCTACCTTCAGGTAGAAGGTACAGGAGCCTGAAGACTGCAACGACCAGGTTCAGGAATAGCTACTTCCCCACAGCCATCAGGCTATTAAACCTGGCTCGGACAAAACTCTGAACATTAATTACCCATTACCTGTTATTTGCACTTTATCAGTTTATTTATTCATGTGTGTATATATTTATATAATGGTATATGGCCACACTGATCTGTTCTGTAGTCAATGCCTACTATGTTCTGTTGCGCTGAAGCAAAGCAAGAATGTCATTGTCCTGTCAGGGACACACGACAATAAACTCACTTGAACTGGAACTTGAGTCACCGCTGACGGGCTGAGCCCACGTCTTTTCAGCTTCCTATTGCTTGTTATAGCTGCACAGGTTAATCCATATTTGAACATGCCAATCCGAACGAATACCAGACGTTACTAAAACTGTTTGTGTCGTCAGGAATTGGCAAAATTTAGCATACAACTGATGTGCAAAAGGGAGCCAGTGATTGGATGACAGGTGAATCACTGGTGCCTGGCGTCAACAGCACATGCAACATGCACGCACGCTGTTGTATCGGATCTAGGCGTCTAAGCGTGCCCTCTGGTGATTACAGAACACAGATGTTCCTTGACTTACGATGCTTCCACTTACGATATTTCGACTTTACCATGGTATAAAAGCGATACACCTTCAGTAGAAACCGTACTTCGAATTTTGAATTTTGTTCTTTTTGACGAACCAAGCGTGCAACTGATGCACGGAAAGTGACAGGGCGCCACCAAGTCACCGAGGCCGGGGCAATTTGTTCACGGACCCGGCCGTGGCTGGGTGAATGATGAGTTGGCCCGGGCGCTGGACTGCACACAAAGCCCAGCCGGCGGGCCAGCTGTGGTTTTGGCATGGGCCGTATAGTCCGGTGCCCGGGCCAAAACCCCTCAGCTGGCCCGCCGGCTGGGCTTTGTGTTCTGCTGCATGTTTCGACTAATGCAATCAACTCGATGTGCACAAACGGAAGATCAAATAGAGCAAGTTGTCCAACAACATTAGGCTGTGCACGCCACACGGAAGAAAAAGATCTCTAAAGTCTAAAGTCTTAATAAATACGTGATAACCCTCAGTTTTATCGGTAGTATAAAAACATAGAAACATAGAAAATAGGTGCAGGAGGAGGCCATTCGGCCCTTTGAGCCAGCACCGCCATTCATTGTGATCATGGCTGATCGGCCCCAATCAATAACCCGTGCCTGCCTTCTCCCCATATCCCTTGGCTCCAATAGCCCCTAGAGCTCTATCTAACTCTCTCTTAAATCCATCCAGTGACTTGGCCTCCACTGCCCTCTGTGGCAGGGAATTCCATAAATTCACAACTCTCTGGGTGAAAACGTTTTTTCTCACCTGTCTTAAATGACCTCCCCTTTATTCTAAGACTGTGGCCCCTGGTTCTGGACTCGCCCAACATTGGGAACATTTTTCCTGCATCTAGCTTCCCCAGTCCTTTTATAATTGTATATGTTTCTATAAGAACCTCCCTCATCCTAAACTCCAGTAAATACAAGCCTAGACTTTTCTCTAAAAGGCCAGTGCCCTTTCGATTTGTGGGATATTTGGCTTTGGTAAAAAAACGTAAATTGTCCCTAGTGTGTAGGATAGTGTTAGTGGAGGTGGCGATCGCGGGTCGGTGCGGCGGGCTAGTTTCCACGCTGTATCTCGGAAGTCTGCAGTCTGCAGATATCGACTTTTCTCCTCATTCATTAACAAAGACCGTTGCATTGTGCGTGTGGTTAATATTGTTTCCTTCACTGCACGGAAAGGAGCCAGGCTCGCACGGTCGCGTGCAGAGCCGCTCTCCAGGGAGTTGAGCAACACAACCTCTGTAATTGGGAACTCACAGTAGCCGCAAAGAGCAACTTCCCTCGGGAGCCCAGCATATCATCGCCTAATTGGACATCGAGGGGCACAATCAGTCTTCCCTGGTCGTGTTTGATGGTTAAACTCCTCGCTTCCGCACCTTCCCTGGCTCGAGGGGTGAAGGCAAGATTGATTGCAGACACCCCTCGGCTCAGCTACTGTATAATTGGTCGTGCCTGAGCGGGGAAGGTGTGCCATCGATTGTTAATGGCCGTCATCAATTTGACCAGATGTGTAGGAGGGAACTGCAGATGCCGGTCTTCAGCCAAAGACAGCACACAAAAGCGCGGCGGGACAGGCAGCATCTCTGGAGAGAAGGGATGGGTGTCGAGAAAAATCTGAAGAAGGGTCTTGACCCGAAACGTCGCCCGCTCCTTCAACATCTTGAAGCGTGTGTCGGGGGGCGGCCGCGGTCTCCGGTAGGGAAGCACCGATTCCAGGGGACTCCCTTCTCCCAGGCGAAGGGGCGTCCGCAGCGGAGACTACGGAGCTTTGTCCCCCCCCCCCCCCCCCCCCCCCCCCCCCCCCCCCCTTTTGTTTTTTGTTTTTTCTGGCCTCGACCACGGGGGAACAATGGAGGAGGACTGACTGTACTTTGTGCCTTCCACCACAGTGAAGAATGTTGTGGTGGATGTTTGTGTTACTTATTTTGGGATTTTGGTTATCGTGTGTTCTTTTTGATTTGTTTACGCTGCTGGCAAATTTCATTTCATAACTTCGATTTGTGTGCGTGTGATGATTGTTGGATCTGGATTGATTGATTGATCTGCAGAGACTGTTGCCTGTCCCGCTGAGGGTTACTCCAGAAAAGGAAGACAGAATTTAGTGTCTATCAACAGACAATAGGTGCAGGGCTGTAGGCCATTCAGCCCCCATCCAAGAGCCCAGCACCGCCATTCATGTAAATCACAGATGTTCATTCCCCAATCAGGGGGTGTTACCCCGGTCCTGCCCATCTGAGTTGGCGGCCCTGTGACTTATCCCGGATTCTTGCCACTATTCTGTTTTTTAAGATCCCCTACCTAGCTCTCAGTCTTGAGGTATGTGTGGATGTGTAGTGTTGGGTGATTTTGCACCAGGAATCCTGCCTCCACTTGCCAATCGGTTTTGTCCCCCCCTCACTAATTGATGCTGTTTGGCATAGAAAGCTCCACGCCTAATGACCCGAGTGCCTTTTTCTGGACACGTAGGCACTCGTCTGAGGTGGCGAGTTTCCAAAAAGTTGTCTCTACAGTTCGGGTGATGCAATGGCAAAAGGTAGAAGTATGGGGTAAGCGCCAGAGATACCACGGAGGGCCCTTATTCCTTAAACTGTGGCCCGGGGTACTTGTGGGGTTCTGGGGGATGGAGGTGAGGGTTGTTTGAGGGTCCCCCGAATATCGGGAAAAACATAAATAGTTCTGGCTCAGACTCCATAGTGCCATTTAACCTTTTCAACAACATGTTACCCTCCTCTTAATAGGTTTTCCCCAGCATGAGATATCAGCCTAGCTTGCGTCCCTCTCTAGGTTTGCGCTATTGTGACCTTCTAATACGTTCCGCGAATAGTAGAAGACTCAAGCCCAGAACGCCACTCCAGGTATCTCTCTAGCTCTCAGGCATCGAAGTGATGGCAGTCCCATAGCCATCCACATTTTGATATAAAGTTTGTAAGTCCTTCTGTCCATCATGCTAAACATTTCGCACTAGCACCGAACTCCCTCATCATAGCAATTTAAGAATGTCACTTGCCTCTAAACTGAACTGTTCCCTATGGTGTGACCTCTTGCATTAACTTCACATCTGCTGTGCCACTCTTCAATGCTGATCCAGGGTGTGTCGCGCGGTTAATGTATTCTTCTCACTGCAGAAAAGGGCCGTAGGCGGTACCTCACGCTCTAGATCACAACTGCCACAAAATGGTTGGTTTTATGAACGTGTGAGGTTATTCCTGAGTTCGGGCCGAGTCCGCCTGCTTGCGCACCATATATCGGTTTACATCTCCCCTTAGACTCTCACCAGTTGTGATAATAGGGCCAAACTCTCGCCTTCGCGTTCTTCACGGCATAGCATGGGCATGCCTGGCCATGGACAGGTATTTGCAATGTCTGTGTGGGTGAATTTGAGTACATGCCATGGTTTATTCTAATGGTCGGTAGTGGGGTGGTAGGGAAGGGGGACCGTTATAGGGTCGATTATACATGTCGTGGGGGGGGTGGCGCGGAATGAGGGTTGCCTCTGTGAGGGAAGAGAGAGTCCAAGGGGCGGAGGTAGTTCAGGAAAGCTTTCAGGCCTAGGGCGTCGGTTGATTACACTACAGAGGAGCAAGAGGACGATATGCCTGGGCTGGGGGACTAGTTCCCAGCGCACGCGCGTGGGTTGTTCGATTCCTGGGTTGGACGTTTCGCACCGGTCGGAAAGGGGTGTGCGGTTGGTGTGGGGCATCCCAAGTGGGGGACAGTTAATGTATGTTTGGGGGCTAAGTTGTGGGGGTTCGTGCATAGCCTTACCCCCATGTGTATACTCGGGGTGCCACCTGAACCTTTTGATATGTTGTGGCTCCATGGGGCCTTGATCTGGTATTGGGTGCGCATAAACACCCCCCCCCAGTGGTTGGGTGTGTGGGGGGGGGGTGTTGAGGGTGATGCCACGCTCGTTGTTGGGGTGTTCGGTGGGGGGTGGGCTCGGGGCTACTTGGGGTGGATGGGGGCGCGGTGGGCGGGTCCGGCTGCTGGGGCCGCGGAGCGGCTCTCCGAGGGATCATCTGACCTGTACAGCAGCGTTGCGTGGTTCGCCCGCCTTTGGGGTTGTGGGGGGGGGGGCGGTCGCGCTTGGTTGGGGCGTGCCGTTGGGGGCCTTGGGCGCGCTTTGTGCGCGCCCTTTATAACTCTCCCTCATGGGCTGGCTTAGAAAGCTGCAACTCACTATATAACCTCACATACGATCCATAGCAACCCGCCCCATCAGTTAAATTGTCTTCCGGCGCATATGCACTCTGCCCACCATCTGTCCTCAACCCCGTGCAATACTGATCCAAGTATCCTTCCCCCCCGGATCACCCCATCCGTCACTTTGCTCATGCCAGTACCACCCTCACATGTGTTCACACTGCCAGCTCCCAGCTTTGTCGCCTGTGTCATGATGGCTTCCCCCCCCCCTCTGTCCAGATTCACCCCATCTGCAAACAACATCATTGCTAATGCCCCTACTTCTTCTGATGCTCATCCCTACCACTACCCCTCCTGATGCATGATGTACTCCTCATCTTCCGTTGTTAACTATGGC
>CM069131.1:195578916-195583916 GCA_035221665.1 Okamejei kenojei
GAGAGTTGGCAGTGTGGGTCGTTCATCTGGACGATGCCGTGGGGGAAACAATCATTGGGAAAAAGGGGGGACAAGAGATTGTGAGGCTATTTCGTGTGTAGGAGAGAGGTGAAATGGAATGTAATAGAGCTTTTTTTAAACCGTGAAGGGCTTTGATTAAGTGAATCGGAAAAAGATTGTCCCCTCAGGTGACAGAAGCTGCGACGAAAAATCATTTATTTTAAAATGAGGAAATTGACCACTGCATCGACCTACCTGTGATGCCACTTTTAAGGAGCTGTGTACCTGCAGTCCTATATCCCTCTGCTCCACAACACTCCCCAGAGCCCGGCCGTTCGCTGTGAAGGTCCTGCTCTGATTTGACTTCCAAAAATGCAGCACCTTGCACCTTGCACTTATTTGTTTTCCCTCAGGCTCGCCACCAAATGATCACGAACCTGCTGCAATTTTTGACAACCATCCTCGCTCCCCACGATGCCTTGCCACCCACTTTATTGTCGTCCGCAAACTTCCTAATCTCATTCTCATTCAAGTCATTGACATAGACCACAAACAGCGACGGGCCCAGCACCGAACCCTGAGGCACACCACTGGTCACAGGCCTCCGTCCGCAAAACAGCCGTCCACATTACCCTCTGCTTCCTTCCATAAAGCTGATTCTTTAAGGGCCTGTCCCACTTGGGCGACCTAATTGGCGAGTTTAGAAGAGTTTTTAAAAATGACACGTTGAAGACCTCCTTCGACCATGTAGAAGACCTCCTTCGACTAGCTACGACTAACTACGACTAACTTCGGGAAAATTGGACACCGAATGGTGGAGAGTGAAGACGACCTCCTTCGATCTCCTTCGACCTCCCTTCGACTGTGATGAAGACTACCCTCGACTACCCTCGACTACCCTCGACTATCTACGACTAACATGCCGACCTACTACGACTAAATCTACGAGTTTTTTCCATGGAGACCTTTTTTTATTCGCCGGCATTTTTTAACATATTGAAAAAAACGCCGCGACCTAGCTGAGCCCTCGAGTACACGGAGGCCACTCTCGAGCATTAAGGAGAGTTACGAAGACCTCCTATGACCTTGTGTCGACCATGCTGCGAGCATGAGTCGGGGGCAAACTTGCCAGAACTCGTGGATTAGGTCACCCAAGTGAAACAGGCCCTTTACCCAGTCTTTAGACTTGGGACTTTGAGATGCAGCGTAGAAACAGACCCTTCGGCCCACAAAGTCCACACTGACCAGCGGTCACCTGTAAACTAGCACTATCCTACACACTCGGGACAATTTACAGGAGCCAATCGACCTACAAACCTGCACGTCTTTGGAGCGTGGGAGGAAACCAGAGCACCCAGAGAAAACCCACGAGGTCACATTGAAAACGAACAAACTCCGTGCCGACAGCACCCGCAGTCGGATTCAAACCCGGATCTCTGGCGATGCGAGGCAGCAACTCTGCTGCTACACCACCGTGTCGCCCTGCCGGCTAGCTCTCCCTGGGTCGAACCTTCCTGAGCAGCCTACCATGCAGAACCTTTTCACATAGGCACTGAAGTCCATAGAAACATAGAAACATAGAAAATTAGGAGCAGGAGTAGGCCATTCAGCCTTCGAGCCTGCACCGCCATTCAATATGATCATGGCTGATCATCCAACTCAGATCCCGTACCTGCCTTCTCTCCATACCCTCTGATCCCTTAGCCACAAGGGCCACATCCAACTCACTCTTAAATATAGCCAATGAACTGGCCTCAACTACTCTCTGTGGCAGAGAGTTCCAGAGACTCACCACTCTCTGTGTGAAAAAAGTCTTTCTCATCTCGGTCTTAAAGGATTTCCCCCATCCTTAAGCTGTGACCCCTTGTCTGGACTTCCCCAACTTCGGGAACAATCTTCCTGCATCTAGCCTGTCCAACCCCTTAAGAATTTTGTAAGTTTCTATAAGATCCCCTCTCAATCTCCTAAATTCCAGAGAGTATAAACCGAGTCTATCCAGTCTTTCTTCATAAGACAGTCATGACATCCCCATCAGTCTGGTGAACCTTCTCTGCACTCCCTCTATGGCAATAATGTCCTTCCCACGATTTGGAGTCCACATAGACAACATCTAAGGCTTTGCCCCCATCAACCTTTTTTTAACTTCATCTTTCGTCACTTACAAGGAGGGTACGAAGAGCCCGGAACAATGGCCTTCATCTGCATTGTTAATCACTCTGCTTTTAATGTACCTTAGAACTAGGAACTCACGAGCCTATTCATAGCATGGATGCATCACTATAAAATCTTTCATGGATCAACTCCACAACCTCAAAAGAAAATGTTTTATACTCTCTTAAATATTTGGAACTTTACTGGCAAGTTGAACGATCCAGGAGACACTCAACAATCTGAAATCAATGTGCCGGAAGGAACTGTAGATGCTGCAGTTATTATAGACAATAAACAATAGACAATAGGTGCAGGAGCAGGCCATTTGGCCCTTCGAGCCAGCACCGCCATTCAATGTGATCATGGCTGATCATCCCCAATCAGTCCCGTTCCTGCCTTCTCCCCATATCTCCTGACTCCGCTATCTTTAAGAGCCCTATCTAGCTCTGTCTTGAAAGTATCCAGACAACCGGCCTCCACCGCCCTCTGAGGCAGAGAATTCCACAGACTCACAACTCTCTGTGAGAAAAAGTGTTTCCTCGTCTCCGTTCTAAATGGCTTACCCCTTAGTCTTAAAGCTGTGGCCCCTGGTTCTGGACTTTCCCAACATCGGGAACATGTTTCCTGCCTCTTGCGTGTCCAAGCCCTTAACAATTTTTTATTTTTTTTTAATTATATGTACGGCTGCAGGGGAACAAAAGGTCTGAATGACAAATAAATTCAATTCAATTCAATCTTATATGTTTCAATAAGATCCCCTCTCATCCTTCTAAACTCCAGAGTATACAAGCCCAGCCGCTCATTCTCTCAGCATATGACATCCCGCCATCCCGGGAATTGACCTTGCTGTTGCTGCTATTCGGAAGGTGCACGGGGTGTCTTGCCCAGAGTAGGGGAATCAAGGAGCAGAGGACGTTGGTTTATAGTGAAGCGGAAATAATTTAATAGGAATCTGAGGGGGAACTTTTTCCACATAAGGGGTGTTGGGTGTATGGCACCTAGTTGAGGCTGGGCCTATCCCAACCTTTAGGAATCAGTTGAACGGATATATGGATAGGAACGGTTTGGAGTTTTATGGACCACACATGGGCAGGTGGGACTAGTGAGCTAGGACATGTTGGTCGGTGTGGGAAAGTTGGGCTGAAGCACCTGTTTCCACATGAAGACAATAATAATAACTAAACTAAAGATTGGCCATGACCTTATTAAACGCCAGATCAGATTGGATGGGCCAAAAGGCCTATGCCTGCTCTGAACTCACAGGTCTACACATTTTATAAGTTCATAAATGAAAGGTGCAGAATTAGACCATTTGGCCCTTCAAGTCTACCCTGCCACTCCCTCACGGCTGATCTATCTCTCCCTCCTAAACCCATTATCCTGCCTTCTCCCCGTAACCTCTGACACCCGTACTAATCAAGAATCTATCTATCTCCGACTTAAAAATAACCACTGACTTGGCCTCCACAGTCTTTGTGGCAAAGAATTCCACAGATTCACCACCTTCTGAATAAAGAAATTTCTCCTCGTCTCCTTCCTGAAGGAACGTCCTTTAATTCTGAGGCGGACCTCTGGTCCTAGACTCTCCCACTGGTGGAAACGTCCTCTCCACACCCGCTCTACCCAGGGTACGCAAAATGCTGGAGAAACTCAGCGGGTGCAGCAGCATCTATGGAGCGAAGGAGATAAGCAATGTTTCGGGCCGAAACCCTTCTTCAGACCCGAAACGTTGCCTATCTCCTTCGCTCCTTAGATGCTGCTGCACCCGCTGAGTTTCTCCAGCATTTTGTGTACCCTCGATTCTCCAGCATCTGCAGTTCCTTCTTTAACACTTCCCACTCCACCCAGGCCTGCTATTCCACACGTTTGGACGTGCGCGTGTGTACATATAGAGCCAGAACATTTACCTTGTATAAGATCAGATTGTGCTCTCCATCTTGTAAGGTTGTTCCATCGAGTTTCATTAGTTTCACATAAGCCATGGCAAATATTCTCTCTCCCTTGTCCTTAGCTGTAAACAAATAACAAATGTCATCATCGTGTTCAGTTTGGTGACATGGTCTAGGCCCAGATTTGAGTCATTCACAGTTTAGTTGAGAGACACAGGCCCTTCGGCCCACCGAGCCCCTGCCAACCAGCAATCACCCCCTACACTGACACCATCCTACACACCCGAGGCACAATTTACATTTATACCAAGCCAATTAATCTACAATCCCGTTCGTCTTTGGAGTGTGGGAGGAAACCGGTGCACCGGCGAAAATGAATGCAGGTAACGGGGAGTACAAACAGCATCTGCTGTGAGAATCGAACCCTGGCCTCTGCTGCTGTAAGGCGGCCACACTACCACTGCGCCACCGTGCCGCTCTAAATCATGAAGGGTTTATTCACAATTATTCATAAGTATTCGTGAGTTGTAGGAGCTGAACTAGGCCATTCGGCCCATCAAGTCTACTCAACCATTCAATCATGGATGATCTATCTTTCCCTCTCAACCCCATTCTCCTGCCTTCTCCCCATAACCCCTGACATCCGTACTAATCCAGAATCTGTTAATCTCAACCTTAAAATATATCCAATGATTTGGTCACCACAGCCTTCTGTGGCAATGAATTCCACAGATTCACCACCCTCTGACTAAAGAAATCAGTCCTCATCTCCTTTCTAAAGGTATGTTCTTTTATACTGAGGCTGTGGCCTCTAGTCCTAGACCCTCTCACTGGTGGAAACATTCTCTCCACATCCACTCTATCCAAGCCTTTCACTATTTGGTAAGTTTCAATGAGATTCCTATATGGGGGGCGGGGGCGGGGGAGGGGGGAGTAGGAGCACTAGGACCCAGCAGGGCC
>CM069131.1:195586416-195623916 GCA_035221665.1 Okamejei kenojei
AACACGTTGAAAAAACGTCCCGACTTACCTGATGCCCTGAGTTCCTATGGCTGGCATTACGAGCCGCTACGAAACATCTACGGCCTCCTACGGACTCGCTACCGACATTCCCCGACATTCCCCGAGTTTGAATCAAGTGGAAAACTCGGGAGAGTTTGTGAGTAACTTGGGAAAGTGGGACAGGGCCTTAACCTGTCAGCGGAAAGACAGTACATGATTACAATCGATCCATTTACTGTGTATAGATCCCTGATAAGGTAAAGCCAGCAAAATCCGATCAAGGATAGTCTGGGGGTCACCAAAGAGGTAGATAGTAGTCCAGCACTGCTCTCTGGTTGTAGTAGGGTGATTCACTTGCCAGATAACAGCTGGGAAGAAACTGTTTATACCTTTTGCCTAGGAAGGAACTGCAGATGCTGCTTTAAACCGAAGATAGACATAGAAAGCTGGAATAACTCAGCGGGTCAGACAGTATCTCTGGAGAAAGGGAATAGGTGATGTTCTGAAGAAGGGTCACCTATTTAGAGAGTTAGATTGGTCTACACCTGCACCTATTGTCTATGTTTCTCTGTTTCTAGTCGCTTTCACCAGGATGCTCTCTGACCTGCTGAAATACTCCAGCTTTTTGTGTCTATCCTCTGTACCTCATGCCTGATGGGAGAGGGGAGAAGAGGGAGTGGCCAGGGTGCGACTGGTCCTTGATGATGCTGCTGGCCTTGCCAAGGCAGCGAGTTGAAGCACATTGCCCGAAATAATGATTTACTTTTTTCCATATTTCTCGCACTCTTTGTTCAAGAGGAAATCTCCCATTCATCTATATTCAGAAAAAATTATACTCTAGTGATTATACTCAGCACGGCACATTAGCATTGACGGATACTCCTGGGTCAGAGTAATGGAAGAGGAACATGATTAGCGAGTTATATTCTGGTGTGTGTTCAACAAAGGCAGATGAAGGCCAACTATTTTTCCTCTAGATGTGAAATGGAGGTTAACTTATCGAGTCGGTAGTTCATGACTTCTAGGAGAAGAAATAGGCCTTTCAGCCCATCAAGTCATGGCTGATCTATCTTTTACTCAACCCCATTCTCATAGAGTCATAGAGTGATACAGTGTGGAAACGGGTTTATTCGGCCCAACTCGCCCACACCGGCCAACAATGTCCCAGCTACACTAGTCCCACAAGCCAGCACTTGGTTCATGTCCCTCCAAGCCAGTCTGATCCATGTACCTGTCCAACTGTTTCTTAAACAATGGGATAGCCCCAGCCTCAACTACCTCCTCAGGCAGCTTGATCCATCCACCTGTGTAAAAATGTTACCCATCGGATTCCTAATAAATCTTCTCCCCTTCACCTTGAACCTATGTCCTCTGGTCCTCGATTCCCCAACTCTGGGTAAAAGACTGCGCATCTACCCGATCTATTCCTCTCATGATTTTGTACACCTCTCTCCTGCCTTCCCCCACAATCACTGACACCCCTACTAATCAAGAATCTGTCAATCTCACAGATTTCCCATCTTCTGACAAGATATTCCATATAACATATAACCATATAACAATTGCAGCACGGAGACAGGCCCTCTCGGCCCTTCCAGTCCGTGCCGACCATTTGTTTTCCCCTCCTCATCCCCTTTCTAAAGGTACATACATCCTTTTATTATGAGGCTATAGCCTCTAGTCCTAATCTCTCCCACTAGTAGAAACATCCTCTCCACATCCACTCTATCCAGACCTTGCACTATTCAATGAGGTCCCCCCCTCATCCTTTCAAACTCCAGCAAGTGCAGGCCCAGTGTCGTCAAACGCTCATCAAATGCTAACCCACTCATTTAATAGACAATAAACAATAGCCAATAGACAATAGGTACAGGAGTCGGCCATTAGGCCCTTCGAGCCAGAACCGCCATTCACTGTGATCATGGCTGATCATCCCCAATCAGTACCCCGTTCCTGCCTTCTCCCCATATCCCCTGACTCCGCTATCTTTAAGAGCCCTATCTAGTCTCTCTTGAAAATATTCAGAGAACCGGCCTCCACCGCCCTCTGAGGCAGGGAATTCCACAGACACAACTCTCTGGGTGAAAAAGTGTTTCCTCATCTCCGTTCTAAATGTCTTACCCCTTATTCTTAAACTGTGGCCCCTGGTTCTGGACTCTCCCAACATCGGGAACATGTTTCCTGCCTCTAGCGTGTTCAAACCTTTAGTAATCTTATATGTTTCAATAAGATTATTTCGATATGTTTCGATAACCTTTAATAATCTTATATGTTTCAATAAGATGTTTCGATAAGTAAGTCGGGACGTTTTTTTCCAGCCCGATTAAAAAATGTCCTCGAGTAAAAAAATGGTTGGGATGAAAGAAATTGCAACTTTTTACTCGTAAGGAGGGCATCGAAATAGTTGTGGGAATCCGTAGACAAACTCGTAGGAGTTTGTGAACATAGTCGTGGAAGGTCGTAGGAGTTCGTAGATTACCACGATCTTGATTTTTTTTTTAGGTCCTATAAACTCGGCAGAGGTTTAGAATTAAGTCGTGAAAGTGGGACAGGCCCTTTAGGCAGCAACTCTGCCGCTGCGCCACCGTGCCTTCACAAAACAAAGAACTCAAAGCAATTGAGGACACGCAGACCAACTCCCACATTTATCTGGACCACTCTCGCTCCCACCCTGCCTCTTGCAAAGATGAAGCATTAAATCTATACTTACAATCAGAAGATGATCTGTGTTTGAAAGTGAAGCGAAGGTGTGTTCTCTGAACATCCTCAATGGGAATGGCAACCTGGGTGATGGAAAAGCAGTTCAAAGAACAGTGAGTGGAGAGGAAATATCAGACATGATGTTTACTGAAGGTAACTGCAAGAAGATTCAATGGGAGGGTTTGGATGACATTCTCAATAACTACTTGTATAGTGATAGAGTGTTACAGTGTGGAAACAGGCCGCTCGGCCCAACTCGCCCACACCGGCCCACAACGTCACAGCTACACCAGTCCCACCTGCCTGCGTTTGGTCCATATACCTCCAAACCTGTCCTATCAATATACCTGTCTAACTATTTCTTAAAAGATTGGTATAGTCCCAGCCTCAACTACCTCCTCTGGCAGCTCGTTCCATACACCCACCACCATTGTATGAAATGTTACCCCTCAGATTCTAATTATACCTTTTCCCCTTCACCTTAAACCCATGTCCTCTGGTCCTCAGTTCACCTACTCTGGGCAAGAGACTCTGTACATCCACCCTCACATGATCATATACACCTCCACAAGATCTCCCCTCATCCTCCTGCGCTCCAAGGAATAGAGACCCAGCCTACTCAACCTCCCCCGACAGCTCACACCCTCGAGTCCCGGCAACATCCTCGTAAATCTTCTCTGCACCCTTTCCGGCTTGACAACATAAAGTCCAACATAAAATATATCAGCCTTGAACATAGAACAGTGCAGGGCACGAACAGGTCCTTCGGCCCGCAATGTCCATGCCGAACATTATGCCAAGTTAAACTAACAGCACATAACATCAACCATGGGAAACAAATGTTGATCCTGTCTTACATGTTGATATGTGATAGGAGCAGAATTAGGTCAGTTAGCCCATCAAGTCTACTTGTACCATTCAATCATGGCTGATCTATCTTTCACTTCCCTCCGTGTTTTGAGAGGTGGGGGAGAATCCACCCCATGTTTTGTAATCCGGATTTTGAAATTCGGTGAAAAAAATCTATTAAAATCTCCGCTTTCCGCGAGACAGTGGGGGTGTCATTGCACCTGGATTGAACCTGGGTCTCTGGCGCTGTAAGGCAGCAGCTGCACCAACGTGCCGTCCTTACACTGAATCCAGACACAAGTTCCATCTTTCAGGCACCAACTTGTACCGTCAAGTACTTTTTTGTTTTTTAAAGTCTTAACTTGACCATAAAGGTCCGTTGTCCTGGCGATGGCACTGGGTGAGAGTTGGATTTTGAAATGTTCAAAACCTATCGGCGACCCTGACACATCAGTCAATGACGCCGGCAGTCGCCGAAAAATGTGCCAAGTGGGACAGGCCCTTTAGCAACTTTTAATCTCTGGCCTTTGTCCACCATCTGCCTACCAGAGCCTCCCCTCACCTGTATCAACCTAGCACCTGCCAGGCTTTGCCCTGCCCCTCCTCTCTTCCAGCTTCCCACCACTCAGTCTAGAGAAAGATCCCGAAACAAAACGTCAGTGATACACATTCTCCAGAGATGCTGCCTGACCCGTTGAGTTTACTCCAGCACTTTTGTATAAACCCGTATCTGCAGTTCCTTCTTTCTGCATTCTTCAATTATGTCTTCCTCGATACTGTGACCGGCGGTGTGCTTGCAAGCGGTATTTATCTATTTAAGAAACAACTGCAGATGCTGGAAAAATCGAAGGTGGACAGAAATATGGGCTGAAAAGATGAAGTACGAGGGGAAGCTGGCCAGGAATATAAAGAAGGACAGTAAAAGCTTCTTTAGACATGTTAAGGGAAAAAGAGTAGCAAAGTCAAATGTGGGTCCCGTGAAGGCAGACACGGGTGAAATTATTATGGGCAACAAGGAAATGGCGGAAGAGTTGAACAGGTACTTCGGATCTGTCTTCACGAAGGAGGACACAAACAATCTCCCAGATGTACTGGAGGACAGAGGATCTAAGGAGGTAGAGGAACTGAAATAAATTTTCATCAGGCGAGAAATAGTATTGGGTAGGCTAATGGGACTGAAGGCTGATAAATCCCCTGGGCCTGATGGTCTGCATCCCAGGGTCCTCAGGGAGGTGGCTCTATAAATAATGGACGCATTGGTGATCATTTTCCAATGTTCAATAGATTCAGGATCAGTTCCTGTGGATTGGAGGATAGCTAATGTTATCCCACTTTTCAAGAAAGGAGGTGAGAGAGAAAACGGGGAATTTACAGACCAGTTAGCCTGACCTCGGTGGTGGGAAAGATGCTGGAGTCAATTATTAAGGAGGTAATAATGCATTTGGATAGCAGTAAAAGTATTAGTCCAAGTCAACATGGATCTATGAACGGGAAAATCATGCTTGACTAATCTTCTGGAATTGTTTGATGATGTGACAAGTAAAATGGATGAAGGGGAGCCAGTGGATGTAGTGTATCTAGACTTTCAGAAAGCCTTTGATAAGGTCTCGCATGAGAGAATGGTGACTAATAAGAGCACATGATATTGGGGGTAGGCTGTTGACATGGATAGAAAATTGGTTGGCAGACCGGAAGCAAAGAGTAAGAGTGAACGGGTCCTTTTCAGAATGGCAGGCAGTGGCGAGTGGAGTGCCGCAAGGCTCGGTGTTGGGGCCGCAACTGTTTACCATATATATTAATTTGGAAGAGGGAATTAGGAGCAACACTAGCAAGTTTGCGGATGACACAAAGCTGGGTGGCAGTGTGAACTGTGAAGAGGATGTTAGGAGGTTGCAGGGTGACCTGGACAGGTTGAGTGAGTGGGCAGATGCGTGGCAGATGCAGTATAATATAGATAAATGTGAGGTTATCCACTTTGGCGGCAAAAATAAGGGGGCAGATTATTATCTCAATGGGGTTAGGTTAGGTAAGGGGGAGGTACAGCAAGACCTGGGCGTCCTTGTACACCGGTCACTGAAAGTTGGCGTGCAGGTACAGCAGGCAGTGAAGAAAGCTAATGGAATGTTGGCCTTCATAACAAGAGGATTTCAGTATAGGAGTAAAGAGGTTCTTCTGCAGTTATATAGGGCTCTGGTGAGACCACATCTGGAGTATTGTGTACAGTTTTGGTCTCCTAATTTGAGGAAGGACATCCTTGTGATTGAGGCAGTGCAGCGTAGGTTCACGAGATTGATCCCTGGGATGGCGGGACTGTCATATGAGGAAAGATTGAAAAGACTAGGCTTGTATTCACTGGAGTTTAGAAGGATGAGGGGGATCTTATAGAAACGTATAAAATTATAAAAGGACTGGACAAGCTAGATGCAGGAAAAATGTTCCCAATGTTGGGCGAGTCCAGAACCAGGGGCCACGGTCTTAGAATAAAGGGGAGGCCATTTAAGACTGAGGTGAGAAAAAACTTTTTCACCCAGAGAGTTGTGAATTTGTGGAATTCCCTGCCACAGAGGGCAGTGGAGGCCAATCACTGGATGGATTTAAGAGAGAGTTAGATAGAGCTCTGGGGGCTAGTGGAATCAAGGGATAGGGGGAGAAGGCAGGCACGGGTTATTGATTTGGGACGATCAGCCGTGATCACAATGCATGGCAGTGCTGGCTTGAAGGGCCGAATGGCCTCCTCCTGCACCTATTTTCTATGTTTCTATGTTTCTAAATGCTGGAGAAACTCAGCGGGTGAGACAGTATCAGTGGAACGACGTTTCAGGTCTAGACCCTTCGTTACACACAAGGGCGGCTCACTGGCATCTCTAGAATTTTCTGGAATTCACTTTCTGGAATTCTCTTGGTTTAGTCTGGTTTAGTACGGTTTACAGATACAACGTGGAAACAGGCCCTTCGGCCAACGAGTCCACACGCTAGGGACAATTTACAGAAGCCAATTAACCTACAAACCTGCATTTCTATGGAATTTGGGAAGGAAACCGGAGCACCCGGAGAAAACCCACGCGGTCACAGGGAGAACGTACAAACGGATCCATTATCCGGATCAAACCCGGGCCTGTGGCACTGTAAGGCAGCCTCTACCGCTGTGCCACCATGCCTCCCTCTCTGAGCATTAATTAATTAATAGAGCCACTATTATATATTTCCATAGTTTCGCGCTCTTCCTCAATATCATCATGGTATTCCACTCCCAAACTATGCCGGGCTATAGAGGCCACCTGCAGAGACCATCACACGTATTTCTACGTGGGCTCTCAGTTCATCATTTTTTATGCCAAGTGCATTCAGATACAGAGCTTTTATCTTTTATCTTTTTTATTATTTTTGTATCTGGCCTTATGTGTTGATTTACTCTGAGATATGAACTCCCTCTCACATTCAGTTTACCAGTTCCCAATTTAATATCATTCCCTCGAGCCTTTCTCTACTCTGACTACCCATTACTTAGTTTAAAATCCCTCAGCAGAAACTTGGTAATTGAAGGTATGGAGAGTCATAAGTTCATAGTTTGTAGGAGCAGAGGTCTACTTTGCCATTCAATCATGGCTGATCTATTTTTCCCTCTCAATCCCACACAATTGTGGCATTGACAAGGCTTTTGGATAGGCTCATTACATTTGCTTCAGAGATACAGCACGGATACTATCCCTTCAGGACTGCTCTCTGGATGTGGTAGGATGGTTCAGTTGCCTGATAACAGCTGGGAAGAAACTGCCCCTGAATCTGGAGGTGTGCGTTTTCACACTTGTGTACCCTTTGCCTGGTGGGAGAAGGGAGAAGAGGGAGTGGCCGGGGTGCGACTGGTCCTTGATGATGCTGCTGGCCTTGCCGAGGCAGCGCGAGGTGTAGATGGAGTCAATGGAAGGGAGGCCGGTTTGTGTGATGGTCTGGGCTGCGTCCACAATTCTCTGCAATTTCTGGTGTATCTTGGAAGGAGCTGTTCCCAAACCGTGCTGCGATGCGTCCCGATAAAATGCTTTGTACGGCGCATCTGTGGAAGTTGGTGAGTGTTTTAAGAATAAGGGGTAGAACGGAGACGAGGAAACACTCTTTCACACTGAAAGTTGTGAGTCTGTGGAATTCCCTGCCTCAGAGGGCGGTGGAGGCCGGTTCTCTGGATACTTTCAAGAGAGAGTTAGATAGGGTTCTTAAAGATAGCGGAGTCAGGGGATATGGGGAGAAGGCAGGAACGGGGTACTGAATGGGAATGATCAGCCATGATCACCTTGAATGGCGGTGCTGGCTCGAAGGGCCGAATGGCCTCCTCCTGCACCTATTGTCTATTGTCTATTGTTGGGGACCTGTCGAAGTTCCTAAGCCTTCTAAGGAAGTAGACGAGCGGGGGTTGTTAAAGGAAGAAGGGAAGAACAAATTGCGAACTTTGAAACTGTGGCACGCTGAAATAATAAACATTACAATATCAGCAGAGTGAACTCCACGGCAAGTACACAGTGTGCTTGCTGTGTGTGATAGACAGGAATCGTGTTTCAGCTCTCAGTGAGCTGAAGCGTTTACCAAGGGACTGTGAGTCACAGCAGTGGACCATTTGTCTGTGTTACTTTACCTTAGTTACGGTGCTTTAGAGAAACAGGCCCTTCGGCCCACCGGGTCCACGCCGACCAGCCATCGCCCCGTACACCAGCGCGACCTTACACACTTGGGACAATTTACAATTTCATCGAAGCCAATTAACCAACAGACCCGCTCACCTTTGGAGGGCGGGAGGACACCAGAACACCCGGAGAAAACTCCACTCATATCTGGCTCCACCACAAACCCTGACAAAGCTCGTTCCAGGCCCCCATCACCTTCTGCGTTAAACAATCTGCCCCGCACATTTCAATAGACAGTAGACAATAGGTGCAGGAGTAGGCCATTCGGCCCTTCCAGCTAGCACCCGCCATTCACTGTGATCATGGCTGATCATCCCCAATCAGTACCCCGTTCCTGCCTTCTCCCCATATCCCCTGACTCCGCTATCTTAAAGAGCCCTATGTAGCTCTCTCTTGAAAGTATCCAGAGAACCGGCCTCCACTGCCCTCTGAGGCAGAGAATTCCACAGACTCACAACCCTCTGTGTGAAAAAGTTCTTGTCTCTGTTCTAAATGGCTTACTCCTTATTCTTAAACTGTGGCCCCTGGTTCTGGACTCCCCCAACATCGGGAACATGTTTCCTGCCTAGCGTGTCAAAACCCTTAATAATCTTATATGTTTCAATAAGATCCCCTCTCATACTTGTAAACTCCCGAGTATACAAGCCCAGCCGCTCCATTCTCTCAGTATATGACAGTCCTGCCATCCCGGGAATTAAACTTGTAATTCATCTCTTTTAAACTTTATCCCTCTAACTTTAAATTTATGCCATCCAGTCTTTATTGTTTAGACTTTACTTTAGACTTTGGACATAGATCGGAAACAGGACCTTTGGCCCACAGAGTCTGTGCTGACCAGCGATCACCTTGTGCGCCAGCACTATCCGACACATCAAGGGACAATTTACAATTTTTAACAATTTTATCAAAGCCAATTAACCTACAAATCTGTACGTCTTTGAAGTGTGGGAGGAAATGAGTTCCCACCCAGGAATGAGTGGGTTAACATATGATGAGCGTTTGGCAGCACTGGGCCTGTACTCGCTGGAGTTTAGAAGGTTGAGTGGGACCTCATTGAAACTTACAGAATGGTGTAAGGCATAGATAGAGTGGATGTGGAGAGGATGTTTCCACGAGTGGGAGAGTCTAGGACCACAGGTCATAGTCTCAGAGTTAAAGGGCATTCTTTTGGAAAGGAGGTGAGGGTGGACTTTTTTAGAGGGTAGTTAATCTGTGGAACTCATTGCCGCAGAGGGCTGTGGAGGCCAAGTCAGTGGATATTTTTAAGGCGGAGATAGACAAATTATTGATTAGAATGGGTGTCGATGGGCCGAATGGCCTAATTCTACTCCTACAACTTGTGAGTGTGAAACCGGAGCATCTGAAGAAAACACAGGATCACGGGGAGGACATGCTGACTAAAATACATAGGGCCGCACGGCACGGCCTTACAATGCCAGAGACCCGGGTTCGATCTTGACTAGGGTTGCTGTCTGTGTGGAGTTTGTGCGTTCTCCTTATGACCTGCATGGGCTTTCTCCGAGATCTTTGGTTTCCTCCTACACTGTCAAATAATTTGACCTGCACATCTTCGTAAAGGGCCTGTCCCACTTGGCGATTTTTTTCGCCGACTGCCGGTGTCGTATCAGTGTCGCCAAAAGATTTTGAACATTTCAAAATCCAGCGGCGACAAAAAAAAATGTCGCGACGCTTGAAAAAACACGGCGCGTCAATACGTCATCTCGCCGCTTCAAGTTGGGAATTTATTGGTGACCTGATATGTCAGTCAATGATCCCGGCAGTCGCCGTAAAAAGTGACTAAGTGGGACAGGCCTTACATTCCCTCTCTCACCTTAAAGCTATGCCCCCTAGCATTTGACATTTCCACCATGGGGAGAAAGCTGATTGTCTGCCTTCTGTGTGCCTCTGGTAATTTTATACACTTCTAATAGGTCTCCCTTCAGTCTCCGAGCATCCGTGAAAACAATCCAAGTTTGTCCAAACTCTCCTCATGGCTATTACCCTGTAATCCGGGCAATGTTCTGGTAAACATCTGTGCCATCTGTGTCATTTCCTGCTGTTTCAAACAACTGCTCCAGACAAGACGATAGACAGATTAGGGTGGCACGGTGGCGCAGCGGTAGAGTTGCTGCCTCACAGCACCAGAGACCGGGGATCGATCCTGACTACGGGTGCTGTCTGTACGGAGTTTGCACGTTCTCCTTGTGACCCGTGCGGGTTTTCTCTGGGATCTCCGGTGTCCTCCCACATTCTGATGACGTGTAGGCTTGTAGGTCAATTGGCTCCGGTAAACCTGCCCCCACACGGTGGATATGATGCCAGTCTGAAGAAGGGTGTCGACTCTGAAATGTAACCAATGGAGCGAAGGAATAGGGGACGTTTTGGGTTCCAGACCCTTCTTCAGACTGGTTGGGGGCTGGGAAGAAGAAAGGAAGAGGCGGAGACAGTGGGCTGTGGGAGAGCTGGGAAGGGGAGGAGCAGCACCTCATATTTCGCTTGGGTAGTTTACACCCCAGCGGTATGAACATTGACTTTTCCAATTTCACGTAGTCCCTGCTTTCTCCCTCCTTCCCAACCGGGTTGTCGCCGGCACAATTGGCCGAAGGACCTGTTTCCATGTGGTGACTCTAAACTAAATTAAACAAGCATGATCAGTTCCCCTTACGGGCCTGCACGGTGGCGCAGCGGCAGCGTTGCTGCCTCACGGCGCCAGAGACCCGGGTTCCATCCGGACCACGGGCGGCTGCCTGTATGGTGTTTGTACCTTCTCCCCGTGACCTGCCATGGGTTTTCTACAAGATCTTTGGTTTCCTCCAACATGGTGCTGGCTCGAAGGTACTGGCTCGAAGGTACCGGCTCGAAGGGCCGAATGGCCTACTCCTGCACCTATTTATGTCGACTCCAAAGACATATAGGTTTGTAGATTAATTGGCTCGGTATAAATGTAAATTGTCCCTGGTGGGTGTAGGATAGAGTTTATGTGCGGGGATCGCTGGTCGGCGCGGATCCGGTGGGCTAAAGTCAAGTCAAGTCACTTTTATTTCTATAGCACATTTAAAACACAACTCTCGTTGACCAAAGTGCTTTACATTGGTGGAGGTACTAACATTATACAACAGTGGTTCATAGATTAAGTACATACATAAATACATACATATAACCCTCCCTCAGAGGACGTCAAGAAAGGCTTGAGACGTCAAGTAAAGGTGAGTTTTAAGTCTCGACTCAAGGGAGTCGATGGAGGGGGCAGTTCTGATGGGAAGAGGGATGCTGTTCCACAGTCTAGGAGCTGCAACCACAAAGGCGCGGCCGGTCGCCCCTGAGCTTATGCCTAGACCGCGGGATGTTCAGTTACCCCAAGTCGGCCGATCTGAGGGACCTGGAGGTGGTGTGGTGGGTGAGCAGACTTTTGATGTAGGTGGGGGTAAGCCCGTTAAGGGCTTTGTAAACATAAATAAGGATCTTGAAATTGATTCGAAACCGCACAGGGAGCCAGTGGAGAGAGGCCAGGATCGGGGTGATGTGGTCCCTTTTTCGGGTGCCCGCTGTCAGGAGTCTCGCTGCGATGTTGCAGTAATCTAGGCGGGAGGAGGTAAATGAGTGGATGATCTATTCGAGGTCATCAAACTGGAGGAATTGTTTTATTTTAGCTATCGTCCAAAGCTGGAAGAAGCTAGCTTTTACCACGGCATTGACTTGTTTGTCAAGCTTTAGTGCTGAGTCAAATATCACGCCAAGGTTTTTGACGTGAGGTTTGTGTAATGGGGTAAGGCTTCCAAGGCTGCCTGCTATCGTTTTGATTGAGTCCGAGGGGCCGAGAAGGATGACTTCAGACCTATTCTCATTTAGTTGGAGGAAGTTCAGGACCATCCAGCACTTTATATCCTCGAGGCAGCGGGCAAGGTTAAGTAGATTTGATCAGTTGTTGGGCTTCAGGGGGAGTTGTGTATCGTCTGTGTATCAGTGGAAGGAAATGCCGTGCCTTTGAATGACTTGGCCTAAGGGGAGCATGTACAGGGAGAAGAGAAAGGGGCCAAGGATGGAGCCTTATGGAACCCCACAGCTGAGGCTAGCAGGGGAGGAGAAAGAGTTGCCTATGTTAGTAGAGAAACTCCCACCTTTGAGGTAGGAGATGAAGCAGCTCAGGGCAGTGCCATCAATACCAACCCCGTATTGGAGACGGTCAATTAGGATGGTGTTTAGAAGGGCCTGTTTCCACGCTGTGTCTCTAAACTAAACTATACTAAACTACTACTTGCCACCACCCCTCTGTAAACAGCGGGATTCCTCTCCTTTCCTTTAATTCATCTCTTCAATCTTATTTCTAGACAAGCTTGGTGTTGTATGCTTCAGTGAAGTAAGTTGCAATGTTGCACTGTGGTGAGCAGCCTGGGGAAATTCAAATAGACATGATATTTTACCACTGAAAACAAGGAACTGCAGATCCTGCTTAATACACAAAAGGACACAGTGCTGGAGGAACTCAGTGGATCAGGCAGCATCCCTGGAGAACATGGATAGGTGTATCAATTAGGTCACTCGAAGCAGGATGACAGGACACTTATGCAGGACCGGGAGGGAATCATTGGGAAAATTGCAGAGAATTGTGGACGCAGCCCAGACCATCACACAAACCAACCTCCCTTCCATTGACTCCATCTACACCTCACGATCTTATATTTGCTTAGAATTTGATAGCGATGATACCTTATTCTTTTTTTGTCCGGGCTCGGTTATAGAGACAGTCTATGGCCTTAATTGATGACTGGTGAGCCTGGGACCATGTGGTTAAGCCATAAGATATATGTGAGAGAATCATAGAATTCATGAAACGAAAAGCACAGTTAAAAGTCAAACAGTTTCTTATAAGCATAAAACAGCCCAAGTTTGCCTTAATGGTTTTATACATTTTCTTAATATGACGTTTAAAGTTCAACTGATTGTCTATAATTATTCCCAGATACTTTACTTCAGGTACTTGTTCAATGAGCTCACCGTTGATTTTTATATTGAGGAGGTTTGTTAGGGGTAGTTTTTTGACGGAGAAGCAGACAGAGTTTGTCTTTTTAGTGTTTAAAGTTAAACAAGATGAGGCCAGCCAAGATGATATTTTGCCTAAGTTGGCATTTAGTTTCTCAGCCACAAAAGTACAGGTTTTACCAGATGCATATACAACTGTGTCATCTGCATACATCTGTAGACCTATATCTGGGCAAACATCTGGCAAATCATTGCTGTAGAGGCCAAAGAGTATAGGTCCCAAGACAGTGTCCCGAGGGATCCCTGTTTCGATTTTGAGAAAAGTGGATCTCACACTATTAATTGTAACACATTGTTCACGGCCCTTTAAGTATGACTCAAACCCGGACAATGAATGTTTTGAAAAATTGAACTTAGTTAGTTTTGAAATGAAGATGTCATGATTTACTGTATCAAACGCCTTTTTTAGATCTAAAAATACTGCACCAACCACATTTCCTTTATCAAGTGAATGTTTGATATTTTCGGTTAAAAAACAAGTGGCAGATTCTGTAGAATAGTTGCGTCTGAATCCGAATTGCCATAAACTACAGTAAACTAGGCATTCATTAAACTATCTCTCTTACTGGGCATTTGTCGGCACTGGGCCTGTACTCGCTGGAAGAATGAGCGGGGACCTCATTGAAACATACAGAATAGTGAATGTCTTCGATTGAGTGGTTGTGGAGAGGATGTTTCCACTAGTGGGAGAATCTAGGACTAGAGGTCACAGCCTCAGAATTAAAGGATGTTCCTTTAGGAAGGATATGAGGAAGACTTTATTTAGACGGAGGGTGGTAAATCTGTGGAATTCATTGCCATAGAAGGCTGTGGAGGCCGTGTCAGTAGATAGATTTAAGGCAGAGATAGATAGATTCTTGATTAGTACGGGTGCCAGAGGTTTATGGGGAAAAGGCAGGAGAATGGGGTTAGGAGGGAGAGATAGATCAGCCATAATTGAATGGCGAAGTAGACTTATAGAGTCACAGAGTGATACAGCGTGGAAAGAGGCCCTTCGGTCCAACCTGCCCACACTGGCCAACATGTCCTATTTACACTAGTCCTACCTGCCTGCGTTTGGTCCATATCCCTCCAAACCTGCCCACTCAAGTACCTGTCCAAATGTTTCTTAAACGCTGCAATAGTACCTGCCTCAACCATCTTCTCTGGCACTTGATGGGCCGAATGGCCTAATTCTCCTCCTATCCCTTGTGACCTTATGACCTCCCACAGTGGTGGCCGTGCTTGTTGCGCTGATTTTAATGGCAAGCGCGGGCGTTGTTGACTTGAACCTTGGACTGACCTTGACCGTCTCCATCCAGCGATGCTGCTTCAGCTGGTAATACACCACGGACTGGTGCTGTGTGACAGCCTTGTCTCCGGCACCTTGGCAGATCGCATTCTGCACACCAGGAGAGAGAATTAAAAATTTAGCACGGCAATTTCCAGAAAGTGACACTTTCATGAAAAATGATTAATTGTGCCTGGTCCATGTCTTGAGATTAAGGCTCCATCTCTCGCCGGTAAATGGACGTGAGGAAGACATAAAATAGATGACCCTTCGTAAAAAGCACGGTGTGGTATTCATGTGAAGCTGAAATAATTACATTACCTACACAGAGAAGGCAGGTTGGATGTTAATACAGGCAAAATGCTTGGAGACATAACGTGCCTTCAAACGTTAGGGCAGGCTACACCTTTATTGCTGCCTCAGGGCCTGTGAAGTGGAGACGGAGAGCACTGTGGAAATGAACCTACCTGTTACCCGTTAACAAATGTGGCGACTACATTTCATTTTAGTTGTCAATTAGCCTCATAGAGTCCAGCTTAGTTTAGAGATACAGTGCTGAAACAGGGCGGAAACCTGCTTTTCCCATTGAGGGTAGGGAAGATTCAAACAAGAGGGCATGATTTGAGAATTAAGGGACAGAAGTTTAGGGGTAACGTGAGGGGGAACTTCTTTACTCGGAGAGTGGTAGCTGTGTGGAATGAGCTTCCAGTGGAAGTGGTGGAGGCAGGTTTGATTTTATCATTTAAAAATAAACTGGATAGGTATATGGACGGGAAAGGAATGGAGGGATATGGTCTGAGTGCAGGTAGATGGGACTAGGGGAAAACAAATGGTAGGCACGGACTGGAAGGGCCAAGATGGCCTGTTTCCGTGCTGTAATTGTTATTTGGTTATATGGAAACAGCGCGGAAACAGACCATCACCCCTCATCTCCCTGCACTCCAAGCAAGGGCGATGCTGCCCAGTCCGAGAAAGTCCCACGAGTCCATTGACACACGCTTGTGAATCTCCTCTGCGCCGTTTCCGGCTAGCCCGGGTTGTCCGGCACTTGTGTGTGGCTCGTGAGTAACTCACCGGGATGATATCTCCGTTTTCATCACAGACGGACATCGTGACCTCAACGTTCTTCTGCGTGGTTTTGTTCTGTTTGTCGAACTCTCCCTGCATCAAAGTGACGTAAATATCGTTGCGGACATCACCTGGGTTACGAGAAAGGAAAGAAAGATTCTTTGGTCGGATTCTTTGTGGAAAAATTGACCCTTTATCCTGTCATCTGTGCCCTGTGGGTGGCCCGATTGTAATCGTGTATTGTCTTACCGCTGACTGGATAGCACGCAACACAAGCGGGTCACTGAACATGTGACAATAACATAAACTAAAGAAAACCCTCCTCATCCCCCTCCTAAAGGAACGCCCTTTTATTATGAGATTATGGCCTCTGGTAGCTGATGTACAGCAAACCCAATTTTGAAGAAAGGAGGGAGAGAGAAAACGGGGAATTATAGACCAGTTAGCCTGACATCAGTAGTGGGGAAGATGCTGGAGTCCATTATTAAAGATGTAATAGCAGTGACAGGATCTCATAGCCTCTGACACCCGCACTAACCGAGAAATTCCCAACCACTAAATCTGAATAAGGGTCCCAACGCGAAACGTCACCCATCCTTTTTCTCCAGCGATGCTGTCGAACCCGCTGAGTGACTCCAGTACTTTGTGTCGGCCCACAGTTAACAAACCTGGCATGATGATCTCAGGGAAGCCCATTTTCCTGGCCACCACCGTGCTTCGGTCCACCAGGTGAGGGTGGTCCTTGCGAATTTGCTTCAGGTCACCCGAGAGTAGCTTCATGGAAACCCAGAGACCTGGACGAGGAGCAGAATTACGAATGAAAAAGGAGCAAAAATATTATCTGCTTCCAAAACCTAGGATGAAAACCATAGAACATAGTCCAGCGAGCTTTGGCACTAGATGCCTGTGGCGAACAAGATGCCAAATAACAACCAATGGCTTCTGTCATCCATATATCTGAAAAGCCTTTAAAATGCCACTGTCGTATCTGCCCACCACCACCCCCGACAGCGTGTTCTAGACACCCGCTACCCTCTGTGTAATAAACTTTCCCCATACATTGAGTCATAGAGTCGTACAGTGTGGAAAAAGACACTTCGGCCAAACCTGCCCACGCCCACCTAGATGCCCCATCTACACTAGTCCTAACTGCCTACATTTGCCACATATCCCTCTAAACCTATCCTATCAATGTGCCTGTCTACATGTTTCTTAAACATTGCAATAGTATCTCTTCAACCTTTCCTCACTCACCTTAAAGTTATGCCCTCTAGTCCTTCACATTCCCATCCCAGAAAAAAAGATTCAGTCCACTCTAATTATGCCTCTCTTAGTTTGATAAACATTTATCAGGTCTCCTGTCCTGAGAAAACAATCCTTATTTATCCGACCTCTCCCGATAGTTAAGGGCCTGTCCCACTTGCGCCTCATTTACGCGTAATGCGTAAAATAGGTTGACGCGTCGTGATGCGCGACGCCGCGCGCAAATCCCGACGTCGTTAGAATACCCTGCGGCGCGCAGTGACGCACGCAATACATGTGAGATGTCGGGACGCCAGCGTGCAACGCCAATGCGTTGGCGTGAGCAGCCAATGCGTCAGAGTGCGTACGCGACACGTCACGCAGGTGGCGCGCGAGGATTTTGTTACATTACGAAATCCTGGAGCGCCGCACGATACAGCGCGCCACCGCATGCGATTCCACGCCTCACCATACACAACGCACGCGTCACGACGCGTCGACCTATTTTACATATGACGCGTAAATGAGGCGCAAATGATGGCCAAGTGGGACAGGCCCTTTATGCTCCAAATGTCGTCCGACCAACGTTTTATAAAGCTGCAACTGGACCTAATGCCTCTTAAGATAGAAACATTCCAACAATTTGGCTACAATTCTCCACCCAGATTCTGTCCGTGCGAAGTTTGCACATTCTCTTTCTTATAGGTTCGTAAGTGATAGGAGAAGACAGGCCATTTGGCCCATCAATTCTACTCCGCCATTCATTCATGGCTGATCTATCTCTAGGACCCAAAGTCTCTTTTGATGGAGATGGTGTCGGTGGAATTATTGTGGACGCCCAGAGGACGCAAATTTTTGTTACAGGGAGAAGGCAGGATAATGGGGTTGAGATAGAGAAATAGATCAGTCGTTGTTGTATGGCGGAGCAGACTCGAATGGTCTCATTCTGCTCTGACCTATGAACTTAGATGCTTGATAATCACTTATTGCTTGTGCTCTTATGAATCTATGACATCCATAATATATGAAACTACCTTTAGAAAGATGAGGAGGAATTTCTTTCATCAGAGGGTGGTGAATCTGTGGAGGCCAAGTCAATGAATATTTTTAAGGTGGAGATTGACAGATTCTTGATTAGTACGGGTGTCAGGGGTTATGGGGAGAAGACAGGAGAATGGGGTTGAGAGGGAAAGATAGATCAGCCATGATTGAATGGCATAGACGATAGGCCGAATGGCCTAATTCTGCTCCTAGAACAAATGAACATGGGGAGAAGGCAGGAGAATGGGGCTGAGAGGGAAAGATAGATCAGCCATGTTAGGTCTTTATTCTTTGGAGCGCAGAAGGTTAAGGGGGGGCTTGATAGAAGTCTTTAAAATTAAGAGAGGGATAGACAGAGTTGACGTGGATAAGCTTTTTCCATTGAGAGTAGGGAAGATTCAAACAAGAGGACATAGTTTGAGAATTAAGGGACAAAAGTTTAGGGGTAACATGAGGGGGAACCTCTTTACTCAGAGAGTGGTAGCTGTGTGGAATGAGCTTCCAGTGGAAGTGGTGGAGGCAGGTTCCATTTTATCATTTAAAAATACATCGGATAGGTATATGGACGGGAAAGGAATGGAGGGTTATGGTCTGAGTGCAGGTAGATGGGACTAGGGGAGAGTAAGTGTTCGGCACGGACTAGAAGGGCCGAGATGGCCTGTTTCCGTGCTGTAAATTGTTATATGGTTATATGGATAGCGGAGGTGATGGGACGAATGGCCTAATTCTGCTCCTATAACTTATAAACTTATTATCAGCAGCTAGCGAGATGGAGTAGTCAGCAGCTAGCATGCTACGGGGGTGAAGGGTCCGGGGTCACAATGGGGTCACAGTGGGATGGATTGTGGCTTCCACTGGCTTTCCACACAAAGCTTGCAGCAGAAAGGAGCACAATTCTGCCTCATTACTGCAGATAAATATCCTCTGTCAAATGGGTTCAGGCAATGATATGAGTCTCCATTTCAAAAGCGTTCTCTCATTTAATGTTAATGGGCCAAAAAAATAATTGAAATAGCTGCCAGCAAAATAGACTCACGTTGTAATAGAGAGAGCATGTGAGTAATCCATGATGCACGGAAGTTTGGTGTTTGACCTCTTGAATGGCTTGCTTTCCCCTTGTGAATAAAGCTTATTGTACAAAATAAAAATCTATCAGGAGGGAGCAGCCTTTAAAGGAATTTGTGTTTAAAAAGTCATCATGCATTTTAATTGAGAGTAGATGGTTAACATTAATTCATTCATTTCATTCATCATCGTTGAAAACATTAGTGACGCAGTGGCGCTGGTTTCCGACGGGAACGGTGACGGACGCACCACACGTCTCTGTCCTCCAGTTCCTGCGGACTTCCGCCGCTGGAAGTCTAGGAGTTTGGTGCGTGTGTGTTTTATCACCGTTCCTTACAATGCCGTGTACGACAGTGATCGCAACTTCTACTGAAGTGTGGATGGCCGTCGGCTCGCTAGGAGCTCACCCGCCCTTTGACAGGTCTTGTTTTTGGTCCTGCTGGGGGTCCACAGCCCCCTCCTCACCCGGAAAACCAGGTGGGGGAGACGGTTTAGTCGCCGACTATCCGACCATGGAGCGGGTAGCACGGGATTACATGGTACCCGTGGCGGGGGGTGAGGTCCTGACCCGACCTTACAATTATTGACACTGACATTTGGAGTCCAAGTGAGGTATGGTTGAACTATAATCTAATTCGGACATGAGGAAGTGCAGATGCTGAACAAGACACAAAATGTGGAGTAACTCATCGGGTCAGAGAGCCTTCAAGAGTCAAGACCAAATGGCTTGCAGTAGGAAGGAACAGCAGTTGCTGGTCTGAGCCGAAGATAGACACAAAATGCTGGAGTAACTCAGCGGGACAGGCAGCGTCTCTGAAGAGAAGGATTGGGTCACGTTTCGGGTCGAGACCCTTCTTCATAGTATGCTGCTTTATTTGTCACATGTAACGAGGTAGAGTGAAATATATTTTTTTATAGTGAAAGGCCTGGATAGATGGAGTGGAAGTGGAGAGAGTCTAGGACTAGAGGGCACAGCCTCAGATTAAGAGGACGTAATTTTAGAAAGGAGATGGGGAGGAATTTCTTTAGTCAAAGGGTGGTGAATCTGTGAAATTCTTTGTCACAGAAGGCTGTGCAGGGTATTTTTAAAGCAGAGCTTGACAGATTCTTGTTTCATAAGGGTGTCAGGGGTTATGGGGAGAAGGCAGGAGAATGGGATTGAGAGGGAAAGATAGATCAGCCCTGATTGAGATGGAGTAGACTCGAGGGGCTGAATGGTCTAATTCTGCTCCTATGACTTACAACCTTATGAACTTATTGGCGATACTGTCCATTCGGTGTATCCAAATCAGGAATGATTTCTGACATGAGGAACTCAGATGCTGGAATCTTGAACAAGACTTTGAGAGGGCTTGTACACAAAAGCAGGGATGTAATGCTGAGGCTCTACAAGGCGCTGGTCAGGCCGCATTTGGAACATTGTGAGCAATTTTGGGCCCCATTTCTGAGGAAGGATGTGCTGGCTCTGGAGAGGGTCCAGAGGAGGTTTACAAGAACGATCCCAGGAATGAGTGGGTTAACCCATGATGAGTGTTTGTCGGCACTGGGCCTGTACTCGCTGGAGTTTAGAAGAATAAGGGGGGACCTCATTGAAACTTACAGAATAGTGAAAGGCCTGGATAGAGTGGATGTGGAGAGGATGTTTCCACTTGTGGGAGAGCCCAGGACCAGAGGTCACAGCCTCAGAATTAAAGGACGTTCTTTTAGGATGGATATGAGATTTCTTTAGTCAGAGGGTGGTGAATCTGTGAAATTCTTTGCCACAGAAGGCTGAGGAAGCCAAGTCAGTGGATATTTTTAAGGCAGAGATAGATTGATTCTTGATTAGTACGGGTGTCAGAAGTTAGGGGAGACGGCAGGAGAATGGGGTTGGGATGGAAAGATAGATCAGTCATGATTGAATGGCGGAGTAGACTTGATGGGCCGAATGATCTAGGTCTATCTATGGTATAAACAGACATCTGCAGTCATTTATTTCTATGGGTGGATTGGTAGATAGGTGGACAGGGGAGATGAGGAGGAGACAAAAAAAATCAGATAAGGAAAGAAGAGGAGAATAGGAATAGATCGGGTAGACGCACAATGTCTCTTGCCCAGAGCAGGGGAATCGAGAACTAGAGGATGTAGGCTTAAGGTGAGATGGGGGAAAGGTTTAGTGGGAATGTGAGGGGTAACTTTTTTCACACAGAGGGTGGTGTGTGTATGGAACGAGCCGCCGGAGGAGGTAGATGCGGCTGGCACAATCGCGATGTTTAAGAAACATTTGGTCAGGTACATGGATAGCATAGGTTTAGAGGGATTTGGGCTAAACGCAGGCAATTGGGACTAGTGCAGATGGGACATATTGGTCAGTGTGGGCAGGTGGGGCCGAAGGGCCTGTTTGCACACTGTATGACTCTAAGAATGAAATGTAAAGCCAGAGGGAAGGATATAAATGGAAGGTGGAGGGGACAGGTTGGGAAGAGAGGGAGGATAGGGACGAGATATGGGGGAGGTGGGTGGAAGAAAAAATGGCGTTACTGGAAATTGGCAACGTTCAACGTTCTACTGTTGAGTTGTGAGCTACCAATCTGAACACGAGGTGCTGTTTGTTCTTCCAAGTTTGATATATTGCCTCTAGTTGTTAATGAGTACCATGACTAACTTCATTATTATTATGACCATCTTGAGAAAAATACTTCAAAAATTCATGGCAACATTTGCGTGGTTGGATTTCCATGAGTCTGGAGATCCATTAGCTGGGGAATCCCCTGTTCCTTGGAGATGCTCGCAAAATATCCTAATGGCACAGATTCAGAGCAGGGCCGGGAAAAACCTCTCTGGCCCATAGCTATTCGTCATCGATCAAACAAGCAACGCAATTATTCCCTCATTACAGCGAGCTGCATCCAAATTGATGACTACCTTACACAACTCATCACTGCAAATTCTTCACTGGCTGAAAGTTATATGGAACCAGATTTGGTGGAATTCTATGGAATTCTTTGCCATTGGAGGCTGTGGAGGCCATCAGTGGATATGTTTAAAGGCAGAGGTTATTAATTCTGGATTAGTCCAGGCATCAGAGGTTATGGGGAGAAGGCAGGAGAATGGGGTTAGGGTGGAGAGATAGATCAGCCATGATTGAATGGCAGAGTAGAATTGATGGGCCAAATAGCCTAATTCTACTCCTATCCCTTCTTACCTTATGATTCGTGGAGTCATACAGGGCCTTTGGCCCATTTTGTCCATGCTGGTCTACAGTAGATATCCCTATAGTAGACTGGCCTGTTGGTCCCATTTGTCCATGTTTGATCCATATTCCTCTAATACCTAGAGTCATATAGCATGGAAACAGGCCCTTCTGCCCAACCTGTCCATGCTGACCAATTAGCCCCATCTACGAGTGTCCCATTTGCTTGCTTTAACCAATATTCCTCAAAACCTGCCTTATCCAAGTATCTAGAGTCACAGAGTCACACAATGTAGAACCATACTGACCAATCTAAGCTAGTCCCATTTGCTCACATTTGATCAATATTCTTCTAACCTGCCTCATCCAAGTACCTTGTCCATGCCCCATCTAGGCTGGTCCAATTTACTGCCATTTGGTCCATATTCCTCTAAACCTTACCGATCTAAATGTCAAAATGTCGTTATAGTACCTGCCTCAACTACCTCCGCTGGCAGCTCGTTCCCAACACCCACCACCCTCAGAGTGAAAATGTCACTCCCCAGGTTCATATGAAATCTTTTCATTTTCACCTTAAACCTCCTTGGTTCCTCTAACCTGGGAGTAACCACAGACCGCAGTGGATGCCAAATGATTTGGTCCTTTTAAGGCGTAGATTGACAAGTTCTTGATTACTGAGTGGAGTTTAAGATTACGAGGAGAAAGCAGGAGAATGGGGTTGAGAGGGAAAGATAGATCAGTCACGATTGAATGGAGTAGACTCGATGGTCTGAAAGGCCTAATTCTGCTCCAATGTCTTATGAACGTATAAGCCAGTATAAGAGTGAAATAATGTCTAAAGGGCCTGTCCCAAGTACGCGACCTTTACAGGCGACTGCCGGCACCTGCGATAGGTCGCCGAAATTTCCCACATGTTGAAAATTCAGCGGCGACCAGAAAGACACTACGACCCTTTGGAGACCTCTCACGACCATACAGGCGACCCCTGGCGACATGTCGCGGGTGGCCTCTCCTATGGTCATGAGAGGTCTCTAAAGAGTCGTAGCGTCTTTCTGGTCGCCGCTGAATTTTCAACATGTTGAAAATTTCGGCAACCTATCACGGGTGCCGGCAGTCGCCTGTAAAGGTCGCGTAAGTGGGACAAGCCCTTGACTAATGGCCCTGTCCCACAGTACGGAGTTCATTCCAAGAAATCTCCTAAGTTTAAAAAAATCAAACTCGTGGCAAGCACGGAGAATGAACGTAGCGGGTACGTCGGAGCTCGGGGACGTCTCTTAACGGCTCGTAACGCTAACGGCAGGTACTCGGGAAGACTCGCTAATGGCAGGTAAGCACGGGAAGACTCGTGAAGATTTTCGGCCTTTTCCGTAAATCTCCGAGTTCGAATCAGGGGAAACTCGTGAGAGCTCTTGGAATGAACTCATACCATGGGACAGGGCTTTTACTCAGACCATATGAAGTAGCAGCAGGGCCAAGTTTAGTTTAGTTTAGTTTAGGAAACAGGCCCTTCGCCCCACTGGGTCCACGCTGACCAGTGATCACTCAGTACACTAGCTCTGTCCTACACACTAGGGACAATTTATAATTTTACCAAAACCCAATTAATCTACAAACCGGCACGTCTTTGGAGTGTGGGAGGAGACCAGAGCACCCAGAGAAAACCCACGTGGTCACAGGAAGAATGTGCAAACTCTGTTTCCTCTAAATAGGAATGAGTGGGTTAACCTATGATGAGCATCTGACAGCACCGTGTCTCTACTCTCTGGAGTTTAGAAGGCTGAGGGGGCACACTAACACTATCCTACTCCCACCAGGGACAATTTTTACATACACCGAGCCAATTAACCTACAAACCTGCACGTCTTTGGAGTGTGGGTGGAAACCGGAGATCTCGGAGAAAACCCACGCAGGTCACGGGGAGAACGTACAAACTCCGTACAGCCGGCACCCGTAGTCAGGATCGAACCCGGGTTTCCGGAACTGCGTTCGCTGTAAGGCAGCGACTCTACCGCTGAGCCACCGCGACCGTGTCTCAGTCTTACCGTCTCTCAGGCAACACCCTAGCGTACAGTGTCATGGTGGATATTCCCAGCTAATCATACAACAAAGGAGGAAGCCACTTGGTCCATCTCTGCTATACTAGCTCACAGGGCTCTACCATTCCTCAACTATTTTAGTTGAGTTTAGTTTATTTTTGTCATGCACGTGTACTGGAATCAGAATCCGAATCCGAACCAGGATCCGAATAAAATGTTCGTAACAGGGACAACACTACACACTAGGGACAATTTACAATTTTACCAAAACTCAATTCATCTACAAACCGGCACGTCTTTGGAGTGTGGGAGGAGACCAGAGCACCCAGAGAAAACCCACGCGGTCACAGGAAGAACGTGCAAACTCCGGACAGACAGCACCCGTAGCATGGTCAGCATGGACAAGTTGTGCAGATTGAAGTCTGGAGCTGTAAGGCAGCAACTCTACCGCTGCACCACAGTGCCCCCCCCCCCCCCCCCCCCCGCTCGTTGCATGCTATCCACTCAGCGAAGAACCAATGCGTTATTACAAAACGAAGATTTCCTGTAACCTGTTCTCACTACATTCCTCTAAATTCCTCCCATACATCCACATAGCAGGAGGAATTTACGGCGGCCAAATTCATCTACCAGCCAGAGCAATTACAGGGAGAACATGCAAACACCACGCAGAGAGCATCTGAGGTCAGGATCCATCTCTCTCCATTATTTTCCAAATGGAGAGAGAATCCAGAAATCGGAGGTGCAAAGGGACTTGGGAGTGCTGGTGCAGGATTCCCAAAAAGTGAATCTGCAAGTCGAATCGGTAGTAAAGAAAGCAAACGCAATGCTAGCATTTATTTCAAGAGGGCTTGTGTACAAAAACAGGGACGTAATGCTGAGGCTCTATAAGGCGATGGTCAGGCCGCATTCGGAACATTGTGAGCAATTTTGGGCCCCGTATCTGAGGAAGGATGCACTGGCTCTGGAGAGGGTCCAGAGGAGGTTTACGAGAATTACCCCAGGAATGAGTGGGTTAGCATATGATGAGCGCTTGACAGCACTGGGCCTGTACTCGCTGGAGTTTCGGAGGTTGAGGGGGGACCTCATTGAAACTTGCAGGATAATGAAAGGCCTGGATAGAGTGGATGTGGAGAGGATGTTTCCACTGGTGGGAGAGTCTAGGACCAGAGGTCACAGCCTCAGAGTTGAAGGGCGCTCTTTTAGAAAAGAGGTGAGAAGGAATTTAATCTGTGGAACTCATTGCCACGGAGGGCTGTGGAGGCCAAGTCAGTGAATATTTTTAAGGCGGAGATAGACAGATTCTTGATTTGAAAGGGTGTCAAGGGTTATGGGGAGAAGGCAGGAAAATGGGATTAGGAGTCAGAGAGCAGCCACGGTTGAATGGCGAAGTGGACTCGATGGGCCGAATGGCCTAATTCTACTCCCATGACTTGTGTAAACCTGGGTTGCTGAAGTGGTGGGTCAGCAGCTCCACCGGCCCCATAACAGAAGCATCCACGTCGCCGGGGCTGCAAACTGGAAGTATCCTGAGCTAATTCTGCTCCCGCCATCATCTATTATTGCGATAAGTGATGGCTCCCACTGATTCTCGCCGGAAGCTTGCGTCATTTTTCAGGACGGACGATGACAGTGAGATCAACATTTGTAATGAGACTGGCACGAAAAGTAGACGAGGACGCAACTCTTTTATAATTCTCCAAACACGCTGAGTGAACTAAATGCCTCCCTGGTCCAGGATATGTTTGAGTTATAGTCATAGAAAGCTGTTAAAGGGCCGGAGAATGTCAAAGGTGTAAGCTCACAACATGTATGAATATCTCGTCAATTCTAAAATGCTGGTCTCTGTCGTTTAGTTTATTGTCACGTGTAGCAAGGTAGAGTGAAAAGCTTTAGTCATTGATGGGAGAGTCTAGGAGCAGAGGGCATAGCCTCTGAATAAAAGGACGTACCTTTAGAATGGAGATGAGGAGGAATTTCTTCAGTAAGGGGGCGGTGAATCTGTGGAGGCCAAGTCAATGGGTATTTTTAAAGCAGAGATTGATAGATTCTGGATTAGTACGGGTGTCAGGGGTTACGGGGAGAAGGCAGGAGAATGGGGTTGGGAGGGAGAGCTAGATCAGCCGTGATTGAATGACGGAGTAGACTGGATGGCCTAATTCTGCACTTATGGCGTATGATGGTGTGGAACCGTTACCTCTACATATTCTCTTGAGATGCTGCCTGAGTTATAGAGTTACACCAGCACTTTGTGCCTTTCAGTGTAAACCAGCGCACGTAGCTCCTGGGAGAAAAGAAATAGGTGACGTTTCGGGAACGCAGCCGGAGGCCTTTATCGAGGCGCCGTGGTCTCGATGCCTCCCGGATCGCCGCGTAGAAGCCCGGGTCGGGCAAAGCGGCCGACGGAGCCCGCGGCTGGGGCCCGGGTCGGCATCACGGAGGCGCAAAGTGGGGCGTCGACAGCGTTGAAGCCCCGCGACGATGGGACCTCGGCGCAGGTGAAGCCTCGCTGCCGCCGCGATACCTCACGGGTCGACCCGCGGTCGATGGGCGATGAGAGCGTGGAGGACCACCGCGGTAGAGGGGGGGAGGGGATAGAACAATGGACAATGGGGGGGGGACAAAGGACAATGGGGTGGGGGGAGGTTTTGTGGGGGGGGGGGGAAGAACAAAAGGGGGAGCCAGCGCTGCTTGGTAACTTTGGCCGCGCCGTGGGTGGGCGCTATTTGTATACATTGTCTGAAGAAGGGTCTCGACCCGAAATGTCATCTATTCCTGTCCTTCCAGAGATGCTGCCTGATCACGCACTTACTCCAGCTTTTTGTGTCTACCTTTAGTGGAAACCAGCATCTGCAGTTCCTTCCTGCACACCCGTAGTTCCATGTTTCTCAAGGGTTAGTATGGGCTCAGTGGGCCGAAAAGCCTGTTTCCACGCTGTAAATCTAAAATGAAATCTGAAACTGAAGATATTGGCCATGTGCAGGCAGATGGGATGTTTAATAAAGCATCACGGTCAGTACAGGCATGACGGGCTGAAGGGCCTGTTCCTGTGCGGTACTATTGATGTTTAGTGTTATCCATGATCATAAATCACAATTTTAATCGTGTTTCCTTTAAATCTGCAAAACCATGCGGTCACGGTGGCGCACGGTAGAGTTGCTGCCTTACAGCGAACGCAGCGCCGGAGACCCGGGTTCCATCCCGACTACGGGCGCTGCGTGGGTTTTCCCCGTGGCCTGCGTGGGTTTTCTCCGAGATCTTCGGTTTCCCCCCACGCTCCAATGACGTACATGTGTGTCAGTTAATTGGTGAAAATGTAAAAATTGTCCCTAGTGGGTGTAGGATAGTGTTAGTGTGCGGGGATCGCTGGTCGGCGCGGACCCGGTGGGCCGAAGGGCCTGTTTCCGTGCTGCATCTCTAAACTAAACTAAACTAAACTAAACATGATAAAAAAAAACTGTTTAGGAAAGATCTGCAGATGCTGGTTTAAATCGTAGACACAAAATGCTGGAGTAACTCAGCGGGACGGGCAGCATCTCTGGAGAGAAGGAATGGGCGACGTTTCGGGTCGAGACCCTTCTTCAGTCTGATGTCAGGGGAGTGGGCAGTACAGAGATAAAATGCAGTCGGAGACAGTAAGACTGGTGGGAGAACTGGGAAGGGGGTTGGGATGGAGAGAGAGGGAAAGCAAGGGTTACTTGAAGTTAGAGATGTTCATACCGCTAGGGTGTAAACTGCCCAAGATGTTTCTTACTTCCTTTTTTTTGCCTGCACACTTGCTCAATGCACTTGGCTGCTCAATTTCCAAATGGACCTGCTGCCATCTCAGCACAGATGGAGAGGGTCCAGAGGAGGTTTACAAGAATGATCCCAGGAATGAGTAGGTTAACCTATGATGAGCGTTTGTCGGCACTGGGCCTGTACTCGCTGGAGTTTAGAAGAATGAGGGGGGACCTCATTGAAAGCACAGAATAGTGAAAGGCCTGGATAGAGTGGATGTGGAGAGGATGTTTCCACTAGTGGGAGAGTCTTGGACTAGAGGTCAGAGCCTCAGAATTAAAGGCCGTTCTTTTTGGAAGGAGATGAGGAGAAATTTAGTCAGAGGGTGGTGAATTCTTTGCCACAGAAGGCTGTGGAGGCCAAGTCAGTAGATATTTTAAAAGCAGAGATGTATAGATTTATGTCAGAGGTTATGGGGAGAAGGCAGGAGAATGGGGTTAAGAGGGAGAGATAGATCAGCCATGATTGAATGGTGGAGTAGACTTGATGGGCCAAATGGCCTAATTCTACTCCTATTCCTTATGACGTTATGACTCTGCCGTTCTTAATTAGCTTTGCTGAGGTCCAGAGATACGGATAAATACAATACTTAGCATTTTATTAATATCGTCTTCGGGGAATACAATGTGATCAGGTCCGATTAGGAACTGCACGTCCCGCCAATGGTTCCAGCGGACAACGGTCTCCAACAACAACTTGCATTTATGTAGCATTTATTATGAACAGAGTCGAGGGAGGACAGTCCTTTCAGGTGAGGCAGAGGCTGGCTTTCACCTCCTCCAACCTCATCAACTGTATCCGCTGTTCAACGCGTGGACCCCTAGACATCGGCGAAACCAAACGTAGGCTGGCCGATCGTTTCGCTCAACGCCTTCGCTCAGCCCGCCTGGACCTACCTCATCTCGCAGTCGCCAAGCACTTTAATTCTCCCTCCCATTCCCACACTGACCTATCTGTCCTGGGCCTCCTCCATTGTCAGAGTGAGGCCCAACGCAAATTGGAGGAACAGCACCTCATATTTCACTTGGGCAGCTTACACCCCGACCCACTATTGATTTTTCTCACTTCAAGTAACTCTTGCATCCCCTCCCTGTCTCCATCCCTCCCCCATCCAAGGCGTACCAGCTTCAGTCATACTTGTTCTCACCTAACACAGCCAACAGTGGCCAGTTTCCTTTATCATTGCTACTTTGTCACACGGCCTTCATTCATTGTGTCCACGTTGATCCACATCACTGTCTATATCTCTTGTCTCCCTCTCCCCTGACTCTCAGTCTGAAGAAGGTGTCCACCCGAAACATCACCCATTCCTTCTCTCCAGAGATGCTGCCTGACCCACTGAGTAACTCCAGCTTTTTATGTCTATCTGCATTATACTGCATTCGGTTGATATTCTTTAGGCTTTCTTTTAAATGCCGACACGACAGGCCTCGATCCGAAACGTCACCTGTTCCTTTTCTCCAGAGATGGAACGGCAGACGCTGGTTTCACACAATAGTGCACAATGCTGGTGTAAGTAATCGGGTCAGGCAGCATTTCTGCAGAAAAGGAATAGGTGATGTTTCAGGTCGAGACCCTTCTTCCAGGATACGTTTCCATGCTGAGAGAATGGAGCGGCTGGGCGTGTACACTCTGGAGTTTAGAAGGATGAAAGGGGATCTTATTGAAACATATAAGATTATTAAGGGTTTGGACACACTAGAGGCAGGAAACATGTTCCCGATGTTGGGGGAGTCCAGAACCAGGGGCCACAGTTTAAGAATAAGGGGTATGCCATTTAGAACGGAGACGAGGAAACACTTTTTCACACAGAGAGTGGAGAGTCTGTGGAATTTTCTGCCTCAGAGGGAGGTGGAGGCCGGTTCTCTGGATACTTTCAAGAGAGAGTTAGATAGAGCTCTTAAAAATAGCGGAGTCAGGGGATATGGGGAGAAGGCAGGAACGGACTACTGATTGGGGATGATCAGCCATGATCACATTGAATGGCGGTGCTGGCTGGAAGGGCCGAATGGCCTACTCCTGCACCTATTGACTATTGTCGATTGACAATGACGCTCTGACTATATCGGGGCAACTAACCGGGAGTTGAATTGAATTGCATTGAATACTTAATTGTCACATGTGACAAGTCACAGTGAAATTCTTTGCTTGCGTACCCAAGGTATACACATAGTTGCCACATGAGGGAGCTGACAGAGTTACACGGAACCCCCTGCCGGCTCCTCCTTTGTTCTCCCCCCCCCCCCCCCCTCCACCCCACCTCATGGAGGTCCCCCCAAACCAGGTCATAGAGTGATACAGTGTGGAAACAGGCCCTTCGGCCCAACTCGCCCATACCGGCCAACAATGTCCCAGCTACACCAGTCCCACCAGCCTGGTCCTTAACCCTCCAAACCTGTCCTATCCATGTCCCTGTCCAACGTTTCAAAAACGATGGGACAGTCCCAGCCTCAACTCCCTCCTCTGGCAGCTTGTTCAGATTCCTATTAGATCTTTTCCCCTTCACCTTGAACCTATGTCCTCTGGTCCTCGATTCCCCTACTCTGGGTAAAAGACTCTGTGCATCTACCCGATCTATTTCTCTCATGATTATATACACCTCTACACGATCGCCCCTCATCCTCCTGTGCCCCATGGAATAGAGACCCGGCCTACTCAACCTCTCACACCCTCGAGTCCTGACAACATCCTTGTAAATCTTTTCTGAACCCTTTCAAGCTTGACAATATCTTTCCTATAACAAGGTGCCCAGAACGGAACACAATATTCTAAATGTGGTCTCACCAACGTCTTATATAACTGCAACATGACCTCCCGACTTCTATACTCAATAGGTAGACAAAAATGCTGGAGAAACTCAGCGGGTGGGGCAGCATCTATAGAGCGAAGGAAATAGGCAATGTTTCGGGTCGAAACCCTACTTCAGTCTGAAAAAGGGTTTTGACCTGAAACGTTACCTATTTCCTTTGCTCCATAGATGCTGCCTCACCTGCAGAGTTTCTCCGGCATTTTTGTCTACCTTCGATTTTCCAGCATCTGCAGTTCCTTCCTAAACATTGTATACTCAATACTGATGAAGGCCAAAGTGCCAAAAACCTTTTTGACCATCTTATCTAGCTGCGACTCGACCTAGTACCTGTACTAGATCTCCCTGCTCTACAGCACTACTCAGAGGCCGACCACTCACCGTGTAGGTCCTGCCCTTGTTCGACATTCCAAAATGCAACACCTCCCACTTCTCAGTATTAAATTCCATCAACCATTCCTCCGCCCACCTGCCCAATCGATCCAGATCCCGCTGCAATAGTTCACAACCATCTTTGTGGGAGTGAGGGAGAGGTTGGCGTGGACAGGTGGAGAAGGGGGGGGGGGGGGATAAGCTCGAGTGTACACACAGGTGGAGTGGACAACCTAATTTGGAAAGGACAACGACTTTGCTGCCTCCAGCGTGGAGGGAATTGGAAAGGAACATTTTACCTTGACCTTTGTGGTTTATGTCTTTGGCAGCCACAACCTTGTGGATTAAAGTGTGGAGGAAATCATTTTCAGCCGTGACTCTGTTGGGAAGAGAAGAGAAAGGTTGAGAAATAATCAACTCTGGCCGACACTCCTGGAAGACCGTTACACGTGGCAATTGCCTGAGTGGTGCGCTGTGACACTGAATACCAAACCGGTTGCCCTCGAACCAAGGCCAAGGCACATCTTTTTAAAAAAAAATTATTATTAGAAGCATGTATACAAATAGCAGTATGCGACAATTTAATTACAGATTTCTTACATAGCTTCACTTTTTAATTTTTTTTTTAAAGAATGCAGACAAAGAGAGAAAAAGATAAGGGAAACTATAAACTAATAGAGAGACAAAGAAAACGAAAAAAGAAATGACAAATAACAGATTGTGGAGATAGATCCAGGAGATGTTAAGGATAACTATTCATCCAATCCCAAACTCAAGTTTCAACCCTAATTTTGTGTTAAACCAATTCACTTTTTTAAGAATTCAACAAATGGAGTCCATATTCTAACAAATAATTCTCGGTTTGTCAATTAAGACAATTCGTATTTTTTTCCAAATGCAAGGTCATAGTCATTTCCGTAATCCACATTTTAATTGTGGGGGCTGCTGTTTTTTTCCAAAATTTTAGTATTAATTTTTTCGCAGTTATTAGACTGTAATCAAGAAAGTGTCTCTGACTAATCGTAAAGTTTATGCTGTGTTCTGATAAGGCCAAGGCACATCCATGTTGACTCTGCTTCCTACTACACGGAGCCATTATCAGGGACTCCTACCATCGGATGAGCTAGAGAGGCAGGCAGCTAGAACATTGTTCTCAGCATCTGAGCATCTTGGCTATTTGTGGTTGTGTGTGGTGTGTGAGAGAGAGACAGAGACATAGAGAGGGGGGGGGGAGAGAGAGATAGAGGAGAGACAAGAGACACGGAGAGAGAAAGATAAAGAGAAAGACACACACATACACAGAGAGAGACAGAGAGATAGAGAGAGAGGGACAGAGGAGATAGAGAGAAGAGTGAGGGAGACGGGTGCAAAAATAGAGAGGAACAGAAAGGGAGAGGGAGATGGAGATGGAGGGGTGAGTAAGCATGTGAGGGAGTGAGAGAGAGAGAGATAGAGACAAAGAGAGAGAGAGCGATAGAGAGAGAGAGAGAGAGAGAGAGAGAGAAAGAGAGAAAGAGAGAGAGAAAGAGAGAGCGAGAGAGGGGGGGACAGGGGGAGTGAGGGAGTGAGAGAGAGTGAGGAAGGGAGGGGGACAGAGGGAGACACAGAGCCAGGGAGAGAGAGGCAGAGAGTGAGAGTGAGAGGCTGAATTGAAACTGCCAGGGGACCAGTTGTGTGCTGCACTGCGGTAAAGCAAGGATCAAAGTTGCACAGGAGTGCAGGAATATGAATCACACAGAATCCTGACAGGGCTTGACACTGTAATTGTGGGAGGATATTTCCTCTGTTTAACAAGCCAAACGAGGGCTAGGTCAAGAGATGAAGTCTCAGCATTTGGGGGATGGTGAATCTTCGGAATCCATGACTCTGATGGACTGTGGACAATGCGTTCAAAACTAGGATTGATCGATGACTGGAAGTTAACAAAATGAACTAGGAATGGGAATCGAACAGTGATGCTGAAGCAGATCAAGTAAAATCGAGTTTATTGTCATTTGCACAAGGACTGTGAGGTCCAGGTACAATGAAGATCTTACTTGCAGCTGCATCGCGGATGCACAGACTCAGAGCCTCAGTCCCTCGAGTTTAATCCCCGAGATTGTGCGACTGTCTCATGAGGAAAAATTGGAAAGACTGGGTTTGTATTCGCTGGAATTTAGAAGGATGAGAGGGAATCTTATAGAAACAAGTACAATCATAAATGGACTGGACAAGCTAGATGCAGGAAAAATATTCCTAATGTTGGGGGAGTCTTGAACTATGGGCCGCAGTTTAAGAATAAAGGGGAAGGCCATTTAAAACTGAGGTGAGAAAAAACTTTTTCACGCAGAGAGTTGTGAATTTGTGGAATTATCTGCCCACAGAGGGCAGTGGAGGCCAGTTCACTGGATGGATTTAAAAGAGTTAAGGGTCTGTCCCACTTGGCCGTCATTTACGCGACAGGCCGGTAGTGACTGGCGTGCGACGGTCGCACGCGTCATCCTGCGTCCACACAGCCGTCGGGAGCGAGTGACGTCATTTGAAGATAGACACAAAACGCAGGAGTAACTCAGCGGGTCAGATAGCATCTCTGGAGAGACGGAATGGATGATGTTTCGGGTCGAGACTTTTCTTCAGTCTGAAAGAAGGGTCTCGACCCGAAACGTCACCCATTCCTTCTCTCCAGAGATGCTGCCGGTCCCGCTGAGTTACTCCAGCATTTTGTGTCTATCTCCAATCGTCTTGGCCCCACTCTGGGAGTAGGAGTGGGGGCGGATCCGGATCCGCAACGGCCGTGAGCCCCAGGCCGAGCTCGGCGATCGTTTGCCTGCTTCTGCTGCTGTTGGAGGTGAGACGTTGTGTCGCGCCAGGGTCTTGGGCCTGTCCCACTTTGGCCGTCAGTTATGCGACAGGCCAGTGGCGCGCGAAGATTTCGTGCAGGACAAAGTCCACACTCATCCACATGACTCCACACAGTTCACACCACTCCGTGCGCCCGTCCCGCGCTACCCACACGCTAGCAGGCCGCGTAAATGGCGCGCGAATGACGGCCAAATGGGACAGGCCCTTTAGATAGAGCTCTAGGGGCTGGCGGAATCAAGGGATATGGGGAGAAGGCAGGCACGGGTTACTGATTGTGGATCATCAGCCATGATCATAATGAATGGCGGTGCTGGCTTGAAGGGCCAACTGGCCTCCTCCTGCACCTATTTTCTATGTTTTTAAGGTCCTATATGCGACTTATGCATGAATGACTCATAAATTCTGTAAGACAGCGGAAGGAAAATAGAAAATGCAAAGAAAAACACAACAAACATAAAACATAACTATGGATCCAAAATGGCGCCCAACGCAGGCGCCTATTTGTGTGCCGGTCACAGAAGCAGATCCACACTCACATATTACAATCGCTCCACACTTTCAAACCAATACTCCTACAGCAACATTTTTAATACTTTAACTCTGCTCTTCTTAAAGTCCTCTCAGATCTGTCCATTCCCTTATCATGTATCTGTACACTGTGGACGGCTCGATTGTAATCATGTGTTGCCTTTCCGCTGACTGGTTAGCACGCAACAAAAGCTCTTCACTGTACCTCGGTACACGTGGCAATAAACTCAACTGAAGTGGACTAATCAGAAAAAGAACAAGTCTTCGTCTTCTTGCGTGTGGCGTGCACAGCCTAAAGTTGTCGGACAACTTGTTCTATTTGATCTTATTTGACTGTGCACGCCGGGTTGATTGCAATCGTCGAAACAGGGCGGACCACGGGGAGGTTGCAATCCCCCGCCCCAGAAAAGGAATGGGTGACGTTTCAGGTCGAGACCCTTCTTCAGACTGAGTCAGGGGAGAGGGAAACTAGAGGTATGAAAAGGTTCAGAACAAAGCCAGCACCAATGACCAAGGACAGGTGGAGCCCACAATGATCCGATGTTGGCTGTGAAAGAGGTGGTGACGAAGGGACACATGGACGTAAACAGAGGAACTAGCAGGACTACACGGAAGGGGGAGTGATGTAGAGTGCGAGAGAGAGAGAGGGAATGCAGGGGTTACTTGAAATTAGAGAAGTCAATGTTCACACCACTGGGGTGTGTAAGCTGCCCAAGCGAAATATGAGATGCTGGTCCTCCAGTTAGTGTTGGGCCGCACTCTGACAGTGGAGGAGGCCTAGGACGGAAAGCTCAATGTGGAAATGACTCTTATCCTGGGTATGGAATCAAAAGCCAGGGAACATAGGTGTAAGAAAGATTTGATAGGAACACAGTGCCACGTGTATGGGACAAGGAGGTAATTGATGGCAGAGCTAGAACAGCATTCATGGGAAACTTTATTGTCATTCACACCTTGCGGTCTGAAAGAAATTTTGTTGCCTGCAGTCATACATATAGTAAATAACAAAACACACAATAAACACATATTTAACATCCACCACAGTGAGTTCACCAGACACCTCCTCACTGTGGTGGAAGGCAAAAATCTTGTCTTTGTCTCTTCCCTTCTTCCTCTTCCTCTGCGCTGAGGCGACCCGGGCCTCCGATGTTGTGACCGCACCGGGTGATGTAAATAAGTCCCGCGGGTGAACCGCGCTCCGCGAGCGGGCCGGTTCAACTCCGCGTCCCGGGGCGGTCGAAGCTGCCGAAGCTTGAAGCCCTCCAGTCCAGCGGACGCAGCTGTTGCCGCGGGAGCTCCGGAAAAACACGTCACCAACCTGTGACCTGCGAGCTCCCGACGATGTCGTCCACTGGGCCGCGGCGGGCCTCCGAAGTCGCTGCCGCCGCCACCGGCCACCAGAAAGCTGCCAGCTCCGAGTCGGGCCGCCGGAACGCCTGAACCCGCAAGCCCCGAAGTCGGCCAGCCCCGCGCTGGTAAGTCCTGGCTGGCTCTGCCTCCGGAGCCTCGGGTTGGTCGCAGTTAAAGTTGGAGGCTGCCAGCTCCGCGATAGGCCTCAGCGCAGACGGAGACAGAGACGGGGGATACGACAAGAAAAGTCGCGTCCCCCCAAAAGGAAGAGACTAAGAACGTTTCTCCCACCCCTCCCACACACACTAAATAATAATTCAAATTAACGCTAAAACAAGACAAGAAAACAACAAAAATAAAAGAAAAACAGACAGACTGCAGGCGAGCCGCTGCTGCCAGGGCAGTCCGCCACTCCCACGTTGCAGTTTTGTACATTTTCTATTTACTTTGTTGCACTTTAGAACCATACAATCATAGAAAACAGGTGTAGGAGTAGGCCATTCGGCCCTTCGAGCCTGCACCGCCATTCAATATGATCATGGCTGATCATCCAACTCAGTATCCTGTACCTGCCTTCTCTCCATACCCCCTGATCCCTTTAGCCACAAGGGCCACATCCAACTCCCTCTTAAATATTTTAAATATATTTAAAAGACACTTTGACAGGTACATGGATAGCAAATGACTAAATGCAGGCATATGGAAGACTACCTCATACTTGCTGGGATTAGATTCAAGGTTGAAGATTCAAGGGGGTTTATTGTCATCACAGCCGTATACACAGTACACAGTGCAATGAGCTAGCGTTTCCCTAGATCCTCAGTGCTACATAGAACCCAACTGGACAGCATGCTACATATATAGATATACTACGCTACACACATGGTGCAAATCCTTCCTTCCTGCAACATTGGGAAGATTGTTCCTGATGTTGGGGAAGTCCAGAACAAGGGTTCACAGTTTAAGGATAAGGGGGAAGTCTTTTAGGACCGAGATGAGAAAAAAAAAATCACAGAGAGTGGTGAGTCTCTGGAATTCTCTGCCACAGAAAGTAGTTGAGGCCAGTTCATTGGCTATATTTAAGAGGGAGTTAGATGTGGCCCTTGTGGCTAAAGGGATCAGGGGGTATGGAGAGAAGGCAGGTACAGGATACTGAGTTGGATGATCAGCCATGATCATATTGAATGGCGGTGCAGGCTCGAAGGGCCGAAGTGGCCAACTCCTGCACCTATTTTCTATGTTTCTATGTTCCTAAAGTGCAACAAAGTAAATCGAAAATGTACAAAACTGCAATGCAGGACAGTGGACAACAGTGCAACAGACTGCAATACACACAAACCAAGTGTGCTGTGGGTACAGTGCAGAGTTTATGTAGCAGCAGAGATGGTGGGGAGGGGCGGGGTGTGACCCTGAGTGTTGAGGAGTCGGATGGCCTGGGGGAAGCAGCTGTTGCATAGTCTGGATGTGAGGGACCGTATGCTTTTACTCCATCTTACGCTTCTCTGCCCACCTCTGTCGTTGATCTATATCCCGCTGTAAGCTCGGACAGCAGGCACATACTTTCCGTCCCATCTGCAACTCAGGCAACCTTGGTGATGTCCGCAAATCTACCAACAGCCCACTACATCTATGTCCAAGTCATGTATATGTAACACAAAGAACAGAAG